>WIWV01000009.1:0-366084 GCA_014839625.1 Penicillium ucsense | reverse complement strand
CCCCTAAACCCCTAAAAACCCTAACCCCTAAACCCCTAAACCCCTAAACCCCTAAAAGCCCTAACCCCTAAAAACCCCTAAACCCCTAAAAGCCCTAAAAGCCCTAAAAGCCCTAAAAGCCCTAAAAAAAGCTTGACTCTCACAACCTCTCGCAGTCAAGAGGTGATGTACTATCTCCGTCCGAACTTCGACAACCGACAACGGTTGAGCCCGAAACACGATCCTACTGCCCTGAGCATGCATGATCCTTGCTTCCACGCCGACATCATTGGCCCCGCACATGCAACGTACCCCTTCTATCGTTATGAGCCCATCATGATGTGGAATTTGTTACGACACGTCCGCCCAGGTGTACTCTATCTCTTCGGCGACCGTAGCCCCGTTTCAACACCAGATCTCCGCAAAGAGAAGCTGACGCGAACTGGGACAAGCATCGGTGGCAGTGGTGGCTGGAAGATTAACCGGGTGAAAGAGATCACAATCCCTGACACAGGGCATCAACTTCCCTTCGAGAATGTCTCTCGCGTATGCAAGGAGACGGCGAGGTGGCTCGAGGAAGAGGTCGCCCGATGGTCTGAGGATGAAGTGCGCATCTCTGAAGACTGGCTGGATGCTAGACCAGAAGTACGATCCTCGGTCTCAAGTAGCTGGAAGACGCACCTTGATTCTTGTCTTTTCCCTACTGTCGCGAGTCCCAAACCACAGTCTAAATTATGATGCATTCTTTAAGAAAAAAGAGGGCCTGGTTCTGATTCATCAATGATCACTCATTTCTTCCAATGATATTGCGACCACCTGCAGCGGTTGATTTGATTTCGGGATATGGAGACCCGAGAGTTCTAGTTGCTTAGTGGCAGCAAACACAAATTGTCTAAACGAGAAAGGGCGGGGGTAGATCATAAGAATGGATAGCCGATTGCATGGCCCAT
This sequence comes from Penicillium ucsense, assembly GCA_014839625.1. NCBI lineage: Eukaryota > Fungi > Ascomycota > Eurotiomycetes > Eurotiales > Aspergillaceae > Penicillium > Penicillium ucsense. Next base: position 365,155 of record WIWV01000009.1, on the reverse strand, counting down.
CTCGGCTACGTTCCCTGCCGTCCATCAGATTGCCGACCTGCACAAGGTTGACCACGGCGCACGAATTTTCACCAAGTCAGTGTGGCTAACAGTCTATCAGCCCAACGACAAACTACTGCTTTCTGGCCTTCATCGAGAGACAACCGCCCAAGGCCCAGTACAGCAGGTAGGAAGCACATCATGCTCCGCAGAAATTGTAGACGTACCGAAAGCATCCTGCAAACTGGGAATATAAAGCCAGATGACAGCAATGCCCAACCAGAACACAGTGGCGGGGAACAGGTGCAGGATCTGAGTGTTGAATGCAGGTACGTGCTTGAAGATGGACAAGCAACGAATGCGGATTGCCATGGGATTCAAGCATTTACCATTACCTATGAATAGAACATCAGCTTCCGATCGATGAATCGAGTCTGTTCGGGGTTGCGTGGCGGACGATGCAAGACGTTTCCTTCGGGTTTCTCATATGCGGGGGCGACGGCAGCAGCACAGTCAGGAAAGAGACCATATATACAGGTCAGCCAAGCAAAATCAAGTAAATTGCCGGGGGCATCCAAGCTCCAAGCTAACCACATAGTCATCTTGAGGAACGGGGACAGAATTTGAGGGATACCAAAGATCAAGATGGTGAAAACTGGCCAAAACTCGGACCATGATCCAGCCGGGAGAAGATAGGCCACAGGCTTTTTCAATGGTGAAAGACCACTCTGCCATACCGAACGGTCTCAACAATGGCAGAGGAAGCATCAAAGGGGAGCATTTCAGTCAGCAGCTTCGATGGCGATATCTGAACCGCTGGCTAGACTGATACCATAACGCAAAGCATCTAAGCCTCGGAATGGGAGTTGATAGGTCAACATGGAACTAGTCTGGGTCAAAATCTGGTGGGTCCGTAAAGAATCTCAGTAGGAGGTATCACCCTACGCTCAAGGCGTGCAACCTTTACTGCTACCTAGTTCTAGTAGTAAATAGACTTGTGGCTACCTAACCTTCGTGTTTTACACTCCACTGGCAGAAAGTACTAAAATACTACACTCCAGATCTTGACCCCTCCAGTCACCACGCCGCTCCAATTCCTAACTAACAGGCGCAACTGGAGAAGGGTGCCACTGAGTCTTGCCGCCTCCTTGGTGACAATCAACGCATTTGTTACTAGTCTCAGACGACTAAGAATCAGGACCAAGTGATATTGGCTGTTCATCGCCGGAGATGTTGTGTTGAACAGAGCTTTGCAAACGGCTTCACGGTAGTTATGGGAAGACCTTCCTATCCAGCAATTCAAGGCGTCATCCCAGCGATCTGGCGTCACCTCCAAACTGTTTGGATGATTCTGCCGACTCACCACCGAGGGACCCACAACCCACACATTAGATAGCCTCACTTCCTCCCATCTTCTCCACACCAATCAAGTTGTGTTTCACCTTTCTCTTTTCCTTCTCGTAGTTCACCTGCGAATACAAACCCCTGTCACGAATATCATCCTCGCGCTTCTGAATAATCTCGCATCCATATTCTAGTGTCAAGAACTCAAATGTGGCACTCTTCCGCTGACCGACGCATTCTGAATCTTCAGGGGCCAGGCTCAAAGCCTCAATCGCTTCTCAGAACATGAAAGAGGCTTCCAGCAACACTAGGCCAGGCACAGTGTGTCTAGCATGTTTACTCAATTCGAATACCCCGATTCAATGATATTTACCTCGTTCCCAGGCTGTCGGGCGCGATAGCAGTTATATTTAGCGCTTTTGAACTTCCTGCTCAGTGATATACACCTGGAGGTCTTAGCGTGCGTTTCCGTTCGGGCGCTAAGGTACGAAATATAGAAGCCCTCGGTCAAACTCTTAGATTACGCGGCTGATGGCTGGGTTTCTCTGGAAAACTGGGAGATGATCAGGAGAATATGGCAAGCCGTGCTCGCAAAGCGAAGTCCGGGCAGCGACGAGTCATTTCAAACTGTGAGGGTTCTGCGATTCGGTTCCCCTTCGATCCGCCGAATGAGAGAGCATGATGCATATTGCCATGATCACGTCAACCGTTCCGAACATTTCATGCCGACGCGAGCCGCCAATCCGTGAATTGGCGCGTGAGTGCGTATGCACATCGTTCCTCTTGTCTTTCTTTCACTCAAAGAGAGGATAGTCGTGTGGGGGCAAGCCCAGATAGTCTCTGTGAAACGGCTTGTTAGTAGCCTGGCGTGGCTGATGTGGTTGACATGGTCGTTCTGTACTAAGTACAAGTACATCTGCGACGGGTATACATGCTTCGCAAGCGTTTTGGTTCTTCTTTTCTACTGAAACTCGGAAGTGGTCGGGTTTGGAAGGTTCAAATCAGCATGGTATTGTTGAGTATGCTATAACATACTCCCAAAATTATTACAACGGTTTCACTCAATACAAAATCATCAATAACACAATATGATACTCGTGACACTTTCCACATTAGAATATAACCACGACAAAAAGGCATCTGGCTAATCATAAGGGTATAGCGTCAACATTGGTGCGAGGTCTCTTCAAGCCAAACAAGGTGTATGAAGAAGGGACTTCGTCCCCATGGACCTCGACCGAGATCCATTCAGCCGTTCGCTGCACACCGTTAAAACTCATTGCACCAGACGCAACAAGCATTCCGGTGTGACTTGCCAGAGATTGCAGTCCACCACTCAGGCAGCATGGGCATTGCTCGAGGTGGGAACGGGACCATCTCTCAATGGACCTGTGGCAGGCTTGTTGACATCGGCGAATCCGCGGTCGGTGGTGCTACCGACGTCGCTGATGCGCAGCCCCAGTCTGGCGGGGTCAATCTTGCTGTGACCCCAGAGCAGAATTCCGCCAAAGACTGGCTTGGCGAGCAGATCGAGAACTCCATAAAAGACGGCCTCGGAATCGGGAGAGATGACATTGCCTCCCTCGCACAACCCCCAAGCGACAGGATAGAGGGTCCACATGACGAGAGTCCAAACGGAGATCATGATAAACAGTCGGTTCACATCTTGTCCGATTACCTTGGCATGCGACATACCAACCCCGATGATGACATAGGCGACCATGAAGAACGCGACACAGCCAATGGTGAAGTAGCCCCATTTGTACTGGCTTTTCACCAGAGCCCCAATGAGACCGGTGACGATCATGATCTCGTCCAACACCACGGCAAACAAGATGGTGGGCCATGGCAGACCACAAGTCAACAGAATATCCGTCAGAATCAAAGGCGTGGTGATGAACCTGACGGCGAAATCTTAGCTTGGATTGACCTTATCATCATGAGGCCAAAGGGTTGAAATTCGAAACTTACCAGTCGATGTAACGTGCGTAAAAGATCTCACGTGAGAAGCCGGAAACAAGCCCGCTTGAGCGCTGGAATTCGACAGGAATTGCCACCGAGCCCAGGTTGGAGGCCATGGTGAAGTAGGCGACACCGGCGACGAAGGTGATCAACCCAGTGATATAGTGGAACAGACGCTTTGTTCGAGGCACTCTCAACATCAAGCCGAAGAAGGCAAAAGTGGACAGAAACATGACAGCGCACACTGCCCAGTACCAGTCACTGCCATGAGTGGTGATGTTGATGGGGATATCCTTTGGCTGGGCATTGAACACATTGTTCTTTTGTTGGAGAGTGTTGTCCATGATGCACCTTGTGTTTGTGATGGGCAGAGAAAGTCACTGTTAGACGGCGGATCGAAAGGGGTTGTGTAGAGATAGTCTGGCATCAGTGTCGCGGTAGGGAAAGATATTTAAAAGCATCGCACAATGAAATTGAATTGTCGCGAGCCCATCTGATCCGCGGGGAACGTCACTGTCCTCCCAAGGGATCTCCGGCACCTCGAGATCTGGATACATCCCTTCCCTGGGATTCATGCTGCCATCGATCTTCTACATGGATCCACCCACACATTACTAGATATCCAGTCAATTTGTCAAATTGACATCACGGGCCAGCAACAGGGGGTTGATACAACCAAAGGTTTGGTGGTGTCCACATGAGCGAGCTGGTAGCAAGCTGCAGGGTAGCTTTCCAATCTCCATCTGGAAATGTTGACTCTACTCTGACGGGAATTCAATTTTGTGACGTAGAGTGCCGCTGTGGTTGATGGTCGATTGTCCGATGTGCGTGATTCTCCCTTCGATCGGGTTGCAAGTTGCGCATGCAGTAGAGTCCGGCAGTTGCTGGGTGGGAGTTTCCCCTTGACGTCACAATAACACCTGCCCTTGACAGATACACTGGCTAGTTCTGGGATCGGGTTGAACGGCGGCGGTGTCAATCAAGGCCGAATGTTTGGTTGATGACGTTCATGTTGCTGTCAACCCGAATCGCATTCTCCAACCCCCTCGAAGAACCGGGTTCCTGATATGAACCGATTGCGCTCGCCCCTCCGTCGGTTCTTGATCGGGAGCGAGTCAAGAGAGACATCGCAATCTCAGAGTTGCTCCACGACCACACGTGGGTGCTATGGATTGGAAGACCCCAATCTCGATGGGTCGTGGTCGAGCACTTGAGCATATCGAATCTCTTTGGAACTGATCTTCCAGAAGTAACCGTTGGACGTAGATAAGCGGGAATGTCCAGAAATGATCTACCTACGATGCAGTATCGGCGGCCTACTCCGTTTCAAGCCAGAATTGGCCATCTCTGTGAAGGCGAGCTACATACCAGGACAAGATTGTTGCATGATACCGTGTTTACAATAGGTGGCATTCCCTCTCTCCCTCTCTCAAGCGTGTCTAAAGGTTGTCTGTTCTCGGGCAGTGCCACTTCCCGTGCTAGACGATGGAAATCTTGAAGGACTGCCAACCTAAACGAGCCAGACTGTCTCGCTCGGGCCACAGCCATCGGGTCCGATGATGTTGGGAGGAAGATGCAAGTCGCTCAGGCAGCTCGATAAAATCCAGATCGGAACCGGCTGAGCGCACGGTCATCCCTCAACTATCAGAAGGGATCGGGCCAGAATCTTGAATCTTCAAGCTCGACGGCCAAGCTTTTCCCCCCACTTCTGTCCCAGAGCGGATCTCGGATCAGGTAGCCGATCTGGATCCGACGCCATCCGCAACGCTCGAAATTTGGGTCGTGGATCGACAAGGGTGGGCATCGACACGAGCTCAAAGTTCAGAGTGGTTCGACGGGGCCGTGACATTTGCCCGCCCTGTCTTCCCTGAACTCAGACCTGATCACGACGCAAAAAGCAGATGTGGATGAATTCGACCAGGCCCGGAACACTCGGTCGCGACTTTGCCACATCGTGTACAATCGAGGTACAATCTTTGGGTCGGCAGAGCGCGCGCCAAAGGAGAGGCATGTACCCATCGCTTGCAAGATAGTACTGAAATTACTACTATTACTACTACTACTACTACTACTACTACTACTACTACTAACTTTACTGCCTGGAGGCAGTTGAACAACGTGTGAGGGTCCACGCTTGTTCTGCGGAGCAGGTGCCTGAAGTCAGTCTAGTATTCGGGCGGGCATGCTTTCCTTACCCCTAGAAAGCCTCACGGCATATCTCTTGTCACGCCAAGCAACCCTCGGTACGAACAGTGCCTTCGACGGGATGAAAGTTCACACGGTAGCAGTACTTGATCGGGAGGAAGGAAAACTAGCAATCAAACTGACCCAGCACAACGCCTCTTGTCATCACTTGCAAATACTGATCTCCGATGCTCATCACTAACCGCGCAGGGTTTACCGTCCAGATGACCACTTCCATATGCGCAAGTGCCGAGATGCCGTCTTTCCGCTCACTTGGTGGAAGCTGGAGTGACAAAGATGGCTCGTGTTGAAAGCAAGTTTCTCTCCCTCGTCCTCCATCTCCGCGTCCATCTCTTCCAGATCGCGGCGATCGGTTTCGATCAGACCGCGGCCACGGCCGGCTCACCTGACGTCATACTGGTAGAAAAATACTATCCAAACCACCATGACAGCACCTACAGTAGTAATCTCCTGTTGATGAACATGCGAACACGACCAAGCGAGATCGTGTCCGGTCACTGATGATGACAATCTTGCTTTGCGATGAGTGAATGTACATGTTCGGCGGCTTGGGCCACGATCATTCTGACACTTTGACCCGCTGCCATCGAATAATCAGACAATGAAGCGGGTTGAGCGGTTAATCGGTCTCCAATCCCGTGCAAATTGATCTCCTTGTGACTTGTTAGCCTGCCCACAAGCCATGCTTGACTCTATCCCTCCATGGTCATGACCGAGAGCGGAGTGCCAGCCACTCCAGGGGTCCAGGGTCTCACAGACGGCAAGGGAGGAATATGAAGACGGTCCACAGAGATGTGAGTCATCGTCCTAAATAACACTGACTTTGATGGAGTATGTATGCGGTGATACCAAATCATCATCCCTTTGGAACAATCGATCCATGTATCAGGGTGTCCTATGCCCGTAGGAGGTGTGGCACGTACATAGTCGGCCAGCCAGACCGAGACCTACTAAATGATGTTGCGAGGCTGACGAAGTAAATTAACTTTATCCCAATCACACATTGTTGCCAAGGCAGATATTGACCCACCTTCTGGGTTTGTGGTCATTAGGATCATCGCAATAATTTCTTTTTTCTTTCTTTCTTTCGACCAAGATCGTGTTTCCTTCCTCTGGTGGTCACAGGAGTCGACCGAGGAATGATGTAAGGGCAGCCCAGTGTATGGGTCCGAAGTCATTTCCATCTGGTCAAACACGGGCTGCTCCACGTAGGGTTGGATTACTGATACTCCAAAACCGCTTCCCGTCCTCCTAGACCGAGCTCTTCAGACGAGAAATCATATCAGAGAATATTCCTCGACTGAACTCACTCATCAATGACCAGACTCACGAGCTTCCTCCCTTGATGGAAAGTCCTGAGTTTCTACCCACAAGATGACCCCGTGGTTCTTGAGCGGAAACTTCGAACCGATACAGCGCCAACAGGAACTGACATCTTGTCCCTATTCGGGCACGATTCCAGAGGAGCTCGCGGGCGGCCAATATGTACGAAATGGCGGCAACCCTCAGCAGATGCCCAAGGAGACGGAGCGTTCGCACTGGTGGGATGGAGATGGCATGCTCGCGGGGGTTTATTTCAATCAATCCGACGATCATGATAGCAAGCTCCAGCCTCAGTTTGTCAACCAGTACCTCCTGACAGACGTATACCTTGCTGCCAAGTCCATGTCTTCGGTCTTTTCACCCGTGGTGCTGAGCTTAAGTGTCATGCTCGACCCGTGCATCTCAATCTTTGACTTCTTGTGCGAGTTGATACGATGTGCCGTCTTGGTCCTTTGGTCACACATCAGCCCCATGGTGCCAGCCATCCGCAATCTCAGCGTTGCAAACACATCACTCTCCTTCCATGACGGAAGAGCTCTCGCCCACTGTCAAAGCGGACCGCCGCTCAGAGTACTCCTGCCTACTCTGCAAACGGTCGGCTGGTTCAATGGTGCATCAGCGGAGGGTGAGCCCGAGACGCACTCATCATTCGAAGAAGTCATCGGTGGCAGAGGGCCTTTGGCGTTCTTAAAGAACTGGACAACCTCTCACGTAAGTGCATAGGATCGTGTTGGGTAAAATTTTGAAGTCATTTGCTAACGGCCTCAAAGCCCAAGGTCGATCCCGATAGTCAGCAAATGGTCACTTTTCAGTCCTCTTTCCTCCCACCTTTTGTCTGGTACTCAGTTCTACCTGATTCGGGCCACGACAGTGGAAAGTCTTCGCTGTCCCAAACAAAATTGATCAACCAGCCCATTTTGGGGGTCACGAGCCCCAAGCTCATGCACGACTTTGGCGTATCTGGATCACATACCATCATTCTGGACCTCCCTCTATCCTTGAACCCTTTGAACACAATCAAGGGCAAGCCTCCGGTGCAGTACAACCCACAGTCCCCATCCCGGTTCGGAATCTTCCCAAGATTACAGCCACAGAACATACGGTGGTATGAGACCGACGCGTGTCTCATCTTCCACACCGCCAACACTTGGGACGGGGTAGAAATTTCTCCCTATTCCAAAGAAAGTGCAACGGTGGTGAATATGCTAGCCTGTCGCACCACGACACCCGCGGTGCTCTACACCTCATCATCCTCTTCGATGTCACTGGGCGCAGAGTTTTTTGAACAAGGACACGATGCGTGCAGGCTCTACTACTACTCCTTCAACATTTCTGATCCAATCAATAATCAGATCATGCATGAGTGGGCGCTGTCTGCGATTCCGTTTGAATTCCCAACGGTGTCACCGAAGTACGAGATGAGAAATGCGCGGTTCGTGTACGGGTGTTCCACTACGGACTCGAAATCAAGCGCAAGTATTGGGCAGGGTGTGAAAGTTGACTGCCTAGTCAAAATGGACGTGCAGAAATTGATTCAAAAAGGCCGGAAGGAATCGCCAACTCCAATCGTGGGATGTGTCGATACACGAAGCATAGATGAAGTCATCGCCAGCAAGATCATGGACGATCCGATCCAGGTCTTCCAGGCTCCAAAAGGGTGGTATACTCAAGAGGCCTCATTCGTCCCGCGTCAATATGCCACGCGCGAGGACGATGGATTTCTGCTGGCCTTCATGTTCGATGAATCTCAACTCCATCACGATCGGAGCTGTCCATTGAATGCCCGCAGTGAACTGTGGGTGATTGATGCTCTTGACATGGAAACGGTTGTTACGCGAATCTTGCTTCCTCAGAGAGTGCCGTATGGCTTCCATGGTCATTGGTTCTCTCGTGAGGATATTGAAAGACAGCGCGCTGTGGCCTCATTGCGGAGAGGTACCATGTGATCGTTGCGAAACTTTCGTCATTTCTTGTATACAGTTGGTCCTCCCAGAGTCCAATACCCATGTACAAAGGGAAGGGGGGGCAGGTGGTTGTCTTTAGCTGTGGGCACTCGCAGTTCGGCCTTCACTGGAAGCAGCGAATTCGAAGGAATAACCTTACACATAATTTTAATCATCAGATACCATGGGAGTAGTCGTGCACCGAGTGTGTGTGCCGACCTCCATCACCTACCTGTTTCATGATCTTACTCGCTCGATTCATGGTTATGCAGAAATCTTTCGGCGCTGCCCGCTTTTCGATTGATATTGATCCATGTCGTATACCTATCGCTGTGCTGCAGTAATCGTAACTGCAAGGGGACGGGAACGCCTACGGTACGTAGCCGGGCGGGAATGGATAGGATGTGATCCTGCCTCGCGGGGGGGCTAGTCTCGATGAAACCGAGAAATATATTCAGATGAATCCATTGCAGTGCCCGACACGATATCGGTGGAGAATCATGTGATCTGAATAAAGTGGAACTGGAGTTTCCAACGTGACTCCGTATAATCAGTTAGTGCATCTTCTTCAATGATGTTAGGTAGTAGTTTTCATGTCGGTTAAGACAGTTCATCATCAAGACAAGGACCCAGGACCTGGGCAGTCTCAACTATTGGCATTAGCATGATCCCTCAAGGCCTTGACATTACCTACGAGATTTGCCGTCATAGACCGCCCGACCGCCGGTCCCTCTTCCCGTCGCCTGTCCCCAATACTCAACTCAACTCCGATCCATAAATCTAACCTTAGCTGGAGGCACTGCCCACAGAAATGGACCTGACACCCGCAGAGCTTGAACTCGTCGACACCGCTAAGGCGACCATCGATTCGATCCCACCTTCCAATATCCACAGCGTTGCCTCCGCAGCGATCTCAGCAGATGGTCGAACCTTCTCAGGAGTCAATATCTTTCATTTTACGGGTGGTCCCTGTGCCGAGCTAGTGGTGCTGGGGAATGGCGCGGCCGCCAACGCCCCTCAGCTGATGAGCATCGTTGCTGTTCGTGGCAAAGCTGACGACAAAGGCCAAATTCTGAGTCCATGTGGTCGCTGTCGGCAGGTACTATGGGATCTGCAGCCTCGGATCAAGGTGATCGTGTCGAAAGACGGAAAGCTGCAGTCGATACCCATTAAGACTCTGTTGCCCTTCGCGTATGACTACGAGGACTAGTCAACATTCAACAATGTGTGCTGCCACTTCCTGGAACTGGCATTTGACACAGATAGCGCGAGCCGATCAATCGATCGGGTAAGAGTATCTACGCTGAAGTTGTTCTCACTAGAGACCCCCGCTCAATTATCTGAAATACCTACTGTGCAGTGCGTGGACCATTACCTTTACCATACCTTGACTGGCAGGGCTGGCCCCGGAGTTTTCTTGTATGAAAAGTTGCATCATGCTTTGTACCGCAATCCCCATCATCCAAGGCTTGAGAACTAGTCAATTGTCCCAAGTGCCCACGTGCTAGTCCATGATCTTCATCTGACTCATACCGAGTCGCAAACAGACCGCTCAGCTACTCACAACCTTAGCGCTCTCGCACAGCGGAAAAATGATCTGGGCTGAGACCCGTTCCAAATGCATGAAGGTGAATTTTGGTGAAATTGAGTTCATTAATTCTTACATTTCTACTCTATGGCGCAGTTCCAAGTATAATCTGATTCTCAGTCTTGTCTGGCAGGAGCAAGATCAATCTTGCCGACAACATCATCAATGCTCTTCATCACTTCGGGGGTCATCTTGTCAAGAGCCTTCAGAGCCTGGACATTCTCGACGATCTGTTGGGGGTTTGAGGCGCCGGTAATGACTGAAGATACATGCTCGTTCTTGAGACACCAGGCCAAGGCCAGCTGGGACTGTGTGACACCGAGTTGCTCGGCAATAGGCTGGAAGATAGGGATCGAATGTCAGCGTTTGCCAGTAGATGGGGCCACGGGCCATGCGAATCGGCATCCATTTCTCGGAAAGGCCAATCGATGCGGACCAGGAACTGCTTTTCACACGTACCTTGAGCTTAATGACCTTGGCGATGGACTGCTTCCACTCATCATTGCCATACATCGACTCGCGCACCATGTTGCTGAACTTGTCGTTGCTCACTGCGAATCGGGATCCGGCAGGAGGTTGGTCCGGTGAATCATTATACTTCCCACTGAGAAGACCCATCTTGATGGGGCTGAAGACCGTCAAGCCGAGACCGAAGCGGCTGTAAAGACGCTGATACTCGCCCTCGACGCGCTCACGGGCCAACAGATTATATTGAGGCTGCTCCACAACGGGGGGGATCAGACGCAGTTCGCGGGCAATACCGCAGGCTTCGGCAATCTCGTCCGCCGACCACTCGGAGGTACCCCAGTAGAATGCCCATCCGCGCTCAATGACATGATTGAAAGCGCGCACCGTCTCCTCCATGGGGGTCAATCGGTCCGGTCGATGAGCGTAGACAATATCCACGTACTCGAGATTGAGACGCTTCAACGATGACCGCAGACCCTCCACGATGTGTTTGCGAGAGAGTCCGTGGTTATTGATCAAGACCTCGCCGTTAGCGCCGCCCCAGTTGAGTTTGGTGCTGATGACAATATCATTGCGCTTCCATCCCAGCTGCTCGATGGCCTGTCCCATGGCAATTTCGGATTGACCGTCCGCGTAACTGACGAGATTGGTTAGAATGGCTTGAAAGGCCGAATGACTTGTAAAATGGAAAACGAACCTCTCGGCGGTGTCGAAGAAATTGATGCCACAGTCATAAGCCTGCTTCATACACGCAATTGTCTTTTCTAATCATCGAGTCAGATCGATTGTATTTTATTTTTTTTTTTTTGATTGCGCATCTTGTACGAACCATTATCGACATGTCCACCGAAACTAGAGCAAGTCTTGTTAGCGCCTGACATGACCACGGACGCTTCCTAGGAAGCGAGCTTGAACCTGGGCTGTGTTGAACATACGTGAGCCATCCTCCCAGACCGAGGACAGAGACATGGAGGCCCGAATTTCCCAGTCTGCGATACCTCATCCCCGTGTTCCTAGGTTCTGCCCACGCCATTGTTGCTCAGATTGTCACAGCTGAGTGAGTATGTTGATCAAGGTACTTGGGTGTTATCAAGAAAGACGCGCACGTCGAAGAGAGGAAATCAGCTGAAGTTGAAGAGGAGGAAAGGAATGTCAGTGCAAGAGAAGTCCGATGAGTTTTTCTTTTTTCTTTCCAAGCGAATAGGGTGCCTATAATTGAATTAAAGCCACGTTGAGTCAGTCAAACCGCTTGCCGATGAAGCTGCCAATATGGCTAGACCCGACCGCGGTCCGGGGAAATTCTCGGAGATTCTTGCAAGATGGCCCGGGCCCCCCACCATTTCACGGTACTGGACTCATTTCTCCTTTCTAAATCCTCACTTAGGTTACCTCTTCGGAAGTAAGAGCACCTGTGGATTCACCAGTAGTGGATTCGGTGGATCGTTGGAAGACCAGAATGGCATCAGTCGAGTTGGTTCGAGTTGCCCGGCTTCACCTGAGAGAGGGTGGAAGGTGGGGGGTTGACGACAGAGTGCGAGACGAATTGGAGTCATCTGCGGGGGCGGGGCGGGGTGGAAAGGGTGGGGGTCCGGGAGGGGAATTCGTCGTTTGAGGTACAAGGGACTCGGGAGTCAGGGACGCACTGGACCGGTGTACTCATCGTACTGTCATGCTGTGTATCCGATTCCGAATGTGATGCTGCATCGGAGCGGACCGAGGGTGTCCTTCAATGCCGATGAGCAGCGTGGTCGATCGAATGCCAGTCAAAGTTTCAGGCCGAGCATTATGTACAACGTCAGGCTCTGCCCTTTTCAAAAATACGCCATGATTCTGCAGGCTTCGGTTAGCGACGGAGGAAGGCAGCCTGGGTGCATCAGTGCAGACCAGAAAGAACAATTACATGCGCAATGCCAAGGGACCACAATGATCTATCATCCCATGAGCTTTGTTATCTAATCGGTATCGAGACATGCTGCGCGTGACTAGACTTGGCGGGGCGAGTGGGGAGACCCCGATAATGATAGCATCCAGAAAGGGGGGACCTTCTCGGCGAGGCAGGTCCAAACGAGAGAAATTCTATGTACATGCTCCAGTCATGACAAAAAAGGTTCTACAGCAGTATCCTCTCAGCAGGGGACACATAGGTTTCCTTGCTCTACTCATACTGTGTGTGTCTGTAAAATCCAGATACGTAGTACTGCAAGCCGTACGGAGTTCCCTGAATCTAGACTCCTCGTGACCCAAAGACCTTTTCTTCCAAATGACATTCGAGGCACGTGATGATAAGGGGCTTTACGTCAGCCTGCGGCGGAGGCCAAAAGATAGGAAGACGTGGCTTGGATGTCTACCATGAATTTGTGTTACCACACACGTGCACATCGAATTCAAAAGATCATAACAAGGGAGCAAGAAAAAAAACATTAGACGTTGGGTATGACAGAATTATCATGCTAAATCAACCACAGGGCGATGAAAATGGGCCAGAGATGACAACGCCCGCTCAATGAACCGATTGTAGAAACAGAATAAATCTCGTGGATGATCGGCTACGCCAAAGACACGAACCTCTCGTCCATCACAGATCATGCCCGGTCCGATCACGCAGGGACCTCCGCCTGATCCCAGGCCGTCGCTAAGTTACCCCTCGCATTGAAGATGCTCTCATGCGTCTGGGGTTGCGTGTTATAAGCCTCGTCCGTCGCCTTCACCACCAGCCTCGTCTTGCCCTCGGGCGACCCAGAACCTTCCGCTGGCGTCGGTCCCTGATATCGCCACCTCTTCCAGCACCAGGCCCGGTTGCCTTTGGCCTGGGCCTGATTGTCCAGCAACTCGGCCTCATGCCAGGTCTGACCACCGTCCACGCTGACATCCACACGGATGATCTCGCGCCCCCCACCAGAATAGGCATAGCCTTCAGCGGAGATGGTTTGCTTCTCGCCCTCAGGACCTCGAGGAGTCTCCACGTGAGTGATGGCAGAGGTCACTGGCATCTCCTGGATGGACCGAGCCCGTTCCCAAGGAGGGTTCTTCACATCGCTCGGGCAGAAACTTTTGTAGTCGCGCTGCTGCCACTGTGTGGGCGATTCATCGGGAGAGATGGTGATCTGAGAGAGCCACTTGACGCTACGGGCAGCCACTGTACCCGGGACAACGACTCGCACCGGGTAGCCATGGTCACGGGGCAACTCTGCTCCATTCATGGAGAAGGCCAAGAGGACGTCCCCCCACGGATCGATTGCCTTGCGTATAGGGATGGACGCTCCGTATGCCTCCATCGCCGAAAACTGGACGTGTTGGGCATCTTCGGGCAAGTCTTTAGGACTCAACCCTGCGTCAGCGAGCACGTCAACCAACTTGACGCCCTCCCACTCCGCGGTTGAAATGGCACCTACTTTCCACTGCAGACCCTTCGTGGCACCGGCGGCATCCGTCATGGACCTACGGCGATTGCCCGCACATTGCAGGGTAGTTGTGATCTTGTGTTGGGGGAAGCGCTCCTTCAGCTCCTTCACCGTGTACTTTCGCTCCGTCCCGTCGACCATCTCAATGGTGATCTCGTGGTCTTCACCTTTGACGTCGGGGACCCAGAAGTGATTGCGAACATAAAATAGCTCATTCGGGGTGATAAAATCTTTCAGCCCGGACTGTGGTGTCTCTGCATTTCGTGGACAAGCAGTGTGAGTGATCAATTGCGGGTCGCGTGCGGGATCATTCTGGAAGGGGTCCACGATGGCCCCTTGGGGAACACGCCCGTCCTCTAAATCGGCCTCATCCACCGTGCCGATTTTATACTCTTCCAAGATCTCATACACATCCGGTCGTTTGTGAATGGTGAAAATGTCCCAGAAAGGCTCGATACTTCCTCCGGCAGCTGTCAGGATCACGTCTCCTCCGGGGTGGGCGGCAACCCAATCGGTGATGTCGTAGACAGATGTGCCTCTAATCACCCATGGATTTTGGGACGATCCATCGTGTTGCCTCACTTCAGCCAAACGGAATGTTTTGACTTTTGTGTCCACGGTCTTCTTCTGATTGCGATCAACCGGTGTCTCATGGAATAGTTGTAGTGATCCAGCGGCGAGTCCAACGAGGACGGCGCTCCTACTCGCAAGGGTCGCCCACTGTGCGTTGGGTTTATGTTTCGGTCCGGCTTGGGAATGAAGACCCCTTCTCAGCGGGGTCGGTTGCGCTGCCCGCTGATAGAAGCATCGTGTAGGACGAGTTCGCCTTGTCAACCGACAAATGTACTCAAACCGTGCTAGAAGCTGGCTGGGAACTGCGTGATTCGGCGGCATACTGAGATACCCGCCCTGCTGCCAGTTGTCGACAGAACCACCTGTAGGGTTGAGATTCCACAGCGGATCCGGATTGCACTTATTTTCGGTAGTGGATGGAATTCTCCGTGTCGGTCTTGTTTTGAGGTACTGAAGGACTTGAGAATGGGCTGATAACCTTGACGTAGCACGGGCACCAAAGTGGTTCACGTAGTACTAGCTGTCAACGCCCGACGAAAGGTTGTCACCGGCTATTCACGCGGTTTTGAAGTGAGGCGAGGCAAAGAGTGATGATAAACATCTCGAGGGAGTACGCAAGTACTCGTGACTGGCGCTCGCTTTTTGTACGACCGCAATTCATCTCTTGTATACTCAGTCGGCGACTCGTTCGGCGAATGCGATCGGCGACTCAATCGGCGACACGGGAGCCCCTTGTAATCTATTCGCCCAGTGATTGGTGACCTTATTGGAAGCTCCCGAGAGGTACCCGAGTCAGCTCGAGCAGCTTTTACTGTTCGACCTCTTCCCCGGATTTCGTACTTTCACGGGGTAAGCTTCCTCATCGGAGAAATTCTCGGATTTAACACAAATTGGAAGCCGACTCTGACGCGTGCGTGATTTGGAGAAAAGTAAAGATGGACCAATCTTCAGAGCTTCGGGTGGAGCTTGATTCTCCATCCCCACTCGAGGTCCCTCTTGTCTGAGCTCGGCAAGAGACCGTGTATTTGAGCTGCTCATCACTTGCTCCAACCTAACTTGCTTGATCAAGTCTGCGACTCTTAGTTCGAGCGAGAACTGTCCTTCGCACAACTACCCATCCTTTTGACATCAGGCTTGAAAAGTCACAACTTGACTTATTCAAATCTTACCACGGCAAAAAAACACGGAAAGAAAAACTCATTTCTTTGCTCGACTTCCGCTAAAACCATGTCACCACACCATGTTCAGGTCACCGCAGCTGAACCGCAACGGACCGCATGGAAGGAATCTTCTGTCTACCAGATATGGCCAGCATCGTTTAAGGACTCAACTGGATCAGGAACAGGCGATCTGAAGGGCGTCATTTCCAAGGTCGATTACCTGAAACGATTGGGTGTCGATACGGTCTGGTTGTCACCCATCTTTGAAAGCCCTCAAGTCGATATGGTGCGTCTCCCGTTCGAAGTACACGGCAATGCTTTTCTGGCCGATGTTTCTCGTCGCGCTCATCTCGACGTTGGAAACTAACAGACTGACATGTTTCAGGGCTATGACATCAGCAACTACCGCGTGATTGACCCACAGTATGGCTCAATTGACGACGTGGACGTGCTGAGAGACCGGCTACACGAGCGAGACATGGAATTGGTGATGGACCTAGTCATGAATCACACCAGTGATCAACATGAGTGGTTCAAGCAGTCTCGAAGCTCAAAGCAGAACAAATATCGGGACTGGTACATTTGGAAGCCCGCCCGTATCGACGCCGAGGGCAATCGTCAGCCACCAAATAATTGGCAGAGTCATTTCCAAGGTGAGTTAAGAAGTACACTCCAAACTCCGGAAACAAGTCCAGCTGGTCATATCCATTCCCTACCGACGAAGATTTGTAGCTCACACCGATGCGATCTTGCTAGGCAATGCTTGGACGTGGGACGAAGCCACCGAAGAGTACTACCTGCATCTTTACGGCAAAGAACAACCAGACCTGAACTGGGAGAACCCGGCCGTTCGTCAAGAAGTGCAGGACACAATGCGCTTCTGGCTCGACCGTGGAATCGATGGCTTCCGATTCGATGTGATCAACTTTGTCAGCAAGGACCAGAGGTTCTTAGACTCGACAAGCGATTTCTTCCCCGGTTGCGAGTACTATGCGTGTGGGCCCCGTCTGCACGAATACTTGCAAGAGCTGGGTAGCATACTGGAAGAATACAACGCTTTCAGTGTCGGCGAAATGCCTTGTGTGCATGACCCCAAGGATATCATCAAAAGTGTTCAGCAAGGGCGCAAGGAGTTCAACATGATCTTCCACTTCGAGCTGTGAGTGCTTCAACGAGACGTGAGCAAAAGCGACGATGCTGACAAGCTCAGGATGGACATTGATCATGGCCCCCACGGGAAATTCACTCCAGGCCAATGGTCCCTCGCAGACTTCAAAGAGACGGTCGACAAGTGGCAGCAGTTCATGTATCAAAACAATGGCTGGAACGCTCTTTATCTTGAAAATCACGATCAACCACGGGCCGTGAGCCGGTTTGCCAGTGACAGCCCCGAGCACCGTGAACAGAGCGCCAAATTGATCGCCGTCTTCCTCGGGTTTCAAGCTGGCACACCGTTCATCTACCAAGGCCAAGAGATTGGAATGCATAACGTACCGACCGACTGGCCATTGGAAGAGTATCAGGATATTGACTGCCTGAATCATTGGAGGTTCGTGTTCGAGGAACCACTCACTTTCCCGTTCTTTGGCTGTAGGAGGTGTACTAACGGTCTCACAGGCTCAAAGGTCAGAACGCCGACCGAGAAACGCAAGAAATGTTTCTTCGGGAGTACCAAAAGAAGTCTCGAGATAATGCACGCACCCCAGTTCAGTGGGACTCTAGCAAGAACAGCGGTTTTACCTCCGCCGACAAGCCCTGGATGTCTGTGAATCCAAACTACACCATCATAAATGCCGCGGCTCAACTGGACGACCCCAACTCGGTCTTCAACTGCTGGCGAACTGTCCTGGAAATGCGCAAACAATACAAAGACATTGTTGTGTATGGACGATTCGACCTGGTGGACCAAGAGAACGATAAGGTTTTCGCGTATACACGCAATAGCCCGCAGGGACAGGTGCTGGTGGTGTGCAACTTCTCCCCCGAGCATATTGACTGGACCGGCTTGCCGTCCGGTGCCAAGGAAATACTTGTGACCACCACCGGAAGATCGTTGTCAAGTGTTTCCAGCGATGCACTATCGCTGGAGCCGTTTGAGGCTATTTCCCTCCTAGTGAAAGCATAAATGGGTGATCTGTGGTCCCGCAATTGCCTGCAATATGCGATTTCACGCTTCATGATACATCAGACTCCCATCTTCAGGATTATAGAAATTGGTATAAGTTACAATTATATACATTCCGCCACCTCTCGATCTGGCATCTGGAAATCCCATGTCTCAACGGAATCCCACATGGCACTATTAGCGAAAAGAAGCTCCATGGCCCGGCTAGTGTCAAGGTCAGCAAGAGCACTAGAGAGAATCGCATTCTGGTTCGGAGCCTGCAGCGCTTCCGCCAAGTCAAAATCCCCGGGTAGACATTGGAATGCGGGCACATTATCATTGGACGCATTAGAGATCTTCTGTGTAGTTCCAATGGTCCAATTTCCGACATCGCCCAAAGGCACCCCAAAGGCCACAGACTGATTCCGAGGGTCTGACTGCAGAAGAGCCCTTCCTTGCCGATAGAATGATGTGGGAAAGCCTTCGTAAGTCAGGGAGCCGTTGTAAGTCCGTTGGTCCGAGTCAAGTAGCGCCGCAGAGATACGAGCATGAAGCAGAGAGAGGAGATTTTTGTTGCCGCCCCGGAATGAGGCTAGCTTGTTCTGTAGCCGATGAAGAACGTCCCTCGAAAGTTCTATCGAGATCATCGGATCGTTGAGCCCCGTTGCCACAGAGTCGGTCACAGCTTTGGCAATTTCAAATATCTTGTATTCCTGTGGAAATCAAACGAAACGTCAATGATCTTGACCAATTTGCCGATCAAAAAGGCTTGATGACATACCATTGCAGGGCCGTGAGCCTCGAGTGCGGAGCTGGGAAGCCGGGATATTGCTTCTAAAAAGTCCTTCGCAATCTGTATTGGGTGCGAAAGGTTCGAGATTTGCTGTTGAGGCAAGTCGAGTGATGCAAACCTTCTGCTCATTGACGCTCTCCACAACATCGCTTGCATCCACTGGGTTGTTACCCAGATATCTGCCATTTGGATATCGTTCGTCTCGCGCAGTTGGAATGCAGCTTCTCGTAACTGGCTTTGGAGGCTGCTGAATGTGCTTCGATTGATGTTGTATAAGCTGTCCCCTGCCTGAACTTCATCCGAATTGTGAAGCGAATCAAACACGCCCGACTGGTCGATCAACGCAAAGAGAGTAACCAGCTTCTTAAAAGCCGGCAGGACGTGGGTTTCATCATCGGACTCGTCGAGATTGGCGAATCGACTGTTGAATTGCAAGATGACGGGCAATTTGTGAAGCATTGCTACTCCTCTGTCACAAGAATGAATAGTGAGCTGCTGGGCTGAGAAGACAAGCCGCAGATGGACAGATGGCGGTGACATTTCATGTTGAAGGAACGCTGCGGTATGCTCGACTCACCTTTCAGTCACAAAAAGCAGAGACATGATTC
Organism: Penicillium ucsense; assembly: GCA_014839625.1. Lineage (NCBI taxonomy): Eukaryota > Fungi > Ascomycota > Eurotiomycetes > Eurotiales > Aspergillaceae > Penicillium > Penicillium ucsense. The sequence continues at coordinate 345,704 of WIWV01000009.1, read as the reverse complement.
GCTGTCGCATCCGCTGCTCGCGACTTGTCAAAGATGAGTAGCTTGCTTCACGATGTAAGCCCATGATCTGGGCCATACTGATTGCTTCTCGTAGGTAAAGTAAAGACCTTGTCCCTCCTGGTGCGCTGTTCTCATGGTAGACGTGTAGAAAAAATGATACGCGAATAGAGTTGGTGGTTAATTCCTCACTTCGCTGCCTTCGGCGAAGTAGGTCGATGGCGCTCTGGCATTCTGCCTCCATCGAAGCGGCCAATGCCATGTTTCCGCTCTCAGGGCTGTCAAGCTTCAGCTGGGCGATAGTTGCCGCCCCAAGTGCGTTCGCCAAGGCATACGCATCGATGTTTTCCGGGTCACGATGGAGATATCCCATGATCTCTTCCACGTCCACGATGGGCCATACTGGAAACAAACGCAGTCGATAGACACAAAGTTGCAGAACTAGTGATGATGTTGATACTCGGCATGGCTCATTACTGTAGTAGTTGTCAGTAAAGATTGATGAGCAGGTTCTCTAGATGGCGACTCTAGAGTAGCCGCGCCGCACTAGCCATCACTGCGGGCCGCTTACCTCGTGTGTCGTTCTGGGGTGGAAGCTGGTGGATCAGACGTAGTGGAGCTCGGAATCTCTGTATGGGATGGCGAGGGTGTCGATGATATCCTGCCTGACGTTGGGTGATTTGCCTGACCCTCATCTACATTGGAACTCTCTGTATTAGTGTTCTCTTCTCGTCGCAGCTCATGTTGCTGCTGACTCGCGTTGATCCGATGAATCGTTTTGGCCCGCAGGCTTCTCGGGCCTCGCGCCAACGGGCGCTTGTTGAAAGTGCATGGAATGCGGGCACTGATGCAGCCCTGACATGGCGATTCACTCGAGCATTTGACCTTGCGCAGTTTGCACGCATCACAGGCCCATTTACTGATTTTCCTTGTGGATTGCGGCATTGTTCCATCGGACTCCAGCTGCATGCGGGGAAGACCAGATGAAGAGGGGGCCTTGCTCTTTTTCTGGGGAAAGGTCGATGGCCCCCGGAACACTGCCGGTGGAGCTAGTGCCGATTGGGTTTAGCCTGAGTGGTCTAACGCGGGCTGCAGAGTGCAGAACAGCAGATAGTAGTAACTAACTTTCGTAGTTAGTTAACTACTAACTAACTTTCGTAGTTAGTTAACTACTAACTAACTTAGTCCATCGAAAGTTCACTTGGTTCGGGACACTGGATGATTGAAACAGAGTATCAGGAGAACCGGGTTTGTAGGAGTCAAAGATACTCTGGGCTCCAGAATGTGATGTGATGCTCTGATGGCGTGCTAAGACATCATGAGCCCCTGAAAGGGACCGTCCGCTAGCTGTATTCAGTTATCCATCATTCAGTACTCACAACTCAGTAGTAGGCACTAGGCACTAGGCACATACTGCTCATACGTGTCTTGTTCCCTTTGTCGGAGTCGGGATCTTAACTAGAAACCTTGTGTACAATGACAAGGTTGAGGTAATTACAGAGACGATCCATACCGGGCGGGTATGTCTCTTTCAGGCCGTCTCGACTCTCAAGTCTAATGCTGTATTGAACGTACATACTACATTAAACATGATTTATGATTCCATATTCCATGGGCCATCCGCGATACATTAAAAGCAAGAATTACGAACGAAAATTCGCTGTGGTAACCCGATGAGACACCAGGATCGGCTCGCACCCATATTATCTTTCCACTTGACTCCAGCCGGAATCTTGACTAATAGGAAAATCGGAAATCCAACCGCTTGTTTCCGTCTTCCTCACGAGCTGTCACGTCGCTTTGATACGCAGCCTGCTCATCCAGCGTCATTGCATTCCAGGCCGTGACCTTCCTTCGATTGAGGTGTCGCAAAAATTCACGTTGAGCGAACACAATTACCAATGAGAGGGCACAGAGAGCGACCAGCACAGCATTGCCCCGATGATAGTATGGCGCATCTTCGGCGCGATAGATCTGCGAGCCAATCAGGGATCCAACCTGCACGATCACGTTGTATGTGGCCGCGGTGATGGCTCGCTTCTTGACATCGAAGCTGTTCTCCGAGATCCATGATGAAACAATGGGGTGGAAATATGGATCTAAGAGCAAAGGCACAGTCAGAAATCAAGTTGAAGGAGTTCAAAGATTGGAAAGGTTTTGCACTCACAGCCTGAGATGAGGGTCACCAGCGTGAATCGGGACCAGTCACGACCACCATCGGGGAGGGTCAACATGCCAACGAGAAGAGGCAGAACCCAGGCCTCTCCGATGATCACATGGAAAGCCCGGTCGTTGAAGTAGTTGCTACTATAGGCTATTGCCAGCATGGTGAAAATCTGAAGCACAGCTGACGGAACTGTCAACATGTTGGAGTCAAAAGTCGAAAAGCCAATGCGCCGCAGAGTGAGGGTCAGATAGCCCTGGACTGGTGTGGCAGGGATATATGCCACTAGTCCAATGAGGTACAGTCCCCACATGGACTTGTCCATCCAGGCCTCCTTGATGTCACTCCAATGAACCGGCTCCTTGATGGCAGTGAGACCCTTGGCCGGGTCGTCACGAAGTATACGCTGACAAAGTTTTGTTAGAAGATGACCAACATCCACGGTAACTTGAGAACCCAGAAGTGAAGCTTCGAAACTTACATTGACCATGATTGCTTCTTCGCGCTCGGTATACCAGGGCTTACGCCAAATGATTCCCTTGGTCGAGGTTGGGCTTGCAGGTAGCCAAAGGAATGCCTAAGGTGGAGGAACAATCAGTATCAGGTTTCGCTCTTGAATGCACAATGTCAATTTCATGAGAGAATTTGATTTTCACTTACCACGAGGGCAATGATGCAAGTCAGAAGACCCTCCAAGAGAAAGAGCCAAAACCATCCTGGGTGTCCCCCGATGCCTCGCATCTTCAGAATACCCGCTGCCAGCAGGGCTGAGATGACACGGGCAATATTCAGCGTGGACCAAAACAGCGCAAGTCGCGTTGAAAGCTCCTTGGAAGTGTAGAAATATGTAGAGAAGAGAACAACACCTGGAAAAGAGACATCGGTCAGTCTTCTCCTAGCATGAAATCTCGCTCGCCAATCATTGACTTACCAGGAATGAAGCCGCCTTCGAACAGGCCGATCAGTGCTCTCGTCACGTAAAAGGTGGAACGGTTGGTCATCCAGGCTTGCGCCCATGCTTTGTTCCGATCATCATCAGCGTTAGGTCTCGTGGCTGTGGGGAAAAGGATAGACATACAAACAATACCCCAAAGCATCATCATCGTGGGCAAAACCTTCTTGAAGCCCAAACGCTTGGTAATCATCTGAACGGGGAACTCAGCTCCCAAAAAGCACAAGAGTTGGATAGTAGTTCCCTGTTGACCATTTGTGAGTAAAACTTCTACATCCGCTCAGTTTCAAGTTGTTTCTCACATTATTATAATCATTGCTGGATAGGTTCAAATCTTTGAGCAGGTCATCCGCCAGTGCATTGGAAAGGTTCCCTCGATCCAACTGAAGTCCGAAGAACTATAGAGATGAGCAAATGTTAGCTTCGGGGGCTCTCGGCTCTTGTGGTCATCATATTGTCTGTCCCAGACAATCCAGTCACCTCGATTGTGTATGTGTAGCAATACAAAACGTACCATGACACATATACATGATAGGAGATAAACGTCTGTCTTTCTGACCACTTTGCGCTCTTCTTCCGGGGTCCATGTCATCTCTGGATCCCATCGATGACGGCCTTCATAGGATTCATGGGGTGGCAGGCGATTAGAAAGCCTTTCTCGTCCGACTTGGACTTTGGATGCCTCTGGCGGGACGTTCGGATCATTTGTCACGTCGGAGACGTGTGTGATTGAATTCTTGTCCATTATGGATCGTCAATCCTCTAGGACGGGCGTGGGGTTCAGTTGACTCCTTCACAGTCAATGCTTGACCGCGCAACTTTCAAAAAGCGGGTGCAAGTAACAGATTCGCGGTGTTTTGGAGCTTTGTCTCCCTTATCAGCCGCGGGAAAGTGAAGCCTTTTTGTTCCCAGTACACTGGATTGTGCTAAGCCAGACTGAGCCGCGGCGGGGCGGGAACCCTTCGGAGCAGGACTCTGGGCTTGGATGCAAAGGCACCTTTTCGCCCTCGCCAAGCCAGAGCTCCGGGCACGACTCGGATTCGTGGCCTGCTGACCTTTTTGTCTTGTTGATCGCTCCAATCGATTGGAAATCCGGGGCCCCAGACTGTGGGGGTTGCTACCCGCGACTGACCTGCCCTGGCGGGTAAGACCGAAGTATCGTAACCGATGGTATTTGGTCCGTATTCTATCCCCGTTGGTATCGCAGTTGCGTTGCGTATTGCCCGGAAAAGTTTGGGTCGACGGATGGTTAGATGGTTGGAACTCTTGAAGGATGTCTGTTCACCTCTTCAAGATTGTGCTCGGTGCAACTCCCAGATCGTCTCAAATAGGGGGAGTAACCAGCTGCTCCAGGAAAGACCTGAAGATACTCTACCTTATGAACACTGTTACGGCTTCCCAGGCCCTTTATGCAGGAGTAGTTCCATATCACGTGGCCTCGCGCCATCGATGCCTTGATTGCGTGACAAGCGACAGACCAGAGAAAGCCCCATTCATGCAGTTCACTAACTTCACTGTGTCCAGTGACCAGTCAGACAGTGTTCACTGTACAGAACTTTTCCAGTGCAAATAGGGCAGGCAGCCTGTATGTAATTCGATGAGTGATTCCAATTTCCATCAGTGTTCAGTGAATCACTGGATACCCGGTTCGCACCCGAATTCGGAAAGGTTGCGAACATCATCGTCTCGGGAATTGCATGGTAATTGATTGTACTGTAATTGCCCTTCCCCGGGCAACGATGTGGGACGGGGTCACCCGCGACCCAGACCTGGCGACGCCTCCGTCAGGGCCTGGACAACTTTTCAGGCGCTCTTGGGCGCTCCTTAGCCTCGGCTGAGACTTCCCTCCCGATGTGGTCAACTGGGACAGCTCAAAAGCGTCGCCGAGATTGACTCCGAAATTTTCTCCGGCCCCTCTCCATTGGCTTCCCCCGCATCAACCAAGAAAACGTGGTGGGCGACTGACTCGGTGGGGTCACCCAAGCAGCGCGGCTCCTGTGCACTCGGGGGGCATCTCGGCAGCATCGGCTTTCGACGTCCTAACGCGGGGCAGCAGACGACGTTGGAGAGTGGATAAATGCGAAGCAGATGCCCAGCGATGACTGCCACTGAACAAGGCAAGCGTCAATCACGACACTAACTGGATCAAAGACGAAGATCGACATCACCAGGATATTCGAGACTCACCCAACTAGCAACGGACCAAACAACCTCGTCGTCTTGCCACTTGATCATCTCTGAACTTCTTCCATTGCTACTCTTTCTTGAACCTGATCATAGCAATGCCGTCCATTCAGGTAGACACGCCAAGCGCCGCCGGAGACAACATCCGCGGCGGCAACCCGAAAGCACAGACGCGCTGCCTGAAGCCCTTGGTGTACTCGGGCTCTCTGGAGAAGTACACCTATGCGGACGTGACCCCGGTCATTGGCCGTGAGTTTGAAGGCCTTCAAGTGACGGAGCTACTTTCGGCGGACGATTCCGTCATTCGGGATCTCGCATGCACCAGTAAGACACATCGGACTTGTCCCATCTCTAGTATAGGTGCTAATCCCAACTCTGGTACTAGTCTCTCAGCGGGGAGTGGTCTTCCTTCGCGATCAAGAGGTGACGCCGGAACAGATGAAGCAGTTCTGCCTGCGCTTGACTGACATTGCTGGATGTGTATGTGACACTCGTAGATGAAATCAATCGACTGTGTCAGCTACAAATGAATACTGACTCCAACCAACAGCCCGAGTCGTCAGGTCTCCATGTTCACCCCTTGACAGAAGAGGGCAGTGAGCTCGGCGACCAGATCAGTGTCATCAGCAGCGAAAAGCAGAAGAAAGGAGGTGGTCTCACTCACCAGCTCAGCGACGTCAGTCGCTTTGCCAGTGCTGGCTGGCATACCGATATCTCTTTTGAAGCGGTTCCTTCCGACTATGCAATGCTGAAGATTCACACGCTCCCACCAACCGGTGGCGACACGGTATGTTTCACACGTCCCAGGACTTCCGGTCCCCAATGGTAGCAGAAATTAGTACGAATAGCTTTGTTGACACTCACTAGCTGTGGGCGTCGGGCTACGAGATCTATGATCGCTTGTCTCCTAGTATGCAGACTTTCCTGGAAGGGTTGACTGCGACACATGACGCCAATTTCTTCCACGATGAGGCGAGACGTCTCGGCAACCCCATTAGAAAAGAGGCCCGCGGTTCTCCATTGAACCTCGGTGAAAATCTCCAGGCAGTTCATCCCGTTATTCGAACGAATCGTGAGTTTCACTGTCCTATCCATACGCTCTTCAATGCTGCTACGTGGCGAGGGCTAATCAAAAATCATACTAGCTGTGACTGGGTGGAAATCGGTTTACGTGAACAAGGGCTTCACTAAGCGCATCAACGGTGTGACAAAGGACGAGTCAGACATGCTCCTCGCTTATCTCTTCAATCTTGTGACTCAGAACCACGACGCCCAGGTCCGCTTCAAGTGGCGAAAGAATGACTTGGCCGTCTGGGACAATCGCAGCATGTGGCACTGTGCCACCTACGATTACGCTGAGGCGCGGGCTGGTGACCGTGTTGCCTCTCTTGGGGAAGCACCTTATTTGGATCTATCCAGCAAGAGCAGGCGCGAGGCACTCGGGCTGTAATGGGCTCTGACATGAATAAAGTCCCATGTCCCGGGCCCTATCAGCAGTCCTTGGACACTTATCTGGGACCAAACTATCCCACCAAGTCGAAATCTCTGACATCGATCGAGTGAACGATGTGAAAGATCCTTCCAAGCAATTACCGATGTGCTTGTGATCGCTCTGAAGCTATCATTTGCCATGTTCACCCTGTAAGTACAATAGCCGAACATGATTCGACGACTCTATGCAAATATGTTTTTATCACTTGAAAATATCTTTCGTCCCCCAAATTGCACATGTTACCTTGCTTTTCATGAACCTTTTCAATATTCTCTCCGTAAACCGGAAACCTTGTATCACTTCCGTATTTCACCAGCTGGCCGGATATGTAAATCAGTTCGGGTCAGTCTGGTAGATATTCACCTCAGGCTGCGGGCTGAACATCCAGTTCTTCAGACCAAGCTCTGCATTTTATACCTAGTTATCCGACTTGAAGCAGTGCCTATTTCGGCTGGGCTGAATATCCATGTGGTTGGTCTAGCTTCGACTTGTATCCCTAGTATTCGCAGGCGACGTCTGCCACGGTCTAGGTTGTAGACGGGAACCCGCGCCTCGCTACTCAACGCTATTTATCCAAATTTTAGACTTCAACGGGTACAAATTTACTATTCGAGGGGCCTTTGGAAAAGTCAGGAGCGTGGGCTCTTCATAAGCTGAATCGCAAAGACGGAATGACACAAAAATGAAAGACCGACATCAAATCAATGAAGCCTGACTGAATTCAAAATACTAACGGATATGGACAATCAATCTCCGCCTGCGTGCCGTATCAGCTCACAGTTGCATCAGAACTGCACCGTGGGTTGTACTCTCCGGGCATTCACGAGAAACATTCACTGAGAGACACAATGAACGTGCCGTCTTCCTGAAGGAATGGGTTCAGACCATAGCGAGCGGTAACGAGACTGGACAGTTGGTCAGCCAGGTGAGCTTTCACGCTCAGGCCATAGAAGGTAGGTAGGTTTCCACGAGCCCTCGTACCTCCAATGGAGAAATCCAATCGCGTAAAAGTCCCACGCTTCGATGAAACGATGTATATGTTCCTCGGTGAGGGCAAGGACTTTGGCCTTGAGACGCCGCGATTCATCCACCGCTTCGACTAAAATCTTCACAGTCGAGTCGATGGCGTCTTGTAGATTGCCCAATTCGAAATAGATGAGGAAGACGAGGTTCAAAGTTTCCTTCTTTTCCTATTGAACTGAGTCAGAGCGTGTACGAAAGCGAGATGGTCTGGCATACAATTTCTTTTTTGAAAGATAGGATATCGTTGGTTCTGGACAACTTTTGGCTTAGCAAACCCTGTATTCGAACGTTCAATCTAAGTTCAGTCTCACATTGCAATGATCTTGTTGATTTGCTCCCAGTACGCTCGCAGCAGAGGGTGTCTCATCTCGTTTGGCAACAGTTCAATCTCCGTGGTCAGCCTTACAAACCATTAGCACAAGATGGATTCGTTAGGGTCATACTGTAAGAAGCTCGAGACTCACGAAGTGATGGGGTACAAAGCCTCCATCAAATTGGTTCCAGTGCGAAACTCCCAGAACTGCTCTATCGAGGGAAGTCTTTCTGTAACCACAAAGTGTTGCTCCTTCTTGGAATCCTCCAGGATCTTGTCGATCATCTGAAGCAGAAGAACTCGATTGTCTTAGCCATGAGATATGAGAGAGTTAGTGACATGAGACCATCGCGAATCGAGATCTTCGGGACTGGAAGAATTGCGCTGGCTGAACACTCACCCTCACTAATTCGTGATTTGATTCCGCTTCCTAGTGGGCAAAATAGCTGGACGAGGTGTGGAGCATCCTCGAGCGTTTTCCGATTCTCTTCGCTGATCCCAATGCTCATGGAAATAGCCGCCCTTGTGTACATACGGAATGTTTCGGCAGCATTCCCATTGCCTTCGACATCAGGATACCTCGACTCCAGTTCATCGTCCCATAACAGATACCACAGTGCAAGACAGGACAGCAGGCGCAGAGTGTTCAAATCAACATGTGGCCACCATAAACAAGCCAGCAATGCGAAATCAGACTGACGCAGCTTTTCGACCACCTTTTCGCTCTTCTGATCCGGATACATCCTAATGAATTTAAGTTCAAAAGCTCGAGTCGGATGGAGTCTCAGATTGACTACTTACTGCGCCAGGAAGTCATTCACAGACTGCCGGAGGCATGCATAACCCCCATGTAGCGGGGATGATATGTTGCCAAAGAGAAACAGAAAGCTTGGAATGACATATGTCTGTCCTTGCAGCGCTTTCACTGCGTCTTCGGTGGTCTTGATTGTCATTGCCCAGTGAAACGGCCCAAAGTCTTGGAATTGAGATGAGAATGGTACGTAGAACAGGAAACAGGCGGTTGGCTAAAGAGGAGATCAGGGGAAAATTTCATACTTCTACCGACTGATAGAGCAAGTGACATGGTTATAATAGATAGGTGTTCGGGTTGAGTGAGATGGGGCACGGGCACCACTTTACAAGTTTTCCTTCAAATCATGGATGCGACTATACTTAGACGTCATTCCATCTTCCTGAAAATAAAAGATTAGGCAGGGAGGCCGATCAGGCTCTCCTCACGCATGCTTGGTGTATGATACATATTGATGTCTGCATGCAGCTGCTTCGGTCCATTCTTTGCCGCTATATCAAGCCTATGGGCTTGCAAGGGACCATTTATCCTTCCATGCGGAGAAATCAGCCCGATGTCTTAGCTGACGGTTGGGGCTTGTAAAGGGACTTTACGATCTTGTGCATGATCCACTGTGTCTTGTGGCGACTACAACTAGTACGCGCAGCTTAACAAGGGAAAAAAGAGGATAGTGAGGTTGCTTAGATTGGGAGATTGTACCTAACTTGCTGCCGATGGCCTGCGCCGGACCGATAAAATCACATGCTCGAAAAATTCGGAGTAAATGATTCAAACAAAACACCGCCCAAGTTGCTCTGGGCTTCGATTACTTGTGTAATACCACTCAACCGTTGTCCATATCAGCCTCGAACAAGAGGGCTTTTCTGGGGCGATGCTACATACAAATATCAGGATTGGTAGAGGGTGCGTGGGGTGTCCCCGCCATGGGTTCACCGAAAAGTAATGCGAATGGCCACCCATCTCCCGGGCAGACTCTGGTCAGTATCTGCAAGGATCTCAACTGCATGTAGGCTGGCCAACAAGCCGGGAATGTAGCTGCAAGCCGTCCCGTCATCCTCATACAACTTGCTTTTTTTTTTTTTTGTATTTTTCCCCAATTGGAAGCCGCGATCGGACAACCAAGAGCTTCAAGAAGCATCGTCAGGACGAGTAATATTGTCAAAACCACATGTACCCATCGTCTTCAAAATCAAGACGGGCATCCACTCGCTGGAAAGTTGCAATTGTTGGCCACAGAGCCGCCCGTGATAGACACGTCATTGAAAACAAAGTCAGAACATGACCCATTGCCACACAAGATATAGTAGTCTTGCGCAGTTGACGCGGCAGTCCCAGTGACATTGTCAAACACAAGGCCCTCGATCAAGACCCCATTGGATGGATTTCCAGTTGGTCCACCGTTCAGGTAGTCTTGTTGAACGTCGATGCCGTAAGTGGAGATTCCACTTAGAAGGATGTTCGAGTAGGTGATGTTGGCGACGTAGCCAGTCGCGTTATAGTTGGTTTTGATGCGACAGCCGTTCGAAGAATCATACACGGAAGAGTCGACGAACTGTTCATTCACGCAGGCACGGAGTTAGTAAGCAACAACCTTGAGGTCACCAAGGGCAATAGATCGGAGCTTCAAAGCACTGTCTCGGGTTATAGATTGGACTTGGAAAGCGCTCAAACCTTGCCTCCGAGGAATATACGTACCTTGATGTTTGTGACATTGTTGTTTGACTTCAATCCGACTGATCCAATCGAAAGCCCGTGTCCACCATGGCACTCCAGCTGCGAAACCGTCATGTTATTGCCACTAGTGATAGCGACACAATCATCTTGGTTGTACACAACATTGCGCTGGATGAGGATATTGCTTGAACTACTGACGTCGAACCCATCTGAATTGTGAGCGGCTGGAAGGCCCCCGCTTCTGGCATTGGGTGCGTTGCCCGCAGTGTTATCCAGAACAAGATCCTGGAAGACAAGGTCTGAGCAGCCGCTGACTGTGAAAAGATGAACCGGCCAGTTCCGGATATGCAACTTTTCGATCACCGAGTGGCCGGTGACCTTTTTCACCGCAATGAAATGGTCTGGCTTGGGGACGCCCCCGTTGGAGCCTTGCCCATCCCAATAGGCTTGACCATTCCCATCAATGATGGCACCAGGGCTCGCGGTCACCGTGATCCCATTTCCGCCGATCAGGATAGGGTCGAAGCTTGAGGAGTTGGTGAATGCGAACGTCGTGAGTCCATCGAATCGTACAGTCGAGCCGGTTTGGAGCCCAGATAAATCAATAGCGGATCCTTGTGGGACGGCTATGTTGGACAGCACAATCTCGGTACATGACTTCACGGCTGATGCGATCTGTGCATATTCGGTGCAAGTGCAAGGTGCCCCTGGCGTCGTCGACGGACTTGTGGATGCCGAGACTGTGAGGCTTGGGGCCCCACTTGCTGGTACTGCCGTCGTGATCACAGAAGTTGGTGAAGTCGAGCTGACTGGTAGAGTTGAGGCCGCCTCGGTATGAGAGGCTATGGTACTTCTCGAATCTGTGGAGGAGCTTGAATGAGTCTTGTGGACTTTCAGGTCGCTCGGCTCCAGATAGTCGGTATCAATCCACCATTCGTCTTCGAATGTTTCGCCAAGAATTGATCGAATTGAGATTGGATCAGACAGCTGTTCGCTGAAAGTGGCACGCGGTCCTTCTTCTTTCAACGAGCCCGGACCTCTGTTGTTGTATTCCGCAAATGTTACGTTTTCGATATTGGGAGTACTTTTGGACCATTGTTCCCAGCCCGCCGGGGCGATGATATTACCGAGGAAAGAGTTTTGAAAAACCACACGGGCGAAAGAACGCCACGGTCGGCCCAGGTAGTTTGTGCCCGCGGGGATAGTGTCGTTAATGCCCGTGATCGTAGAGCGACTGATCACATACCAGGACGGATTATCCGCGGTACTGCGGCCAGAAGCCGTGATGCACCCTGCTGCAATCGTCCGGATGTCGATATTTTCGAGCCATGCAAGTGCATTTTGTCCGAAGATGAAATCGACAGCCCCAACGATGAGACTTTTTGCGTAGAGTTGAGTGCCTGTTGTGATCTCGGCATTAGTCAACCTACGCCAATCCGACTGTCGTTCAACATTCAGTCATTATATTTCCACGTACCAGTCTCTGCGAGCAGTGTATCCTGGTACCCGATCAGCTGGCAGCCGTAGTAGCCCTGACCTCCAGTTTCTGCTGACACGGCAAGGTTTTGGCCATTCTTCGGAATGTGACCGAATGTGTTCACAATGTTCAAATTGTAGATCTTGGTGTTGGGATTCCATTGGCGCAGAGTCGCGGTCAAGTCGTCGCTTGTGGTGTTGATCAAAGCAAGGTTATACGTGATGGTCGCCGTGTTGTGTTGATAGCTCTTGGCATTGCAGGTATACCCCTGCACCGTGAGATTCGAAGAGAGTCGCGGAATATACACTTGCTCGGTATATGTGCCTGGGAAGATGAACAATGTCTGCGGATCGGTGGTTGTCTTGCTCAAAGCATTGACGCCCGCTTGCACTGTAGCGTGCGAACCTGGAAATGGCTTGGCACTATTGTCGACTATCACGGCATTGCGTGCAGGAACTGTCCGGGCCGACACACCAGCACAGCCCTCGCGTTTGTCCTCAACGTTGTTCGAGAGACCTGGCAGAGCCTGGGTCGCAATGGACAGCGCCGCGAACACAATGTATAGCGAGGCTCTCATCATGACCGTACGTCAATTGTTGGTAGATTGTATGAGTTCACGAAAGTCGATGAGCAGCAAATTCGAGACCTGCTATTTCAACTCCCTTCTTTGGAAGGGAAGAACGCTCCATTTATAGCACTGATACACGCGTACCCAGCCGCGAAAACCAACCTAGACGGCTAAATGAGAGGCTTGCTACATCCTGAACAGTATCCTCCGACTTGAGAGTCATCTCGCAGGATGATCAACAACCCCATCTGCAGAAGCTTGGAGAAGCCAAATCCGGGGTAGTTGCAAGATGATCTGGGAAGAGTTTCCCGTCAATCACGGGCCAGCTGGCCCTCCCTTTTCGGGTGTTTCTCCGCGTCGATGAAGCTTTTGCCAAGTGGGTTAGGCTTCGTGGAAACACACCGGGGAGGTTATTTTCCACCAATGACCCGCACTTGAGACCTGGATCATGCGGAGAACCGTTGAAGAAGAGCGATTGTGTCGGCCGGGTGAATCGACCGCATCGGCAAGTGAATCTTGGTTTGATGGAGAATTGCGGCAGCAGGCGTCGTTGACTCGTGCCTGGGCACGTGCTCTAGCTTGCACAGAACTGGGCGGCTCGGCCGTTCTGGATGTTCACCGTTCCTTTGACTCTTTGTCCTCATGTAGAATTTCTCAAGATGGGAGACCGGCGGACCCTACCCTGACGACGGTCATCCCACCCCGGCTGAACTGTAATCTGACCACTGTATATGCCTTCCCCTCGACCTCGTCTCCAGAACTCCACAGTGACATGCTCATGACGGGAGACTTGTGCTCCTCCGAATGTAACAGGGAGTGTGACTCCGTCGAAGTCCTCACGGGGTGGAATCCCCGCCGAGTTGAACATGGTGGGAGCCAGAGCAATATATGTGTTGTCGTAGCTGCTTGTGATTTGCCTGCAGGCACTCCTGGGCCTCGAATGATCAGAGACACACGAATGTCCTCTTCGAAACCACAGGCATTGCCAGGTGGTAATCGGTGTTGACCGACATGAAACCTGTTGCCCGAAGTAAATAAAATGTACGTATTTTCCAGCTCATTGCCTTTCTCGAGCCCGAGTCAAGAGCCTGTCCACGAGCTCATCCACGCCCTGAGGGGCACGTAGACGTGCTCGGTAGTAGTGGTCATGGTAATCAACCTGTGTTTCGTTTTGTCGCGCGAGCGTGCGTACCCAGCTGACACCACTGGGCTATTGGAAATCTGTCAGCTTGGGTCGGAATATGCTGCCTTCTCCGTATCTTCTGTAGTAATCGCCACCTTCTTGGGGTTGAAGTTTGGTATGACGACGCCTGCAAAGAGATGTTCGTGACGCTCCAAAGGTATTGGCTCTGTCATTGTCGTTTTGCCGCTACCTGAACTCTGAGGGTAAGGGGTTGAGTCAGGTACAACAGGCGCTACAGTGACGAAGAACGGTCGCCTTCAATCGCATCATCGAGAAAGTCCAGCGCTTTCTTCGTGATGACGTCTGTCGTATGCTGTCCTTGATAGCTCACGGGGTCCTCTCGATTCTGGGTCAAGCAGACCAAGTTGTGGATAGGCTCTTGCGCAGTGCATGGGGAGTAAGTCGTGACCCGACTCGTATTTGGCGTCTTATCGAGGTAGGTACGGAAGGTCAAGTCGAGCTGGTAGTAGGACTCTTCGCACCATGTGTGCAGCGGCAGCGGATAGACCTTGGCCGATGGCTAGTATGCGCGATATGTGATACTCATGAAGGAAACGATCTAGCGTCAGATCCGAATACGGAACCTCCTGGTTGATACAGAGCTTCCAGCTACAGGTCAGCCACGCCGTAGCTTGCACTTTGCAGTAATAAGGAGAGGTGGAAGAGGATTCAGATCAGGCAAACAGTAGTGAAGTACTTCCCTCACGTGTGAATGCTACTGAATACGGTCTTTCTTTTTCTTTGGTAATGAGGAGGAATCTGTACAGCTGAACCCACGCAGATCAACAGGATTCCCTAGTCGTGGGCAAACTCAATTTATTTACGAGTATGGCTAGTATGTTCATACCTAAGTAACAACCACGGGGTCTGTTTGGTGATGTCACCGCGAAAGGAGGAAAAATGATCTAGGAAGAAAAATGAGATTCATCAAGCCAACATATGAGGCGTTCAAAGTGCCGACAGAATTGCCGCAAACTCCGATTTCGGGGGCATTAGTATATTGGTACATCCTAGAGTGCAAGGCCGGTTCCCTTCCTTGTCCATCGATATAACGCCAACACGGCCTTACGACGGTGTCGAATCTCGCTCGGATTGACAGGTCGACCGCGCGCCTGGGCGACCGCACTTCGCATGACTTGGCGGAAGCTGCGCTGATACTCGGTATTGAGGGTGACTACACAAGATTCAGTGGCCCGAATCATCGTCTCGCACGCATTGAGAATCCCATCACCGGCTTCCTTTTGCAGGCGCTCCACAATCAGGAGCAGCAGAAAACTGCCTTGCAGGAGCTGGATGCCGAAAAAGTAGGGCATGAAACTGATGTCCGGGTCAAATCGAAGAATTTGCTGAACAGCATCCGCCGCCTCCAGGGCGTGCGAAATGGTGGAAGCAAATGCTGGAGAGGAGGTCCAAAAGTCCTTGTCCTCGATCAGAGAGACGGGGTCCCATTTGCCGACGAGAAGGATATGTAAGACGTGGACAAGGTAAGAGGAGTACGCAATCACGGTCTGGCGATGCCACGAGTACGCTTGTGACAGGGAGGCCTCCGACTGCGGATCCGTCCCCGCATACTGATTCAAGAAGGCAGGGTCCGGGTCACTGGTGGCAAAGGTGGTGAGGCTGGCTTTATAAACCTCCAGCTGGCGGAGGACCTCGGCGACATGCATCTCCCACGCCTCCTTCCCTTGCAGGCGAAGCCCAAGCGTCGGGTGATTCCGGGCTTGGTTCAGGTCGATCAATTCACCCGTGATGGTCATCAAGGGTAAAAAGAACCCTAAAATAGACGGGTCGTGACAGATGAAGTTGGGAAACACGCGCCGTTTGTTCAGGTTCCCGGATCGAACGCATTGCGGCCCATCGGCACGAGGGCTGTTCGTGTGGATGTTGCCCGCTTGCCATGCAGCTTCGTCGAGTGGCAGAAGCAAGTCTTCGCTTTCCGCATCCAGAAGTGCCAGCGGCCGATTGTAACAGAGGGCTAGATGGCGGTCCATAATATACAGTAACCACCACGTCCGTCGCCGTTCCTCGCGATGCTCCTCCGTCACAGGTTGGTTACTTCGTGGATCGTGAGAATCCTCGCACACACAGTTCAAGCTTGGACGGGAGGGATTCGAGTAGTCAAACACAGGGCCTTCCGGCGAACTCGCCCAGCCACCCAACGGGTAGCCAAAGGAAGGACTGGACCCATCCGTTTGGTTGTCGATATTAGGCATTACCTCAATTTCTTGATTCAACTTCAGCTCTCGAGCCATCGTAAAAGCCGCGTGCCACCTAGATTGTGCGCGGGTGAGTTAGTCGCGAGGGGTAGATCAAGGGGATGCAACCAATGTGACTCCGTACTCGGGTCAGGCTGAACTCACCATCGCATACTCGCTGCTTTCTGCTCACTCGAGGAGATAATAGACGCCACATGTATGTAGGTGATCACGTCGTCCAAACATCCTGCTGGGCCTACCAAGCCCTTGTCGTCACCGGAACCCTGGAACGGGTGATGTGCAGCTGACGCAGAATAGTCCTGCGTCCCGTTGATATTCTCAGTGGACTCCTGGTCCTTGAAGGACACGTGGATCAAAGGTCGCAACAGCCGAATTGTCAACGCACATAAAAACTGGCAGATCTTCCGCCGTTGGAGAGGCGAGATGGAGAGGGAAAAAGCCCGGTCGTCCACCGCCGCCACCCAGAGCATACTGGCCAGCAAAGCCGGACTGCTTGGTCGCGGACGGTCTGGGCTGAGAAAAGATGCCTTTCGTAAAACATAACAGTGGATGTGATGACAGACGGGATGCATGTGCGTGGAGAAGGAGCTAGTAAAGTACAGTTGGAGAAGATCACACACCAAGCGGCGTGGAAGGTTTGACTCCAGATAGGGCATCACGGGCTCCAGAACGGGATACTTCAGCCCCGGCCGCTTGGTGCTCGTTGATGCCCCTGGAGCCGCATGTGCTGGTGCAGGTACTGGAGAGATCTGCGTCGGTCGTCTCTGCGGGTGCGGTCCCGCCTGATCACCGGAGGTCCAGATATCCCACAGTCGCGGTAAGGGTCCATCGGCTCCATTGATTCCTCCCAGGATATCGTATGACTCAGGCGAGAGATTTGTATTCGACAGCCATTCTTCCGTGGAATTGCCCTCTGGTCGGGCGGCCGGTGCGGGCCTGGCAGCCAACGTGGGCTGCTGGGGGTGCGCGCCCTCGGCAACGGCTGGTGGGCCACCATCCACGCTGGCCGCAGAGAGACTGATCTCGTTTGTTTGCGGTGACTGCTGGTTTAGAAGGGACTCGGGAGAGCTCTGCAGCCGACGCGGGGACGGGTCGTGAGGTGCTAGTTTATGCTCCTGGGAATCCTTTCTTGGCGCAAATTGCGCATGCGCGCTGATCTCCTCCTCCTCCTCGACGAGAGCTGTTCCGTTGGAGCCATTGATGAGCTTCGCACGAGCAATCCGCCCACGCTTGCGCCGCTCACGTGTAAATTCGCAGCTGGTATCACTTCGTAAACATCGAGAGCAGGGAAATGCGCGGTCGCATCGCACTCGACGAACGTGGCAGGCATCGCATGCCACTCGGTTGCGCCGCCAGCGGCGCTTTCCATTTGGAAGGTCCACTGGACCAGGTCCGCCCGAAGGAATGATCTCAGGCTCCCCCGGTTGGGACTCCATGGGCAGCTATTTGTCAAACTGACATTGGCGACGACGCAGGATCGCGGTCGGAAGCTGGAGAAGAGAAGATCAGACAGCAGAAACGAGGTGAGGGGAAGATCGGAGATTCTGCATGCGCCCGGGAGTCGACGACTATTGGCGGAAAGGGATAGAGCAGTCTCCCCGTGGGGAAGAATTGGATCTCTCGAAACAACGACGACGAGAAGCCGTGTGACTTGGGGGGGGGGGGGAAAGAAACTGGAGAAGAGAGGGGGAACGTCAGGAAGCGAAGGTGTGGTGGAGCATGAGGCGAGACGACAGATGAGAGCCTAATCGCTTAAACTTTCTTATTGAGATGCAATTGCAAAAAAAGAAAAGTTTTGAGTGGGGATCGATGCCAGATGTGCAGAGGGTCATGTTTGAGCAGAACGCGGGGGACGCACAGGCGTGCCACAGAGCCGACGTGGAGAGGGTCTTTTGGTGGGTTCCAGCGACCGCTTTTGGAGGGAGATCGACTTCGGCACTGAAGTGGATGATGGTGCTGCACTGGCTACTGCAAGTGTACACGTACCTGTCTACCTCTGTACGATCATAATAGCCTTGCTGCGAAGGTGAGTTTACCGCACTGAGTTCCAAGTAAGAGTACCTGGTGGTATTTTGATTCAAAGTACAAAAGTCGCCGGGCAACAATCGCGGCTGGCGACGCGCTAATCAAAAAGATCTGTTTGTCCACGGGACTCGAGTCGTGTCCACACCTCGTGACCCTCGCGGCCGTTTACTCGGATGGGAGTCTACGCCGCCGTGAGAACTTCGGGTCCGGGAACCTGTGGCCCGGCAGTGAGTACTGAGTACTGAGTACTGAATAGTAAGTAGTAGTACTATGTAGGTAGTGAGCATCAAATGCTACAAACGCGCAAATATGGACTTTCAGAGTCAATCCTGTCAATCCCAGAATTGATATCAGCGGACAGACCGCTGGTCGGACTTCGCTCTGATGTGAAGCTCTAAACAATTGACACAGGGGGTCGAGGCTGGACGCTTCTACTTCTGCAAAGCTTCCTTGTATCGGGCGAGAGCCCGACTGCGACTGGCCGAATGATCGACAATCTGCTTGGGATACCCGTTCTTCTGGGCAGTAGGGCCTGCTCCGCGATGATACGGATCGTGGATGGCTTTACCCTGAACATCGCGTAGCTCGGGTACCCACTCACGTATATACTCACCCTCCGGATCAAATTTCTCACTTTGCAGAAGAGGGTTGAAGATACGGAAGTAGGGTTGAGGATCAACACCGGTACTGGCGCCAAATCCCCATCCGCCATGATTCGACGAGAAATCGCCGTCAACCAAGTATTCCATAAAGTGGCGCTCTCCGCGACGCCAGTCGATCAGCATGTCCTTGGACAAAAAGGATGCCACGATCATGCGTGCTCGGTTTGACAACCAAGCGGAATGTTTGAGTTGTCGCATGGCAGCATCGACGATGGGGTAGCCGGTCCTGCCGTCACACCAAGTCCGGAACTGCTCTTTGTCGTACTCCCAATCGATGTTTGTGGCTTCAACCTTGAAACACTTGTTCATCCTATGCAGAAAAATTAGCTAATCTGTGATCGCAAGACTTTCGGGCACGGAACTTCGGCCAGGCAGAAACGGTGGAAGGGGAAGAAGAATGAAGGGAGACACAGAGAGAAGATGCCAAGTCAGAAAGCAGTACTACCTACCCGATAAAAGGCCAGTGTACCAGCACATGGCGATAAAAGTCGCGCCAAGCCACCTCGCTGATCCAGTGCATGTGTCCCTGACTGTTCCGGTCCAGTTGGTTCTTATTGTCTTTCTTGGCCATCGCCACCGCCGTACGCGCACTGAGAACGCCCGAGGCAAAGTAGGGACTGAGGACCGAGGTGGGCTCGCCGGTCAACATGCTCCGGTCCCGCGCATAGTCGGGGCATTTGTCTGCGAGGAATTTGTCCAATCGCTTGCGGCCCTCGTGCTCGCCAGCGGGGAAGAGCTTTGAGAACCGCTTGGCTTCCTCCTCGGTCACGGTTTTGTTCTTTGGGGCTGCTGGAATCTCGCAATCAAACAATTTGCTAAACTCCTTGCGAGCGCTGGCGGGATTGGGCTGCGGGTTCTCCGAGAGCTCGAGAAGATCGGGGTTCTCCTTGAGATAGGCTAGCCACCCTTTGAACCAGGGTGTAAACACTGCATACTGTTTGCCGCTCCCTGTCCAAAGGACTCCCGGGGTCACGACACAGGTATCGTGCAGAGGCGTGAAGTCAATGTTGTTCTTGGCACACAGACGAACAACCTTGGCCTCGCGCCGTAACTCGTCCACCTCATACTCGATGTTCGCCCGAAGATGGTTGGCGCCCCACTGCTGGCAGAGTTCAAGAATTCGGTTCGGAATGTTCTTGCGCTTCTCCTGGGTCTCCACATAGAGAGGAATGTCCAGCTGGGCCAGGTCACCCTGAAGCTGACGCAAAGACCGCAGCGTAAAGTCGACGCGAGCTGGACTTGTCACATGTGCCGCCCAATCCTCGGGGGAGATAATGTAGACTCCAATCAAGGGAACCTGGTGTTGCTTGGCCATTTCCGCGGCGGCGTGCAGCGCTCGATTGTCCTGCATTCGCAAGTCGGTCTTGAACCAGTGAACAACGGCGTTGCCCGGCTTCACTGCCTGCCTCGTCTCGGCCGTTTCCTTGCAGGTCCTCTGCAGCAGGTCAATGGGTCGTTCCAGCGTACCGTCATTGTAGGCCATGCAACGTTCATTGCTCATTTCGGGAGGGTAGAATTCACGCTGGACAATGCCAAACTCCTCGGTCTCCTTGGCTTTCGGGTGCGGTTGGTGCAGATCCACGGCCTTGCTCTTCTTGGCCTCTCGAGCCGGCGGAGAGGATCTGGAACCGCTGGATTTGGTCATTTTGCGCTTCTGGGCCATCGACGGATGCAAAGGAGGAATGGATGGGGTGAGATGGTGAAATGCTCTTATGGATGAAGCATCAATATTGACGCGCTGGGTAAGCGAAGTGAAGCGCAAGCTGGAGGTCACCTGTAGGGTGAGTAGGCGATGGGAAGGTTGAAGAAGAACAAGTCGCGAAGAACGCATCGCACGCGTTCCGAAATACTTGGGACACTGGTTTTCCCCTAGACCCGCTGCCACTCATATCCTACTTGCGGAGGGTCACACCTCAGCTTTCTAATAATTCCATTATTTTTGTTCGATTCAGGATTGGCAAGAAATGAACGCGTCGCTGTTCATCGATCGAGTCGATCGGAAATCCTGACGTCACAAGATCGGAGATTCAGTTGCGGGAGGGTGGAGCACCTCCTTTAATCCAGCCGTAGGAGCCTAGGAGGTAGTTTAGTATGCAGTTCAACCGCATCGGCCAAAGGCTCCACCGCAGAGCAACTCATTCCCGAGATCTGGACCAAATGTCGGGCGAGAGAGAATCATGCTAATTGGATACCCAGTGGGGTTTTCCATTGGGGCCGGAGCTGGCTCAAATGGTCGACCATGATGATGAGCAGGAGAAGAGACATACAGACAGCAATCGCAACTTCACCTAAGGTCCAGACTGGCCGCACGTAGGTAGGTCGCGACTTGTCACGGTGCTCTCTGACTCCATCTCCACGATGTTGCTTCTCACACCACTAGAATGCCCACTTCTCACAGTGCAACTCCCAAGTCCGTGTCCTCGGACCCCTCCGGACCCCCTCCATTCTGGGTGAATAAGCAAATTGCTGCTAGGTCTCTGTTTCGACAGTCCGCTTGAAGGAGATCTCTTCAGTGCCTTTGAGCGAATACAGAATGTGTGTGAATACAGTGAGCAGAAGAGTCAAGCTTTAAGTTGAAGAAGGCGTATGGCGTAGAGACCCGGACTCTGCAGCACTAACCTTCAAGGTACGTCACCCACGAATCTTGATGTCGAAAAGAAAGTTGAGAGATTACCTAGCAGATAGCGTGATCAAGCCTCCCGCTCTCGGTGATGGAACACATCACTAATGAATCAATGCTGCGCCCGTCTGGATTCAAGAAGAACTATTAGACAATATCTATGTTAAAGTTCCATTTCAGCAGATCCATCTTAGGTTATCGTAGGGGAGACCGACGCATATGGCGTGAGACATGTGACATGAGTTCATGTGATCATATAGAACCTGCTGAGTAGGTATGCTTACTGTAGTAGATCTCTCTACCTATCTGCCACTAAATCGACATGTACCGATCTCTGTGGAATTATATATGACTCCCATATATTAACTACTATGAGCTACAAGCGGTATGGTCCTAGACCTAACGAAATCTGAATCAAGGCTCATTTCAGGTGGTTACAAAACCGATTGAAACTCCTGCTACCTAGGAATACGACTCAATAGTTAGCGTGGTTCCATTTGAGTCCAGGGCAACCTTGTAGCTGTGCTGCAGAATCTTGCCAGAGGACCTACTTCCAATGCTCGATGCTTTGAATGTAAGGAGGTATCATAACACCACATGGAATATGGAATCGTTTATTTATAGGACATGTGATACTGCCGTCTCACCGCAGTCCATAGCTTAGATAGACCCTCTCCTCGCTATTCAATCTCACCCTCTTTCCTCTCGCACATTCTACAGCTCACCTACCTCTGTAGGTGTAGATCATCAGGTATGGATGTCGTGTAGTACCTCCCGCGGTAGTACTAGGGTAGTCCATTGGTTCAGTCATTGCACAGTCAAGTTTTTTGAAGTGGATCGGATTCAACGAAGGGGCTGTTCAACGGCACAATGTAGTTGTACGTCCAACTGCTAATCGTTTCTAATCTACTCCATCACTCGCCCGTTCCCTGAGCACGGGCGGCAACACCTACACTCGCAACCCACGGTTAAGCTTGATTGATTTTGCCGAACCTAATGTGCCCTTCCCAAACTGCACCTGATGTCAAACACAGCTCTACCTCCTGGCTCCAGCACAGTATGCTTGTCGCCTTAGTAGTCACCCAGCACCAGACTAGTGACCCCCGGATGAGGCGATTCCCCTTTACTTCGGTCCAGTCAAAGGGATCCTCGCCGTTGGAAGAACCAGATGTCGAGCATACACAAACGATCTAGCCCGCGCCCTCTTTGGGTCGCGACCGAGGCTCAGCCCGGGGGCGACAGGTGGAAAGCTCCATTCAACCAACGCTGAAGCTGGAAGCTCGAGCCATAGGTGAGGTGCGAACGCAGCCTGTCACTTGAAATGAACCTATACATGTTTCAAAATCCCAGATCCCTTCTCTCGGGGAGAAATGACGTGCAGGTCAACTTCAACTGGCTTGTGTTCTTTCGAGATCTAGATCAAATACAAATCGCCAATGGTCGCGTCTAATGTACATATACTAATACTAAGTAATCTTCTTCGGGCATGATGAACCGACCTTGCGTGAAGGAACTCCGTACCTACCTCCCTTGAGCTGGTAGCTAATTGAATACCTGTACTAGCAATTATGGTCCCGGGTCCCATCTATATCGTGTGGAACGAGGTGTGTAAGATGGGCCGACTCTTGATCTTCTCAACCTAACCTTCCACTTCTCTCTACCATCAAGTACCCGATGAGAGTTCCCTTTCTCTTTCATCCGTTGGATGTAGAGTGCCATTGCCCTGGGTCAGCATTCCTCCAAATTTGGTTGCTTACCTCCAGACTCCAGCGTAACAAAGTTCGCCATGTATCCAGACCAAACTTTGAGAAACGCCTCCCACTCCAAGACTCTCATCCTTCCAGCTCTTCAATCCTTTTCGCCCACCCCCACGGTCTGTATAGGTCCAGCCACCGGGTGTCAATCTCCATGGCAATCGCTCGCCCCATAACAAATCAATTCACTTGAGTCGAGAGTGTCTATTGAACTTTGGTGGCGCCCTGCGCAAGGGTGACTTTTTCCAACGGTATTGTTTTGGTCGACCACGCCAGCCACTCACCCGGTAAACCGTCGCCATCGCCATCGTATCCAAGATGATCCAGTCACCCTTTCATGGGAAATGAGATGAATGATCTCCTGATCCTTCGGTCCCCATCTCTGATCTCCTTTCACCCCCCGGGCCCCTTGCCTGGACCTTACCTCAACTACCGGCAATCTTTGAAATGGGCGTTGCCAAGATCTTCTGAGGTCACTACATTCATATATTGGCTCCTCGTGGTGACTCGGTGATGCCTCCTCTGCACTATTATCTACTCGCCGTATTCGACTATCCTTCATCTTTAACAATCTTGGGAGCAATGTACCCTCTTCACCCATGTCCTCTAATGCCTCCGGCTTCACGGCCGCGCTGCTGAAGCCCGACTCGCCGACGACACCCGCGCGCACCCAGGTCTTCGCGGCCTTTGCCGCGGTGGCATGGTACAATGCCATCGAGCTCACCGTGATATGCTTCATGTCCTTTAAGCGTCGCCATGGCTGTTACTTCTGGAGCTTGCTGGTGGCATCTCTCTGTATCATCACGCACTGTCTAGGCGCCGTCCTGCTGTTCTATCCGACCGGGGTGAACCCCTTCTTTTGCGTCACACTCATGTCCCTGAGCTGGTATGGCATGGTGACCGGTCAATCCCTCGTCCTCTGGTCCCGTCTGCATCTGGTCGTGCACAATTATCGAGTCCTCTGGGGGGTCCTGTGCATGATCGTGGTCGATGCCGTCCTGTTCCATATCCCCACGACGGTGCTCCTGTACGGCACGCTCGCCACCACCGTCGGCCCTTGGACTCGCGGATACGGCATCATGGAGCGCATTCAACTGGTCGGATTCTGCATTCAGGAATTGATCATCTCGGGTATCTACATCTGGGAAACGGTCAAACTGCTCAAGCTTCGACCGCAGGGTCGATCCTCGGGCATCCTGCACACCCTGCTCACCATCAACATACTCATATTGTTCCTGGACGTCGCTGTCGTCCTGATCGAGTACATCGGTTTCTATGCCGTGCAGGTTCTCTTCAAACCCGTCGTCTATAGCATCAAACTCAAGCTCGAGTATGCGATTCTTGGGAGATTGGTGGCGATTGCTCAGCCCGCCCAGACCGACCATTACGAAGATATCCCATCCAGCGCGCGGGATGTCAATTCGCTGCCGTCGTCGCAGGAAACACCGCCTCGTCAACCGGTTGCCCAACGTCCGAATCCCCGTCGCCTGTATAGTTTCCCTTGGTACCGAGAAAGCTCTATCCATTCGCCATATGCATCACCATGATCATGCCCGAAGTAGCGACGGTTTGACTTGTGTCCCGGTTGATGCTCTGATTGCGAGCTGCTGTACTGTAATTCTGGTGCTATGAACTTTCTGTCGAGAGATTCAAGTGCATAATGGCCCAAGACGGGCACAGTGTGCAATACAAGATATGCACCGCCAGACTGCATCGATTGAATCAAGGCTTCGCATCGTCTCTCAAATGACCAGCTAATTTCAAGTAGAACCAATATCGGATAGCGACCTCTGTTCGAAAAATGAACAATAAATTTCTTTGACTTTGACTTCATTGGATTGCTCACAATTGCTCACTTCATCAAAACTCGGTGTTGTGTTGGATTATAGTTAGAGTCTCTTTCCAGGCAATACTTCATGGCACCGTGGTTCCACGCTGATCAATCTTCTCCTCATTTCCCTCCTCCATCCATTCCTTGGGCGGAGCCGTCACCTCGTAATTCCACCCCTGGGGATCGGCAATGGAGCCGGACTGGATGCCACGCAGGGTCTGCAACAATTTCACACAGACCTCGCCGCCTTGCGCCTGCTCGCCACAGTCATACCCAAACTTATCCCCTTCAGAGCGCATCGTGATACTCCGAATTGGCACGAGAGCAGCCGCTGTGCCTGCGGCGATGACCTCGTCGAACTGACTCAGCTCCTCGTATCGCACCTGGCGCTTCTCGACCTCGTACCCCAAGTGACGGGCAATATCTCCCACCGATCCAGCCGTGACAGAGTCGATGGCGTTTCGACTATCCGGCAGCACAACGGTCACTTTATCGCCCGTGCGCTTGACGCCAATAAAGGCGGACGTGGAGAACTCGTCGATCTCGCTGCGTGTGGCGCTATCCAGGTGCAAAGTGATGCCAAATCCGTCCCGCCGAGCGCGATCACTGTGGCGGAGGACAGGTGCGTAATTACCTCCCACCTTGGCATTACCCGTGCCATGGGGAGCCGAACGATCAAAGTCCTCCAGGATCAGCGCGTCCACCGCACTCGCTCCGTGATAAACTCCCGTCGGCATCACAAACACTGCCAAAGTATATCCGTCGGGGGGTGTCAGCCCCAATTGAGCCGAGGATCCGAACAACAGTGGACGGACGTACATGGCGGCACCGGACTCGAATGGAGGCACAAACTCGGCATTGGCTCCGACGGCAAGTCGCACGCAGTCTAGGAAGAGGCTCTCGGGCACCGGCGGGATCGAGACCACCTCGGCGGAATGCTGCATGCGCTTGGCATTGCGGTCGGGTCGAAAGATGGTGATCTTGCTGTTCTCGGCGTGACGAAACGCCTTTAGACCCTCGTAGACTTGTTGGCCGTAGTTGAGGCCGGGGGCCATGCCGTGAATTGAGAGGTAGGGGGAGCGAACGAATCGTGGAGCGGACCATTGGCCATTGCCAGACTGCGAGTAATGGCATTCCACATGGCCATTGACTGTCGTGCGGGTGGTGGGAGATTTCGGTCAGTCAAATTGTTCGGTATGTTATGGCTTTCCCTTGCACGTTTGGCCCGCGACTTGGAGGGGCGGGGTGCGTCAATCATGTAATGATCACGTACCATCACGGACTTTGAATCCAATGTCTTTCCAATCGAGGGCTGCTGGAGGGGGCGGGAACATGACGACAATAGAGCACGTGTGATGGCGGTGCGAATATTCCAAGGCAAATTGAGCTGGTTGCAAAGAATGGCAAGAAAAATGGACGAAGTGATCGACGTGACGCAGTGGACGTTGCGGGGACATGAGGGGCACGACCCGTCGATTTATACCTACTTTTGGTTAGAGTTTGGAGCCCTCACACTGCATGATTAAGGTAAGCCCGTGCTACGTTACTTCCAACCGGAAGGGCATGAGTAAGTTTGAGGAAACAGCGGTGACCCTCGCTGATTCAGGGTACACTGACTTCTTTTGCAAAGCACCCCCCGACAGGATATCGATCTTGTCTCATGCAGTACTGCCCAGTCGGGGCTGGAATGGGCAGATACAGTTTGCAATGCACACTGTGCATGGCTTACACAATCGACCTATGCTTGCCGGGCTCTTTTCGAGACTGTCTACCTTCCACTTGGCACTGGCTCGTACTTGAATCGGCGGATGGCTCAGTCCACAAGAGTGCATTGGGCTATATTTCGCCAAGAGCTATCCGATAGCCTGGAACTATTCAATGCTGATGGTCTCCTGCCTCCCACTTGTATCGAATGATAGGACTGTCCCATCGAACCAAGTGTTTCAGAAAGGGAACGAGAGGTACAAGAATTCCGATTCTTTGCGACGGAAAGTGCCCCATTCCACTTCGTCTGGTCCAGAACCCGTGGACACGCTCAAATATCGGGGTCGGCCCAGGTATGCATCGTCCTCATGTGTGGTGTCCACTATAGATCATTGACACCCCGAGCGTCATTCCGCGTCCCCGTCCGTACAGAGCCCCCCCCCCCGGCTCTGGACCAAGCTCCTACGCCAGCCACTGGCCCTCGGTCACTTTGGCCCGCCGTGCAACCTTCCTCGTAGTCATCCGTGCTCGTAGTTTTTATTACGAGACTCGCCGCGATGACCTTGTCCTTTCATCTCTCTTCGGACTTGTCTGCCTTTTCGGAGCCTTTTTTGGGCGACTCCGATGCCCTGAGAAGTGTCGGCAATGCCGCTTTCTCCGATTTAGCACCTCGTGCAGCTGCCGCACTGCGGAGGTAAGGCTTGTTGACATGTCTGTGATTACCAGTCAAGTTAGTTTCGCAGGCCAGATAGCAAAGGAGAACTATTGGCATAGAGCAGCTTACCCGTTGAGTTGCCTGCTGAAACAATCCCCAGTCGACAGTTTCGAAGAGGACCTTGTTGAGCGGGTCAACTTGTGAAAGGACGCATCCGACTTCAGGCTCTTTTCCCTGGTGATCCGGATTTCGAGGGAAGGAGAAGGTCGCTTGGCCTTTGTCACCTTGGCATTGTGCGCAATGTCGCCCCCTTCGCTTTCGGTCAAGATTTCTTCACCGGAAGGGAAACTCTCAGGGAGTCTGTCGGCGATCGTGGAGCTGCCGGTGGACTGAGCTTCTCGAGGGTCGTCCTTGGTGGCGGTTGAGGTGACGTCCGTACAGTCACCCTTGATGCACACCATGACACCGGTGCTCTCGGGAGTCACATCCTTGGGCTCGTCCTTGCAATCAGAGCCGTGGTGAGAGGCCGTGGTTGTCGAGCGGCCGGCCGGAGAAGGAGGGATCTTGATCTTTGCACTACCCTTTGGGAACAGGCCCGCTTTCATGGGCTCATTGTTCCGAGGGGGTTGAAGATCCCCATTCTCGGTGGAAGAGTCCTCAAGGTTGGGAATCTCGGGGACAAGCAGGCTGCCTTCGGCCTTCATCTTCCGGACTTTGTCTCGGCGTCGATCAAGCCGCTTGCGCAGGGCGCTCAACAGCCTCTTCCGCTGGGCGGGATCCCGACCAGTCTCGCCCTCGATCTTGGTCAGCTCTTTGGAGATTTGGAGCATCTCGTTCAGAGTGACGCGCGCCTGCTTGGTGAACGTGGCCTTTTGCTGTCGTTCAATGTCACGAAGCTCGGGGAGAAGTGACGACCATTTGAAGGATGATGTGGACGTCGAAGTCTTCGAGGCAGGCTTGGGAGGGAACGTCATCTCGTCATCTGAGATCTCCTGCCGAGGTGGTTCGGCATCGTGATCTTGGGCCAAGGCACGTTCCGGGGCCGGCGAGGTGGTCAAGCGCGCTTGAAGTTGTCGTTGACCAAAGGAAGGCGCGTCATCGGAGGGCTGTGAGGGCATCACCTCATGGAAGCGAAAGGGCGATGAGAGCCGTGGTCGGGGAGGCGGCGGCAAAAATTGTGTCCCCAGGCCTTCACCAGTCGACGCACGAAGACTCTGAAGCTGTCTTCGGTAGCCCGGGCTGGAAGTGATTCCAAGCCCAAGGCCCCTTGTAGAAGAGCCACCAGACACCGTATTGGTGTTGCGTCTGTGCCCAGAAGGACAAGCAAATGACGGCACCCGCATAGGCCCGTAACAGCACGGGGTGATCGTCTTCGTTGAGAACACTTGGGTCTCGCAGGATTTCGACGACGAACCACCGCCAGTGCTACCGGATAGTCTGCGTCGTTTGGCGCCTTGCTGTGGCGTTCTTGGCTGCGCCTGATCGTCTTTGGTGATCCCCTCCATTGCGTCGGTGGAAATCTCCTCAATGAGTTTGCGCTTGGCCGGTCGAGGGTTGCCTTCGACTACTTCGACCAGAGGAGGGGTAGCCCGTTGGCGGCGACGAAGGAGGACGGAAGGCACGGTGGTCTCCGGAATGACCGTTACAGTGCCGCGCTGGTCGAATCCTTCGAGGGCTGCACGGCCTCGGTCGAGCCAGACGTCGGCAACTGTACAGCGCAGGGAGAAGCGCGCGCGGGGAAAAGCCTTGTTGATCAGTCGACCGACACATAAAGGCCTGTATGATATTATAGTCAGCTTGAATTCAGGTGTTATCGGCGTTTGAATCAGTAGGGAATTAAAAACTCACCCCTCGAGGGGCCAAACATCTTTCCACTGGTCTTGAATCATGACAATCAACTGCTGGATTGACATGTTCTCAGGATCTTTGACAACTATCAGCATGGCACGGGTGCCATCTACATCGCTGTCATCCTGGCCTCTTCCTCGGCCGTCTACTGCGGCTTGCGAGGGTCTGTGAGAGGCCGACCAGCTATCCCCAGAGGCGACCTCTACGGTCAGCCGAAGGACGAGTTGCGAATGCATGGTGATTTCACTGTAAGTGAATCACCAGCAGGGAAAGGAAGGGAGGTAAATATGGTGCTCTTCTTTCAGAGAGACCAGGGAGAAGGGGGGGGGAGGAGGAGGGAGAGTAGAGGAGGAGAGAGAGGAAACGAAGGGAGAGGAGAGCGAGGAGAAGGAAAGAGAAGAAGGGAAAGAAAGAGACAAGAAAGAGGAAGACAAGAAACAGGGAGACAGGGGAGAGGAGGGAGACGAGAGAGAGGAAAGAGAAGAGAGACGAAAGAGAGACGAAAGAAAGGCTCGTCACCGTTAGGGTGGTGGAAACGGAAACGGACGAGGAAGAGAAGAAGAGAAGAAGAGAGGAAGAGAAGAAGAGAGGAAGAGAAGAGAGGAAGAGACGAGAGGAAGAGACGAGATAGATAGTCATGTGGGAAAGAGGCTAGAGAGAGGCAGAATTGAGGTAAGGGAAAGTTCCGGACCCTGATATTTTGAAGTGACAAACATCTAGGCAGCATGATGAGGAAAGGGAACGACACGTTCCTCGACAGAAGCTACAAACGCAGGCTGAGAGTAAACAACTGCCTGGAACACCCAACCAATGTAACTCAGGAATAGGCAAACGAACAAACAAAGGGAGATATAGTCAGGCTGCGCACCGGAGTCGACATTGTCATCTGACATGAAAGGCGTCTGTCTGCCCTCTCACACCACGGCCCAAGTAAAAGGCACGACCATGGAGGATCCGATCAACTCATCTGGAGAAAGAGAAATCTGGAGGCAGATGGACAAGAAAACAGTTTTATATTAACGTATCTAACCTACCCTGACGACTATGTTGGAATCTTGCGAACTAAATCAGTGACCTCGCACGACAACTCACTCACTACATCTTCATCTCATTGAATATCTCCCCTAGCGCCCATCACTCAGGAGGTGTAAAGTATCGCTGGAAACGATCGATCTTCTCAAGTCCCAGCTCCGTAATCACCCAATGACAGCTCATGAGTAGGCTTGGAAAGCGCACCGTCCAAAAGTTGAGGTAGCCCTCCGGCAGGCCACCAATGTGGGCCTTGAGGCTTTCAGGCATATCATTGTAGTGGTTGCGCTTGTTGCGCAACGCACGCAGAAGATCCAACATCCTCCCTCCAGTGTATTTGCGCTGTTTACCCAAATTCTCCTTGAAGTCGCGAGGAAGCAACCGCAAGAAGTCCATTTCGGGACCCATGACCTGCTCAGCAACGGATTCCAAGCAAAGCAGATCATCAGAGGGAGGATCACGGGGCTCAAACTCGAAATGGTCAGATACGTCACAAAGGAAACTCAGGCGATCGGAAGGAGGCCAGAAGAAGGGATGCATGAGCACATGGCTGGCATCGGGACTAAATGGATTGTATAACAAGTCAGGGAGCCGCAGCAAAGAAAAATAGCACTTCTGGAGTTGAGAAATACATACCGCTGGCGAGGATCAAGGGACAGCATTGATCTAATCAAATCATCCGCCTCGAAGGCGTAGTCGCCGAGCCGATTCAGCTCCTCCAGATCAAATTGACCTTTGACAATGTTCGCCTCTCGCATGAACTTTCCGTTCTTGTCGAAGGGGTGGCTGCCACGGGTGAGGACATAATAAAAGACGCAGCCCAACGAGAAGATGTCAATAGCACGAGTGGCTCGGCGATTCGTCTGCGGGTCGACAACGGCGGGTTCTGATGACTCGGTATGCTGTGACTCGGAGCTCATGGGCATATTGTCATCGTCCACCAACAACTCGGGCGCCCGCCATCCGGACGTTCCAGCGGCGTGCGCAGTAGTAGCCCGAAAGGAACTCTGATTATCCTCAAGCTTCTTGCAGAGACCGAAATCGGAGATGAGTAACCGCAGAGATCGTGAAGCGGATCGACCGCGAGACATGGCCACCAGAATGTTCTGGGGTTTCAAATCGCGATGAACGATCTTGAGGGAGTGCAAGTAACGGACTCCTTGAGTGATTTGTTTTAGAACATCAGGCAGATCAAGGCCACCTTGAACTAGCTCAGGGAGCTGGGAGGGTCGTTCAATGACGTCTTGTAGCGATCCTGGACAGAGCTCTAGACCAATGTACAAGAATCCGGCGGCCTGCTCACGGCAGAAATAGCGGATGACATTGTGATGATCGTCGCTCTCTTGCAGTAGGCCAACCTCATGAGATGCGATGTCATAAAATTCCATAAGCATCCGCTTCACAGCTACGTTACGGCCGTCGAAGCGACCTCGGTAGACCACGGTACCATGGCTACCGTGTCCAAGGACAACATCCGTGAAGACCTCCAATCGACCGATTCGAATGACTCCGTCCATCTCGACGATCTCGTTTGACACGGTCCGAGCCATTTGCACGTCCGGCTCCAGACGGGATTGCGGAGCCATATTGTTGACCTGCTCGACGACTCGGTCAGCCAGAGCAGCCTCGCTGTCGGTGCCTGGCTTTTTGCCCTTGCGATGGGATTTACCACCACGTGTACCACGCTTGCGAGGTTTCTTCTTAGGCTTGTCGGGATCCTGGGTGCCATCGTCCAGCTCAAGGTCATCAGGGCCCCGTGAGGGTTCCCTGATCTGCACACGAGGTGTCGAATGTGCGGGCACGCTGCTGTCACGAGACGCTCGCGGAGTCGAATCCCCATCTGTTTCGCTCCTGGGCAGCTCAACATCGACAGTGACATCGGGGACTCGAGGGTTCGGGGTAGATGGCTGTTTGAGGTCTGGTGCTCGACCGACAAGAGGCGTGGGAGGTGCCGATAGAGACGATTTGTCGTTCGAGCTAATCATGTTCTTGATGTCCAATTTCTGCTTAGCGAGGTCGCGGATGTGATGGGAGTTGAAGTAGATGAAGGTGCCGATGAACAACAATATCAGGGTGACTACAATATCCAGCGCGTTGTCCCAGCTTTTGCGGATGATGGCACTGTTTCGAAGAGCGGGAGGTAGAGCCAGCTCCGATGGCGACCTTGGCACTTCCCTAGGCACGTCGTTCGGGATCGCAGTTGTCGAAGAGCTACCGAGCCGAGGAATCGACGCAGTGACACGGGGCCCGTTCAGAGAGTGAACACCAGAAAGTGCATCGCGTTGCTGACTTGGCGTCAGGCTCATGAGTGGCTGGCCCTTGCGGAAGAAGTCCTTATCATAGCATTGAGCCATTGGAGCTCGTCCGGTCACAAGAGGATATGTCTCCTCGGACAAGGCGTACCACCCTCCTGCATTCGTGGAGTCGATGAATACTCGCGTGTCTCGATCATCCAAAGTACCATAGTCTGGGTCAGGCGGTTGCAAAGGCTGAGACAGTAAGACCAGAGGAACGGATGCATCTGGCGCATGCTTGTTCGCCGGTCGCACAACGTCGAAGACACGAGCGACTGGAGACGAGAAACGTTGGGTGTAGCGAGGTCGATCCATACGAGAATGGTCGAAGCCCAACACGACGCCGTCGTGCATGCTGTAAATGTGGCTTTGGTCCATCGTGCGGTAATACTGGCTTTGGAGATCCATGTCTCTGTTGTTTGGGGCCCACTCGGAATACTTCAACGTGCAGATCTGGTCTCCTGTCTCAGTATTTTGGATTGCCACGGCATATTCCACCCGACCCAGCACCAAAGTACCAGATGTGGTCTCGCATTCGTCGCTGTCGGCATCGAGGCCGTCCACCTTCCGACATTCCTGACCGGTCGTGAAAGGGCCACGTGAGCTGAACACTCGGATGATACTGCCCGTCCGAGCGTCGATGGTGTACAAGGTGGTCTCCTTTCGTGCGGTGTACGTCACGGCGGGCTGAAATCCAGAGTACGGCGTCTGGTCGACCAACTGTTTCACAGTGAGGTCGAGTTTCTGCAAGCCCGCATCAGGGCCTGGGCTGTAAACATATAAGCTGCCGTCTTGACTGGGCTCCACTATCCACAAAAAGTCATCCTCAGGCTGAGTGTCATCAAAGCTCGAGCGGTTTGCGCGGTGGTAGATGCTTTCGACCAAAGGACTGCTGGGCACCTCGAGAGCCCAGCGAGAGGCGCCCGTCTTACGGTCTCGGGCGTGAATAGTTCCGTCGACGGTCGCCAGCAGCACAAAATCCTCGACCTCCCAGTCCTGAAGGGACCGCGCGTGGAGCTGCGAAGCCAGACCAGCAGCGGTACTGCTAGCCCGGACGGGAGGGGCTCGAACGGCGCGGCCGGAGCCCGCCAGAGCCAGGGTTGCTAGGGCGCTCGCATCGTTGGATTTCACGATGGGAGGAGCGGCTACAGTGGCCGCGCTGGGGTGAGTTGCATCTCCTTCGACCGGCACCGAGTGCACCGAAGCTCGGGGGATAGAGAAATCATAGGGATCTGACTGCTGCTGCGGAGCAACCAAGATCGGCAGGAGTATCAGAGCGACGCTGGCGGGGAGGGTCAAACAGGCGCCCGGCAGCCGCCACCTCATTGTGGAAACGTCAGCTCTGTGCGAGGAATTGCAGGTGATCGGGACGAGGGAGAAGACGGCAGCCTGGTCATGGGCTAGATGAGGAGCAGACTTGGATGATCTTCAGGGTCGTTTGGTCGAGGCGATGAAGGTCGTGTGCGTGGATGTCGGGACGTCTATTGTGGATCGAATCGAGAATTCGGGTCGTGGATCATTCCCCCACCGCCAGCGGAGTAGGATGATGTGATGTTTGGGAGACGGGGTTTCGGAGAGGGTGAAGATGATCGCTTGGAGTGAATGGGGATGGGTTGATGTACAAGCTCGCGACAGATAGGTGGCAGGTAGGTTGTCGTCTCGAATGGGGATGGCCGATCAAACGTGACTGATGAGCTAAGAAATGGGAAGACAGAAGATGAAAGGATGTGTAGAAAAGGGAGGAAGCGAATGCTGGCGGCACTAGACCGGAGAGGCTAAGGCAATGGTGCGACTGATGACTCCAGCCCCGAGCCCGAGGGCGGACTATCCTTCTTTGGGCGCTGGAAGACTGCAGTGACAGTCCCCCCCCCCCCCCCGCCGGCCGTGGGCTGCTGAGTCAGTGAGTCCAGAATACAGTAGGTTACCTAAGTTCGGGCATAATCCATCCACGCTGGATTCAATGTAATCACTGTAATGCTGGCCGAAAATGGTAACAATAGTTACGATACAGCCGGCGAGACAAAAGTCCGAGACGACTCGGTGGCTGTGGAGTGCGGACCAGTGGACTCAGGACTGTGGAGGACCCGACAGGGGTCAATTACAGGCAACATCAAGACCAATGAGTCCTGCTTGAAGAGCCCCACCAGACGAAACTTCAAAGAAAAGTGGAAGCCTAACGATTCAACGAAGTTAACGAACATCCGTGGTGTTTTAACGCGGTATGGGTAATTTTGCCTTATGTACAATGTACATATCAGTATCACAGTCCTGAGTCGAGATGTTAGCCTGAACCAACATGACTCGGGCTTCAGCCTACCGATTCGGCATGAGGCATTCATACGGAACTTTCAACCTACAGTACAATTGTCGGACATGAGATTCAAAGCCTAGGCTGTCGTAGCATAACGAGCGATCTAAGTGGGCAGATGTCCCCCACCTCATCCGACGGGATGGAAAGGCTCGATCAATGACCATTGAAGTCCGAAAATATACATGTCCGCGATTTTCAAGGAGGCACGCATTTCAGAATTGGAAACCTTTGGACTTTCCATCTGGTCAGAGCCAGAGCCCGCTACCGTTGAGACCTACCTACCTATGTACCTACCTAGTACCTACCTAGGCTAGTACTATGACTTTCTCCTAACCTGGTATGGACCGAGTAATTGTCCGGCGGAGCCTCCAGCTGCAGGGCACATGCTCCATCAGTCGGGTGGGTTTGAATTTTCCCATGGATATTGTTCATTCAGAACTACGTTGGAAGATGACTCAAACATCAGACATGTTGGATGACAGGGAAGCGGTCCGATTTGTCTTGGAACGACTCAGGGTGGAAGATCAGCGAAAGGAACAAGCAATGTCAATGATACTATCGGCAGTATATCTTTGCTGTACCCTCAAGAAGGGAGTAGCATCCTGTTTTCTTATTCTAGGAGGACCGAAAGAGGAGGTAGAAAGAGCCACGGCACTCTGAGAAAGCCCGCCGAGCTCGGGTCGGGACAATTGTGGGAAATAGATCAATGGAAATCTGGGCCCAGATGGATAGTAGTTACAGAAAAGAAGCCACAAGGCGGAAATAAAGAGGTACAGCGACGGTCCGGGGGATCCCAAGAGAGAGAATATAAGAACAGGAGAAGAATAGAGCAAACCAAAAAAGGGGGGAATCAACGTTGCGGCTTCCCCCTCTACGGAAGCCAAATTGACACGAGGACACCAGGACACCACAGATCGAAAAAGGCAAAGGAATAAAACAAAAAGGGGCCGGCGCGCAGCTAACCGCCCCGGATCATCCAAGTCACTGCCACTGCCCAGCCGGTCACGAAGACAAAGGTGAGGATGCCAGCACCGGCACGATCACCCGTCGTGACCTGATTCATAATGGGCGCTTGCTGGTTCGTGCTGTTGGTACCCGCATTGGGATTACTCTTCGAGGTACCACCGTTGTCCGCCGACAGAGGAGCCTGGTTCTTGAATCGGATCAGGTTGGCATTCAGCACTCCCAAGACCGACATCTCCTGCTCCAAAGCGAGTTCACTGGCGGGGTCAGTCTGTCGGCTGTACCACTTGGTGCCGCAGAGATTGCCGTTGGAGCCTCCAGTACAAGTTTCCACGGCGGCCTGCGCCGAGGTTCGCAGCTTGGGCATGATCAGGTCCGATGTGCCCGGCACAATGGTGGTGATCAAAGCTAGCCAATTCGAGAAGTAGGCCTTAAAGGTTCTCTGATTGCGATCACACTTGTCGATCGGTTCACAAGTGATTTCAGACAAGATGTTGCCTCCCGCATTGTTGTAGCCCTGTGTGGGATAGAATTGCTCGGAGGAGCCGAGCAATCCTTGGACGCCCTCTTTCCATTTCGTGGCGGTTCCGTTTGTCTGAAAGAAGCAAGAAGTGTCAGCGGTCGAACTCGGGATAACCGGTCAAGCCGAGGTGGCCATATCGAAGGGGGCACGGACGCAGTACTTACGTAGTTGTGCATGTACCCAGCACCGGTAATGTAAGTAGCGTAATTATAGGTCCATTGCCAATCGCCATGGTCAGTACACTGAGTCTCGCAGGTGGTGGAGTCGGCAATATTCCAGTTCTTCTGCTTCAGCAAGGGCGTGGTGGCACTCCAGTCCCAGATGCGCTCGGCCCATTCGGCATATGTCGCGTTCTTGGTGTAGAGGGCGAGGCGCGCCGCCAACTGGAAGAGACCACCGTTGGAGATGGCGTTCTTGGTGAGGTAAC
Organism: Penicillium ucsense; assembly: GCA_014839625.1. Lineage (NCBI taxonomy): Eukaryota > Fungi > Ascomycota > Eurotiomycetes > Eurotiales > Aspergillaceae > Penicillium > Penicillium ucsense. The sequence goes on along the minus strand of WIWV01000009.1, from coordinate 309,004 downwards.
CACTTTGGTAGGGCCAGATCTGCCAGCGCATCCCACCGTGGCAGCTGCTAGTGTCCCAGCGAGGCACCTGGGTGTTGAAGACACCCTGCGCGAGTGACACCCAGGATGGCTGGCCCGACAACTCGGGGAAGTTCACCTCGGCCGCGGTGATCGCGGCCAGACCCCAGAAGACTTGATCGTCGTTGCCCAAGTACTGACTGTAGTTGCTTGGGAAGAAGTCGTCGTCCCCCTTTTGCCAGTACATGCCCGCCTGGATGGCCGCATTGAATTGCGAATCCCCAGTCAACCACCAATACTGAATGAGTGTCATGAACATGGAACCACCTTCCCACCAAGTGCCGTCGAATTTACCGGGAATATCTTTCGAGTCACGGGAATTGTAAAAGTCCATCATGTCTGATGCGACCGTCTTGGCGGCAGTTTTAAGGGAGTCTGGATGCACCGATGGTGAGCCACTTTGCTGGCGCCGAAGAAGAGAAGCCCAACGGGGCCGATCAAGACTCACTTTCATCGTCCACTTGGACCGTGACCGCCGCCAGGGTGCCCTGGAAGGCGAGCGAGCCACCCAGCAGGGTGGCTAGCCAGCGTGAGCAGATCATGAAGAGTTAGAGGGTGTCAATCTGTGGGAAATGCGGCATCGAAGGAATGAGCTTGAGTGCGCAACCCCAAAGGATAGTCCGAACGGCGTTGAGAGCCAGAAATAGATATGCCAGGGGAAGCGGACCAGGCGGGCCAGTCGGTACGGATCGATCAAGCGGGAGTCCAAGGAACGATCGGGTCGTTTGATCTGACGAGAGAGAGGCGGCGATGAGGATAAATCGATGGAGGGGAGCACCACGAGAACTGGAGATGAGGGCGTGGAGACCGGAACGAGCGTACGAAGAGAAAGAGACCGAGGCGGGAGGCGGATCAGATCAGAGGCAGCGTAAGAGGAAGAGACAAGCCGGATGGTGGACGCCAGAGACTGTGGGCTGGGCGGGCTGTGGCGGCGACGGAGGAGGAGCAGAAGCGCCGTGTCAGGACTTCAGGACTCAGTACTACCGAGTCACTAGTACTGAGTCCGCAGTAGTTAACTTAATTAATAAGTACACTACTACCACTATTCAATTGTAACACTATTAACGTAGTACTCTTAGTACTGTGTAGTACTACCTTACTAAATGGTTAACTACAGTCTAGGAGGCACCAGGAAAAAACGGTCCCACTGAACCCGAATTGCAAAGAAAGATAGATCTCAGGAAACTGCGATGACGGGTTGGATCTGCTTCTCTTTAGGGTTGTCGTCAGTCGGAGAGTGCGATCAAGAAACCATCCCATTGTCATTCACTATTGAAGTAGCCGTACTCGTGCTAAGTATCGGTCCATCTCCCATTTTGCGGGTGAAGAGCCCGTGGCTAAGCCGGGGACCGTGCCACACTCGCAATGTCTCCTTGATCTGTGAAGATTCTTCTGCTGTCACCACAAGCTCATTCTGCTTCTGCCTGAAGTTAAAACAAGGGAGAACTAATATACGCTCTAAATAGAATTATGATGATCCTAAAGTTGAAACCTCAAACCACTGCCCGGTACTCTTTCACGGAGTAGTATATACTATGGATTATGGAATATATATATCTCTCTCTCCTTGCGGAAAGCAGCGGCAGTTATCACAGGATAAAGGCGTCAGCCTGTCAGGTGCCCTGTCCTTCCATGGCACCTGAGTTCAACTTTACTGTAGGTGAGTCCTACTTGATGATTTACACTCTACAGTCATCCTGAGTCTGATATGAGCATCTAGCATCTAGTATCTACTTTCTACATAATGATACGGTACTGTGAGTAGCTAAGCTCCGCTCATCTCACCTTTGATGCGTACGATTGAGTCTCCAGTCGAAACATGTGTACCAAAGCATCGACGAACCCGGTCCCCTTCGACGTGTCACCTGATCTCCAAGATACCACTTACCGGTTCGAGGCAGCTATAGAAGGCAGAAGCAACCGTTCGGGCAACTCGGCTGCGTGGCTCGAACCCATCCATGCCTGCATCAGCCATCGATGACCACCTAATGACTTACACATGTACAGTACCTGAAGATTTCCCTGGAAATGACGGAAGTTCAGAACCACTTTCACTGGTGAAGATTTCGTCTGAGTTGACCTGAGGGGTGCTAAAAATAAACGGGTCCAGTCAGGTATTGCGGGACGGTCGCAAGGTCGCACGAATTGATTTGCCTGGTGCCTGGTAACTGGTAAGTTGTAACTGGTCAGCCACCACACTGGGCGCTTCCAAGGTGTTTGAGATACACTAAGTGACATCGACCAGTCCTGCTGCTACTGCATCATCGGTGTATCTCTTCAAGCTAACTAGAGGGCAACCGCCAGTGAGTAGCGGTACACCCGGGTGTACCGCCGCTGGTCTCGGTGTTTGACCTCCCGAGTATAGTAGTCCGCTAATGAGCGACTCGAACTATGTGCCATTGGGAGAGGATTCCGTGATCCCACGCGAGGTGACATGGCCATGGCACCTCGCGATCATGATTCATCACCCTTTGGATCGAGGCTCAGACTTCCAGCGAGGGGTTCTCTGCCCGCATTCTTCGGACCGGTCCCGCAGCATTCCCGGGGTTCTGGTCGTGGAGACCACGCCGATGTTCTGTTGCGGGTGACTAAACCGCCCATGAAGACCCTGTCAAGGTGTTCAACGGCTGGGAGTCGTCGTCATGATCGAAAATCACCTCCCAACGCGGCCGTTGTTCCAGCTCCTGCGGACCCACGGCCACCAAATCAACCGTGTCAAGAGTCAGGACGCATTCCTGCCGACGAGCCACCGCAGATCACTTGATCGATTGACCTACCTTACTCGGTCTGAAAGTTGATATTCTCGACGGGCGTGAGAAGTAAAGAACCATTATCCACATCTGGTCGTCCATATCACGATCGAGGATACTAGTGTAGATATGTACTTGGCCGTCATGCGCGAATACCGTTATTTCACTCGTATTGCAGAACGTTGAGGGGCGCGATGACCGCCTCCTTGTGATTGACCTGATATTGCAACATTTTATTTACGAGCACTCCCGTCTTGTCTCGATTGGGCTGGTTGATCGACAACAATGTCAGATCAAATATCGACGGAAGCGAGTAACTTACAGGTCAAAGCATATCAAGAGATTAGACAGAAGAAGGGAGATTAGCCCATTGACATGGCCCAGAAACCTCTCTTATCATTGCTTGTGGCCTCGCCGATCATGAAATGCTAATGCTGACAATCTTAATGTCCACCTCGGGCTTCTCCTTATACGTCTTGACATTTTCGATCTTGTGAACCACATCCAGGCCCGCCACGGCTCGTCCAAAGACGGTATGTTTGTTGTCTAGCCAAGGCGTCTTTTCCGTGGTGATGAAGAATTGACTTCCGTTGGTGTTTGGTCCAGCATTGGCCATAGATAATGTGTAGGGTTTATCGTGCTTGAGGGTCGAGAATTCATCGGCGAATTCTCCGCCCCAAATAGATTCGCCTCCCGTGCCATCTCCCTGGGGATCACCGCCTTGGATCATGAACTTGCGAATCACCCGGTGGAAGATAGTGTTGTTGTAGTAGCCCTGGCGGGCATGGGTGACGAAGTTCTCCACCGTGCGTGGCGCTGCAGTGGGATACAGGCGCAAATGAATGTCGCCCATGGTGGTGTGCAAGACCGCCGCCGTTCCGGTCTCTTGGTGTTTATTGGGCCCCGCGTCTGAAGCACCAGCTACTTGAGTGGGTTTCTCGTTTTGCACGTCACGGCTGTTCTTCGAGATCTCCGTCTCGTTGGTAAAGAGATAGAAACGGACTTTGGCGAATCCAGTGCTCACGAGGATGGCGTCACGTTCTTCGGCTTCCTGGAGGAGCGGATTGCTACTCGCCGCCATGGATACGGTCACCACCCCCTTCTTCTGGGGTTGACCCTGGTACAGCGCCAGGTTCAGGGCTCGGAAAGGTTCCTCTCGACCGTAGATTCGGACCACGCGGTTGGTGTATGTATTGATACATTTGATGCCGTACAGGGACCCGTACAGTAAGAAGTGACCTGATTCATCAAAGGACACATTCACCTTGCTGCGAGTCGCCTCGCCCTCTAATTCTCGTTCGACTGCGAGTCGGCGTCCAAATTCGACCTCTTCCAATTGATAGGGTGCGGTACCCGCTTGCTGCATCTCCATGATCGTAGTGATTGACTCGTCGTATGTGCGATGCAATTTCCCTGTCGCAAACTCGAAAACACGAACTTGACGATCAGGGAAGGAAACAGTGGCAAATTGCTCACCAGACGGCGAGATGGTAATTGCCGTGGCGACAGATTTGGCCTTTTTGAAAGCGAAGAGGTTGGTTGAGGACTTGAGCTCAAATACATTGTCGGGTTTCTCGAAAGATCCATCTCCCGCGCGCCAGTATTCCATCATTCCAGATTCGTCACTTGAAATAACACAATCGAAGGCATTGTTGAACGCCATAGAGACGATGGGTGAGCGGTGTACTGAGGTCACCGTATGTAGGGGCTGTGGGTTTTCACCCCGGCCGTCGAAGACTTTGAAGGTATTGCTAGACTCATCCGTCACTGCGAGCAGCGGTAGAGATGCACCTCGTCGGTGAACCCAGCATACACATCGTGGTACGAAGTCGAGCGTGTACATAGCTAATAGATCTGTAAGCGAGTCAGTAATCGAACGATCTGGAAGTTACAAGTCTCCGAGATCGCATCAACCCTACCAAAGGTAATCACATCGAAGATCTTGAGCGTCTTATCCGTGCCCGCCGTCGCAAAGCTTCGTCCGTCGGCACTGACATTGACGCTTCGAATTTCACCTGGATGGGCTCGGAACTCTTTGACAAACTCGATTCCATCCACCATCTTCTTCCAAAACTTGACCACTCCATCCACAGAGCTGGTGATGACAAAGTCGGTAAATGGCGTCACGGTCACAAAGGACAATTGGTCCTTGTGCATGAGGGATTTCGAGTAGCGCGACGAGGCGGGCAATGCTCCGATGTACACCTTCTCGAAAGGCAGCTTACGCCTTTTCTTCTTCGGTGCTACCTCGGACGGCAGCGCAGGACCGAAATCGTCATCGGAAGAAGAATCGCCGCCTGTGACATCGATCATGCGTATGAATTAGTCGAAATGCGCTTTGCGGAGAGAGTCGACATTGCGACCGGGAAAGACAATGGAGAGAAGATGAGGGAAAATGCACGTACCATTGTCGGCGGCGTCCACTTCGGAATGGGGACGTTTGTTTGTCGCTTGGACCTGAGTTTCATCCGAGCTAGCCATTATGGCGACACTGTCCGTAAGTATCTAAACTCACGAGGATCTTCTGAATCCCCAAGTGCAATCAGCCGCCGGGCGCAAGAGAGCTTCGAATCCTCGCATCAACAGCGGGCGGTGGGCGGACATTCGGGCAGAAGCTCGGACCACTCAACTTTTCTCCTTTCTCGCCGTAGAATTCCCCCCACTGTTGACGAAGCTGCATCTTTTGGCAGTCGACGATATCCTGTCCTTCAAGATCACAAGCCTGCTTGCTCGCTCTTAGCTGATCATTATGGTATGCTCATATCGCGAACGCTTCTACCAATATTGAAGATTTCACTTACTAATTGTCCACCATGAGCAGGCGTCTTTTGCCAATCCCACACAGATCTTTGCCGACGATGTCACCGAGGAGAAGGGTGAAAATGCCCGTCTATCGGCCTTTGTTGGAGCCATCGCTGTCGGCGATCTGGTGAAGAGTACTTTGGGTCCCAAGGGAATGGACAAGATTCTGCAATCTGCGTACGTAGTGGGGTTGCACTCGGCGATGTTTGGCGGGGCCTGTTCGTTGAAGAGGGAAAGTCTGAATCTAACAATCTATCTGTGAATACAGTTCTACCGGCGATATTCTCGTGACGAACGACGGAGCCACAATTCTCAAGTCGATTGCATTGGACAACGCCGCGGCGAAGGTGCTGGTTAACATTTCCAAGGTTCAGGACGACGAGGTCGGCGATGGTACCACCTCTGTCACCGTCCTGGCTGCTGAGTTGCTTCGCGAAGCCGAGAAGCTGGTCAACGCCAAGATTCACCCACAGACCATCATTGACGGTTATCGGATAGCCAGCCGTGCGGCTCTATCAGCTCTTGAGAAGACCGCCGTCGACCGCAGCAAGGACCCGGAGGCCTTCCGCAAGGACCTGCATTCCATTGCTCGTACCACTCTCAGTTCCAAGGTTCTGGCGCAAGACCGCGATCACTTTGCTCGTCTGGCCTGTGAAGCTGTCCTGCGTTTGAAGGGCTCTACCGATCTGAGCCACATCCAGATTATCAAGAAGGCCGGTGGCAAGCTGAACGACTCATATCTGGATGAGGGATTCATTCTCGATAAGAAGATCGGTGTCAACCAACCCAAGCGCTTGGAGAACGCCAAGATTCTCGTGGCCAACACTGCGATGGACACGGACAAGGTCAAGATTTTCGGTGCTCGTGTCAAGGTCGAGTCCACAGGCAAGCTGGCCGACCTGGAGAAGGCAGAGCGTGAGAAGATGCGCGCCAAGGTGGAGCGTATCAAGTCCCATGGAATCAACTGCTTCGTCAACCGACAATTGATTTACAACTGGCCCGAGCAGCTCTTCACCGAGGCTGGTATCATGTCCATTGAACACGCCGACTTTGACGGTATCGAGCGACTCGCTCTCGTGACGGGCGGCGAGATTGCTTCCACCTTTGACCACCCCGATCAGGTCAAGCTGGGCTCATGTGATTTGATTGAGGAGGTCATCATCGGTGAAGATACCCTGATCAAGTTCTCCGGTGTCTCGGCTGGTCAGGCCTGTACGATTGTGCTTCGTGGTGCCACTGAGCAACTTCTCGACGAAGCTGAGCGCTCTCTGCACGACGCTCTTGCTGTCTTGTCGCAGACTGTCAAGGATCCTCGTGTCACTCTGGGTGGAGGCTGCGCGGAGATGGTGATGTCCAAGGCAGTGGAGCAGGCCGCTCAAAACACCACCGGTAAGAAGCAATTGGCCGTCGACTCCTTCGCACACGCCCTGAAGCAACTGCCAACGATCCTGGCCGACAACGCCGGTCTGGACTCTAGCGACCTCGTAACTCGTCTTCGCCAGGCCATCAACAATGGCATGACTAGCTCAGGGTTGGACCTGTTGACGCCTGGTGGCGGTATTGCCGACATGCGTGAGCTTGGCGTCGTGGAGGCCTACAAGTTGAAGAAGGCTGTTGTATCATCGGCATCCGAGGCCGCCGAGGTATGTTATTATTCCTGGTCTTGCAGTAGACGCAACTCATCGTTTGTCTTGACAACTTCCTAACTTTCTTCCAATCTAGCTTCTTCTGCGGGTGGACAACATTATTCGCGCCGCCCCCCGTCGTCGGGACCGTATGTAATATGACTGATATGACATGGTGACGAGTCTTGTGATTGAGATGATTCCGACATGAGTGCATCGGGATGTCTGCAACAAAATAAATATACAATCAACTATTCTTGACGATCAAACTATTCAGCCCCCACCCGAATAAGGAAGGCCCTTGGAAATTCTCATTCATAGCATCGTATCAAATAAGGTTTCCTATAGATTTGGAATTCCCTTATCTGGACGGGACCCTCTTCTTACGAAGGGGTATCATCTCATGTTGCAGTCTGATTCACAACTTTTTGATAATACGTCAAACTCTCTCATTGACACGTATATAGAAGGTATCGGGAATGGAATCAGTAAGATCGTCCAACGTCATCCATGCGTGCTGGACGGGGACGCGGTTCCATCTCCACTGACTCACCAGCATAGGTTTGACGGCGCATGGATATACCCTCCAAGCTGAAAGAATCAGAGTCATCCCTGACAGAACACTTCCATATATGAACTACTTCCAATGGCTAGGTTGGAACTGAGAATAATCCCATAAGTTGACTGCACGAGATTTTCTACTGATAGGGGACTCCAAACTGGTCCATACCTAGACTGTCGAAATTAACGATGGATTGTCCGAAGATTCTGGGCACTAAAATTGGCAGTTGCTTTCATGCCGGGCACAATGATACAACCATACAAACAGCTGGATGGACGAGCTGACTGGAGAACCATAGACAACGCAATCCAGGTGACACACAATGTTTGTCTAGGCTCTAAAATCTGTATTGCCAGGAAACCTGTTCAAGCGAGAAGGTGATCTCATTAAGAGTCGGAATTTGGATCAGTGAGAGTGATTCTTCTCGAAGGGAAATGAAATTTTGCGAGTACCAGACTCGCAGTGTATTGAATGTACTGCTATTTATGTGCAAGTCTTGAGCCCGAGACAAGACCGATCATGCTTCACTGGCGAGAAGCTTCCGAGGTAGGGTATGTCTACACGACAGGAGGAATTCGAATTCCTTCAGTATCGAAGAGAATGGCGATCACCACCGCCGTGGGGGTGATGAGACAATTCTTCGAGACGAATCATTATTCCAATATAAATCATCAAGTCCGAGAGTAAAAGTGTCGATGAGTACGATAAGGCGCGCGGTTTGCAGATTCAAATGACGAGAGATTCGCAGGGAGACTGGAAGAAAAACCATATGACACAATTTTGGATGAGAGGAAAGTCATGAAGCTTGTCGGGTGTAGAGTTGGCTCAAATCAGCTCATCGTAACGGGCGTTGGTGGATCTCAATATTACCGCTAGGCTGAGATGATTTCGGCAGACGCGTGCGGCTCCCCGGAGGTAAGGTGCTACCCCCGCGTGTGGTGGTAATCTCTGTGCGAGAGCTGCTCGCCAAGGATTGCGAGGCATCGTGGCCCGCGGGCGCAGCCCAGGCGGGTTTGACGGTCGTCACTGTCTCCGAGTTCGACGGGGAGTAAGAGTTGCCCTCGAGGACGCCGGAGCTGCTGTCCATGGGCCCTCCGGTATGGTAAAGGTTAGCCCTTTTAGCATCGTGACGGCGTTTGAGATAGACTCCCACGGCGGCAATAGCACCGAAGCCAATCGCGAGGACGATCAGCATGATGACCCACTTGTAGTGAGTACTCCACCTAGATCATAGAAGAAGAGGATGCCATGTTAGCGCCAGTTGAGAATAGATCCGAGGTGAATTGAAGTGCGACACGTGGAGGGGGAACGGAAAGAGTCTTGGGGTGAGTTGTCGCCAAGAGAATGTGCTAAAGCGCCGTCGTGGGAATCGAGGCACTAGGTGGTACTTACCAAGAGAGCTGGACCTCGCTCGTCGAGGCGTGGTTCGATATGCTATTACTCGACGACGCAGTCGGAGAAGCGACTGCGGCTGTGGTCGATGCTGTGTCCGCACTCGGGCTGGTATTGCCGGTGTTCTGGCCATTGGAGTTGCAGTAGGCGTTGTACCAGGTCGACAAAAGCGCTTGGTCGGCCGGTGCAGTGCAGGACGTGCAGAGACTGCCGGAGGTCTTCAACGTCGGCAGGAGAGCGGATTGACAGAAACACGAGACCCAGGTCGCTTGTGCACCACTCTCACAGCTGGCTTGCGCTTGCGTGAGGGGGGTACAGGATAGGCCACACTCGGGAAAGGAGGCCGAGGCTGCTGCGGGGAGGATGTTGGCAGCGGCCGTGGCGGAGGCGTACAAGGCGACAAGAAGAAGGCCCAAGCCATGGGCTCGAGTGATCGTCAGGAACATGGCTCAAGCCGGTGAAAAGGACCGCGGGCAGATGCCGAATGACAGTGGGTGCAGGGTTCGGAACAAGGACGTTTCCGTCGACAATCTCGTGGGGGGGGGGGAAGGGGGGGGATCGTGAGCAAGCGTTGCGAGGGTGGCGTGCGGTCTTGCCCGAATTGCACCGAAGAATCGAGAAATTCTCCCAGGTTCCGGTCTTGACCTACGAGACACTCGTGACGACAGTCACTCAACGGCCGTTGTTGGGAATGTCTGCGATGTGGACCGAAAAGAGGGGAAACAACGGGCCGCGTTTAGGATGGGCAATCCATCTGCGTATCGGCAAACAAGATCGAGAGACTGAGGGACGGCTTCGACCGGACCGAAGACGTTGAATGCGGCCAATCGAAGAGGACGAGAGACAGACAAAGCGTGTGCTCGAGCGCCAAAGCAAATGCCCGACCGTCTCTTGAAACTGGGCCGACGAAAGATCACGAGAGCAGAGAGTGTGCCTTGGTAGTCGGTACTCGAGATGGCGGCAAAGCTGGAGGGGAAGTGCGTTTGCGAGAAAAGAAGAAATGAGTGTGTGGGGAAGTTGAGTGTAGAGGGCAACGCCTTGGAGGGAAGCGAACAAAGGTGGTTCACGAGGTGTAGGTGAAGAGAGTAGAGGTCGACGACGGTGTCCAATGCAGACTTGCAAACTGCCAGAGTCGAGACCAGGCCCGGGATCAATCGTCCTCTGGTCAGCAGCAAAAGTCTGGAAGGAATCGAGAGGAAAAGCAAAATGCAACGGGCGTCGCTTGGCCCCGTGATTGGGCCCGATGCAACAGACACACCGGATGCACACAGGGCTGGAGCGGCGATGGAGCGGTACCTGAGGGGCCTGGGCACCCACCATGTCAGGGACGGTCCTCGGAAGTTTCCAGTCCATCTCCAGTCCATTCCCCAAGTCACTTAGTGCCAAAGTGGTCCACAGATCAGATCTCGGCAGGAACTTTCCGTACGTGCAGAGTACATAGACAAAATCGAGCTTGATGTTCCTGTCAGACACAACCAGCAGTGCCGGGGAGCAACAGGATCAAGGTCGGATTGTCCAGTTGAGATGACCACCCGGCTCTCGTCACCACGACTCCAGTCGCGAATCTTGTGCGCCCGTGGTTACACGAAAGACTCGAGACTTGTCCCTGAAAGCCCGTGCCTGAATCGAATAGAGTGGACATCTCCACCGACGGAGTTTCAACTCGCTGCAGAAATTGGCCGCGGGGAGCCCGTGAAAGGGAACCATGTGGACCGGATGGGCCGCTTGTCGAGTGGATGAAAGCTGCAATTTTGGGTCATCAGTGCAATTCCACCAGTCAGGCTGCGTCCACAGCTCCATTCAGGGCTTAACAATCCGAGCTTATTCTTGTTTTGCACTCTTTTGCACTCTTCACTCTTCACTCTTCACTCTTCACTCTTCACTCTTCACTCTGCACTCTGCACTCTGCACTCTGCGCCCCGGGACTGTGGTTCCATTCTACGGCTTCGAGATCATCGGTGTGCTTGCTCAAATGAATGAGTTGCTTTGGATAGGTAAGGAGGGGAAGGTACTGGGTCAATTGGAAGGATGAGCACTCCACCTATCACCTGGGCTCCCTCTCTAACTAACCGCCACATGACCTGATGAGGGCAGGTGGCTCAAGAGTCAAGACTGTACATCACACCGCCCTCTGAAGCAATCTTTCGAGGGGACGAATATTCTGCCACATGGCAGACCGGTCTTGGCGCGGTGAATGCATCAACAAGACACCGGCCAGGGCTGATATACCCATGTACTCTGAACTGTCAACAGATCAGATATGTCGATCCCCCGGGAGACGGCGACGGTGAAAGTCGAATCTTGATTGAGGGTAGATATTGTCCTAGCTTGATCCTACAGCGGACAGGAATGGCAGCACAGAGATGGGAATCAGTATCCACGCCGTTTACGAGGCTGATTCTTGCAAGGATACCTACCTACACACATTCAAGCGTCTTGTCAGAAACACAGTACATGATGTCGGCATATGTAGTATGTACCGACCGGAACTTCAACATTGCATATGTCTGTTGATCATGGTGCGACCCTCGACTGTGAAAAGCTAGTCGTGCAACCAAATTACACCTCAAAAGTCATGATACATGTACCCTGCCCTTCCCCGCTTTTGGAGACTGGAGCATGGTGAAAACAATCACACCCACGCCGACCATCATCGTCCCCCCAGTAATATATGCAACCTCTCGACCGGCCCACCAGAAGAGGGTACAGAACAATAAAGGCCCCAAGGCTCGACCGACTTGACCCCAGCTACGCAGCTGGCCAAGCGCGGCGCCACGCTCCACTTCTTGAGCCTCCAAGCTGCCCAAACTGTTGATGCCCGTCACTACGGTCGCCGAAGTCATAGCGAGTAGTGCGCCGGCACTGTACAGACCCGTAATGGAGCTCGCACGCGCAAGGACAAAGAAGGAGATGGAACACGTGACCACTCCTGCTCTGACTACCACAAGTGGTGGCAGACGTCGAACGATGGTGCCCTGGAGGAGTGATGCTATCAATCCCATCATGGATAGAAGACGACCATTCAGGGCCGAGGGGCTGCTATGCTGGAGGCGCTCGCCATAGAATGCGGCCGTCACAAAAGGGAGTGAGAATTCCAACCCTGAAAAGGAGACCAAGAACAGGAAGTGAAGAAGTTTCAAGGTTGTCATGGTGCTTTGGGTTGTCCTGCGCCCCATTGCTGGTGCCTGGGCACGCCCGTTGCTTATCGGCTTTGTAGTGTCAATTGAGGAAGTCGCTCCATTGATCTTGCTCGTCGATTTTGTCTCTCCCGGGTACCCAACTGGCACATCTCGAAGCCGAGGATGAGTCTCGGGTAGCGCAAAGTAAATGTACAAAGTCTCCACCACGACAAGGAGTAACGACACTCCTGCCGCCATGGCGAATTTGTTCGAGGCGACCATTTCAATCGTGGCGAGAGCGGCACCGAGAATGGGCCCAAATGTGAATGCGATACTGAAACAGGCGCCCACGAGGGCCATTGCAGATCCACGCTGGGTCTCGTCACTGATGTCGGACACGATCGCATTGGCCAACTGGACGTTGCCCTCCGTCAATCCTCCAACGACGCGACTGGCAAGGAAGGTGCGAAAGTCAGTCGCACCTACCCAGAGTCCGACGCTGAGAATGTTACCCGCCATAGAGAATAGCATCGCGCGTCGACGGCCATAAATGTCGGACAATCTACCGATAAATGGCGCCGCGACTGCCTGGAGCAGAGAAAAGAGCGAGCCAAAAGCTCCACCGAGGAGGATGATATCGTAACGGGAGTCGATGGGCCGGGAAAAGGCATTTTTATAAGCGTTCAGGTAGTGAAAGACGCCGTTGAGGAGGCTGGTGGGCGAATCATCCTTAGATCTGTAATATTCGAGTACTGAAGGAAAGAGAGGGAGAATAAAGGTGAAAGAGATCTAATCCCACAGCCATTGTTTTGTCGTCAGCATGAACATACCAAGCCACGGCGCGGATAAACAGACTGCGCTCATGATAAAAGGCAACGTACCAAGTCCAGAAGAAGTGAGATGAACAATGTCTTCAAGATCTTCTTTCGTTCGGGCGTGGATATTGACGGTACTGACATATCGGTCAATAAGAGAAGATGCTTGCAAGGACGCAAAACGATGTCCAGTATCCAAGGATTCTTTTCGCCCTTATATTTCGGTTGCAACGAGCGTGGATAGACTGCCCAGTGCCCAGTGCCCACACCCAAGTTACTTGGTGCTTTCCGAGGCTATGCCCCCTTCTCCTGATTCCAACACACCCGGCATAGGTCCAAAAAGAGATTAAATTGTTGTTCTGCGAACCGCATGCCAAATTGAGATGATCACCTCATGAATTCCGTGGGTGTCAGTCAGGGGCCCATCTCGGCTGGACCGGAATCCAGAGTAGTAGTACAGTAATCTATCGATCTTCTGCCCGTGCTGTGTGGTGGTCCCGCATCGTGGCTCGAGTCGCTCGACTATTGCCCGCTTGCGTCGGGATGGAGGTGCTATGGGGGTAGTGGTGAACCTGGAGAGTAGGTAGCTCGGTCCTGTGTCCCCCACTAGCCTCCCGCAACTTACAGGATGCTCTTGCTTCGAGTCAGGAAGGCCAATGGAACGAGACCAATTTAGGATCCCATCGCTCAAGCTTGATTTTGCGTCAGCTAAGGAACTCCCGGACTGGGACTTCACTGCGAGGGTCGTCCAGCTTGCTCTTCCGATTGGGCATAGTCAAACGCCTGCAGGTGTTCCTGACCAGGGAAACAGGGACCGATCAGGCAGGATGTGTAAACTAAAACTTTCAATGTTGTACAAGACGGAGTGGTGTATTTCAGTCGATACTGTATTAAACCGGTATTGATGGGGTGGACCGAAGGGTGTAATGCGGGCCTGATGTATCCATTGGACCACATGACCAATCGGATGTGACTCGCTCCGCTCGAGCCAAAACCTAATCGAAGATTATCTTCCAAGAACCAATCGCTCTCTACACATTATCAAAGCATTTCGAAGGTGCGTTCCACAGGTCCCCGGATGCCTATTGCGGCCTGCACAGGTCAAACCCCGAAGGAGGACCCCCCATGTTGAAGACAAGGGTCATAATTCAATTAGTGGAGATTGAGATTTTAAACACGCTCAACTTATTGATTCTACCAGTTAGGTAATGCTCACTCATTACTCTTCTCTTTGCTTTCTAACCAGACTGCATTGGGAGTTGGGGTATCCCGTCTGCGTCCCTCGTGTAAAAGCGGATCATGGGCCAGTGACCAGTGACGTCATGCGGCGCTTGCTTAGCGCACTGCCGCACTCTCATCTCGATCAGTCAATCTTCAATGTTTACCTATTTAGTAACAAGGTACTGCTGGGCCATGGAATAAATACTGCAAGTCTCGGTTGGAACCTGTCACTGACAAATACTCCACTCTTATCCAATCTTGAGTAAGCGAGACAAAGTTGCTGCTGGTTTCTATTTTGCCGAGGAGAGATGGCACTAGATCGGTGGACGTGGTGCAAGCTAACTCAGTACGCTAGATCATGACGTTCTCGATTTGCTTGGCACTATTGCCCGTACAGTTTCATGCTGCTCCTTATTTACTGGATCCTCGGATCTCCATTAACTGTCTGCGCAGCGGCCTTTGCCTGTTGGATACCATGTAATCCAGTCTCAAGGCAACAATATTGGCCGTCTACGGTAGTAGTATTGATTGTGTCCGGAGAGATCCCCACGTAACGGATCCACGTGCCATCACAGACCTCGCTCAGTACGTATTTGCATATGCCCTCTTGGGTAAGCGATTACGCTCATAGGGAATACCTAAGAGAAGAACTTCTACAGATAGTGAAGCGGCAAAGGTCGAGAAGTCTATGCTATGTCGTGGTGACTTTTTTTCCAGGCTGTGGAGGAGATTCAATCCTGGTTTCCTCGTATGGCAATGTCCGCTGGATTGACTCATTTACGCGGAGATTGGAACAATCCAACCCCTAAACTGGGTCAAGCTTGGCATCATGAGATGATTGAACAACGTCCAACAATAACCTTCAGAGCTGTATACGTATACGATGGCTTGGCGACTACTAGGTAATGCATGCGACAAGGATGGGCTCACCTGCCATAGGCTTGGGACGTGGCACTGTCGAAAACAACGTCGTATGGAAAAACTGGATGGGATTGTCTGACCTGCATACCAAAAAAAAAAGAACGATTTAGAGGAATGCAGATTTTGCTTCTGGGTTTGGTTTGGTGGACTCATGGAACGTATGAGTGAAAATGAAGTTAAAGGGACACAGATTTTACGTGCCACAATCATACCACCTATAACTTTGAACTCATAGCCATCCATGGCTGCAGTACAGAAGGTTTTACATGCAAACCTTTGCTTTTGATGCTGTTGGAGAGTAACTTCAGGGTTTCAAGTTAAAGCCGCTAGGCGAGATGATTTGAAAAAGGTCTCAATTAAGTGGTGCACCTTGGAAAGGAGGCAGAATAGAATAGAAATTAATTTGACATTCACGTGAGCTTTATTGACGTGTCACAGGTGGAGTCAAATTCAAGTAGCTTTTACAAGCTCATCAACACATTAGTAATAGGCACCCCAAGCATGCAAGATTTACAGAGCAAAAGCCGCAACGAGAGCAGCAGCTACACCAGTGAGCCCGGGAGCAACAATGGCAGCGGCGTTGAAGGAAGTAGTCGCAGATGGGCTCGCAGTGCCGGTCATGGAGCCGGACATGGTAGGAGTTGCGGAGCCAGACATGGAAGCGTTGCGACCCTCACCCATGGCAAGAGTGGCGTTGGCAACAGCGGGCTGGGGAACCATCTCGTACGCCGAGCAAGTGGCATTGTCGGCCAGGGGGCAGGACTGGTCAGTGCAGATGCTCTGCCACTGAGGGCCCTGGGCCTTGATGACTGTCTTCTTGGGCTCGCAGCGGTAGTTGAAGAGAGAGCCGAGGGCCTCGCCAACAGCCATGATGTCCGACTCGGCAACTCCGAATGAGGCAGCAGACAGCGCAACCTGCTCGATGAAGTAACCCATCTGATAAGGGTCGAGGACCATGTACCTGAGAGAAGGTGTGAGCTTGGAGGAAGAGGTGGCAATGTGAAGTCCGGTGGGATAACTTACTTGTGAACCTTGTACATGCTAGCATCGCCAGAGTACTCAGGGAACCCCTTCATACCGTACTGGGAGCAACCGAGAAGACTTCCGAAGAACTCGTACAAGTGGGTCATCAGGAAACTGCATTCTTCAGTCAGTGTCACTGTCCACAGACATGTCTTTGATGTGAGTGGGGCATTCTGCGGTGACAAGGAGTATCACGCACTATTGATTCGACTTCATGTCGTCGGCAGGCATGTTCTTCATCAGAGGAGCCGCACCACCGCCATCGAGGAAGTTTCGAGCAACGGCTTTGCCGTTATCGTTGGTCGAGGCCAGACCACCGTTGAAGTAGGGAACCAAGTTGACCTTGGTGCCGTTGTAGGTGCCGTTAGGGTTCAGGATACCGGGCACGCTGATGCCAACGTTGGGCTGAGTGTAGTTTCCAATGACCGCAGTGTTGACGACGAGGGTCAAAAGGGTGTATTGGTTGGTAGCATTGTTCTCCTTCAACAGCGCGGTAGTGTAGTAGTCACAGATGGATGTGTTGGATGGACGCTGGGCGAGAACGGAGCCAGCAGTGGCAGCCGCCAGGATGGCAGAGGTGAATCGCATCGTTCAAGTTGATCAAAGGACCAAATAGACAGGAAGCAAAATCGATTCAGACGGTATTTTCAATCAAATTTATCAAATAAAGTGTGCACACAGGGGAAATTGTCTGACTTAAGTATCTCACGACAAACCGAATCTCAAGGAAGGCGTCCGTTGGTACCCAGCGCGGCCAGCTCTTCCTCGGCTCCCGCTAATAATGAAAATGGGAAATTTTCAAAAATGTTGCTTCGCGAAGAGTGAGAGGTCGTTACTCTCTTAGGAAAGTCATTGAATTGGTTATTTTGACCATGTACCATGCACTGGGGAAGCAATCGAACACCCCAGAAAACGAGACCGACGGCACTGGAGCTGACCTGGTAAAATACCGTAACCAGGCTAACGATCTAGTTTGCCATACCAGCCGATACCGAGTGGAGCCCCGCCAAGCCCCTCGAAGTTTCCACGCTGACTGAGCCCTTTGGACCCCGAAATTTATCAACTTCAGGAACAATTCATCCGCCGCCAATGGAGCAGAGCTCGGTCGTGAAGCCTACCTGGACTGGGACGGTCTTGGTGGTGCTGCCCCGTAGCCGAAGCCCCGAACTCCATCTCTGCATCGAGGGACCAGGCTGCTGCCAATGAGATCGCGTCGATTACATGCTCGATCGCTCGATCCTTGGGAAGCGTAGCGTCATGCCGCACCTGGCTGTTTATGTCCAGTGTCCAGTGGTCCACTATTTGGCGTCGTCAATGAAGTGCAAAACTCCAGGGTCATTTCCCCAGAAAGCACAGAGAGGCTGTGCCCTGGCCTTGCAGCAGACGAATACG
Organism: Penicillium ucsense; assembly: GCA_014839625.1. Taxonomy (NCBI): domain Eukaryota; kingdom Fungi; phylum Ascomycota; class Eurotiomycetes; order Eurotiales; family Aspergillaceae; genus Penicillium; species Penicillium ucsense. Next base: position 291,325 of record WIWV01000009.1, on the reverse strand, counting down.
ACGGCTCGTCCTTTGTCCAGCCCCAATCTTCCGCTCTTGCAGGGAGGCTGCGATTCTCTACATTCACTAATTTCCACCTCACTACTGTACTAGTATATTCGGACGGATCCAGAATGAGCGTTAATGAATTGGAGGTCTCCGATTCGAATATCAATGTGGCTTACCAATTGCTGACGACTCTTCACCAAGCTTCCGATCCCTCCATCGCCATGTAGATCTTCCTGACTACAGTACTGTCTACTGTACAGTGTAGTTCTGTACACTGTACACGACTATACGCCCATTGCCCTGGAAACCGATCATAACCTACTTAGGCTCGGCAGCGAAAAGCAGATCATTTATTGTTATTGCAAGACCCACAGAACACCCGAGTTCGAAGCGCATCATTTCCTATCAGGGTCAATGGACTATCCAAGACTGTGTGTTTGACCCAATCGCTTTGCAGAGATTACGAGCACATGTGGCTGTCATAGAGAAACGGGGTCAGATCAACGGCAAAACCAAGGGGTTCATATTATTGAGACGACTGATCATCACAGGGACTACAATCTTAGGAGGAGAGGATCTTCTCTATAGTTGGTTGGGGTCAGTGCTGCCCGGTTTATATTATGGGATTAAATCTACCGATTCCTCCATTCGGGAGACAACTTCACGCAGTGGCCGAGCGGGGCCATCCCAAGCTCAAGTGATGGACCCGAGAAGCCCCTTGACCTATTTGGCATAGGTGAAGTTTTCAGGGTAGGTAGGAAAAAGTCCAAGCGCAGACACCTAGGTACTAAGCAGGGGGATATGCAAAATGTGTAGAATGATCAAGTCATATCCCTCCCGGGACCGGCTTTTTCATTGAAGGAGCAGTTTCCTCGCTCTCGAAGATAATGGCCACTTATGGAACATTTTGCCCGATTTAGTGCAAAAGCCGGGCGACAGACTAACAGTATGTAACATTACGAATAGCGTTGGTACTGTTAGTCTGGTAGGTACTACCGTACTAGGTAGTAGTTGAATATTAGCTAAACGGAACGCACTGGATCGGTGTTCTTGCAAGTGGTAGTAGTATTTTACGTGCCCGCAGATCCGGACCATCCGGAGACCATTTCAAGCCAGCTCATCCCCAGCCTGCGCGTGAGGAAAACCGCTCACTGTGCCGTAAATACTATCGATATGACTGGTCCCTGCCCCGTGAGCCGTTTTGGCTTACTCTGACCAAGATATTAAGCTCAGACCGTCGTCAGATTCCCCGGGGCGCAAGCCTCGAAACGCAATCGGGCAGCGCCTCGATGTACTGACCCTGAACCGACGCCAGGATCGATCACCGCGAGGTCCCTTAATGGAGATTGATTTGGCGCCTCACCTTGATGTGTTGCAAGTTGCAAATCGGTCAGCCAAACATATGCGGAAACCGCCCCTGTTGTCAAAGCCCGGTTGCCTGCTCTTGATGCGTCAGGTGAAGGACGTACCCACAGTCGGAGTCCACACCCCACAGAACTTCGCATTGATCCGTACATAGCCACGATACTAGCTCCAGCACAATAACTGAAAATTCCATTTAGGCGATCAATGACAAATAACTGGTACATCCCGTTGTCGATCGGTACTCTCCGGAGGCAGGTACGTTGAGGTGCGAATTCGACAAGCTCGGAACTCACAGCAGGTAGTCGCGGATGTGCTTCGGCACGCTTTACAGCGCACAGTGCATTAGCTGTCCATGCATAACTATGCTTCGGCAAAATCATAAGGGACGGAGAGTTCCGCATGTCATGTACAGTGTAGTGTGTAGTGTGTAGTATACTACTGACTACTAGTAGTGACTACTCGTTAGTCACTACCATGGAAGTATGTGAGATAGAAAAGACGGATGAAGTCTGAACCTTAAGCACAAGCTGGACTCGTCCACACCACTCACCAGCCACATACCCCAGCCACACTATCCGTGTGAGCCACACTTCAACCTCTCGGGACCCGCCGTGGGGGCCTGCGCGAACCCCACGTGCTCCGTGTTGTGTTGGTTACTGTTGACTCATTGAGTCCTTGACAGCCCGTCCATGACATCCCCATCGGCATCCAGGCCAAAGAGAGACAGCCCACCCATTATCATGCCTCCCTCACGCCAGCTTCTTCCATTGCTCAGCTCACTCGGTAGCTCCCGATGGACGCTTATCCGCACCTTGCACAGCGACAACCCCCTTGACCTGAACGGGGAGTTGCGCGGCACAGCGACCTTCACCCCGTTGTCCGCGACCACCGAGCGCGATTGGCTTTACAGCGAAGAGGGCGAGATTCCTTCGGCAGTCACGGGAGGCGCTGCGCTACCGGGTCTGCGATGGACGAAAAAGTACATCTGGCGAGAGTCGGTAGATGCAGGACGAATCAGTGTCTGGTTCGTCAAGGTTGCACCGGGACCAGAGGAGGCGGATTACCTTTTTCACAACTTTGATTTTGCAAACGATGTACGTCAGGGGGATACAACCAATCACACGGATGGGCGAGTCTCAGAGGGTTCAAGTCCAAACGTGGTGAACGAAGGGAATAAAGATGACGAGGAGTTGGTCACGCCTCCCACACCACCCAACAGCGCACTCGACAACACCGAGACAACAGTCTTGACAGCTCAGGGCAACCATCTTTGTATCAATGATATGTATCGCACGGCGTATGCCTTTCGGATTCTATCGAAAACGGGCGAGGTAGTGAGCTGGGCCAGCCGTCATGTGGTTAAGGGTCCCAGAAAGAATCAGGACATTGTCAATCGATACGAAAGAGCTTGAGTGAGATAGAAGTGGACTCACTTGCGCTTGAAATCATGCCTGCGCTCTACTCAACGGTCGATCAGACGTCCAACTCGGAGCCCGGTTCACTCCTCCAACGCCCGGATGCGATCGAGGAACCACCAGCTTTGGCTCGGCTACAGCGACATTGGGCTGGATACGGCCGGTGCAAGCTCCTGACTCTGGAACAATGATTCGCATATGTCCTTACGATCAACAGATTCTAAACACCACCTGAACGTATCCCATTGACATGATCGGCCTGCTACCTGTCAATCCTCACAGCGTGTACATAAAGTCAGGTCGTTTATCGCCCAACAGTTCAACTTGACTGGGATCCAAGCCCTCAATCCAGGAGTCTCGGTCACCGCGACGACGCTTTGCGTTCTCCCGCCGCAACAGCCAGTATTGCAACACCGATCCACCAAAAAGGAACAACACCAAGTAACCCAGGACCACCCCATGCCCTGGATAGAAACGAGGCTTGTCCTTTTCGCGATAAATGTTGGAGGATACGATCCCGTTCAAGTTACCCCAACCAATGATGAAGCCCAGGGAGACACCGCGCTTGTACACACCTGCCATTGCGAGTCTCAATGTCAGCTGCCGCACACGACAAAATTTCGCAAAATGTCAAACCCCCGTGAATTTGGCTGTTCCCATACCTTCAATGTTGTTACTGGCCCAGGAAATGGTGTTCGAAATGGCCGGATATATACCCATGGCGCCAAAAAAGACACCTGTATACCGCGCCCCGGCAGATTCGCATCCCAGGAGCATGCAGAACCCCAGAATACCGAGCAATGAGGTTGCAATGTTGCAGAGTCCACGTTGACGTGTGCGATCCGCGGCGAACCCAGTCAGGATGGTGACAATGGCGGCTGCGGCATAGGGTGGTACACTGAGCAATTGAGCACGGATTGAACTATAACCTGTGGGATGATAGCCCCGGTTAGCCGATTAGAAAATGCCCTACGTCTTTTCCAATTGCACCTCTTTAGACTGTGTCACGTACCCTGGACAATGGTCAGCATATGAGACATTCTCGCTGGTCCAGGCGACGGAAGAACACTCACTAATTCGTTGATAATAGTCGGCACAAACAGTGAGAATGCGTACAGCGACCCATCTGCCCCCATGTAGATAATTGCGCCAAGCCAAGTTTTCCAGTCCTTCACGCTGGCCCAAAAGTACGCCATTTTGAACTCTTCATGTTCTGCGCTCGACTGTTGATCCGCCGCCAGTCGGCGCAGCACCCGCGCACGATCATCCGGTGACAGGAACGTCGCCTCATCAGGGAAATCATACACCATCCAAAAAGAGACCACTCCAACCACAATGGTAAGAAGCCCCTCTAGAATGAAAATCCACGCCCATCCTGGTTTCCCTCCAATGCCGTCCATCTTGGCAATAGCGGCTGCAAGTAGACCCCCGAATGATCCAGCCAATGCGGCTGCTGAAAAGAAAATGGCCATTCGAACGCCAAATTCAGATCGACGGTACCAGCAGGAGAGGAAATAACCAACTCCCGGGAACAAACCGGCCTCGCTGAGTCCCAGGAACCATCTGACTGCCATGAGACCCGAGTAATTTTTGACGAGTCCCATGCAAGTCATGCATATACCCTATCGCAATCGCGTCGTCAGTGTTATGCAAAGCGTAGTTGATCCAGCTTTCAGTTCATCGGCCCTTGGGAAGAAGACAAAACCACATACACATGCGAGCATGATGCTCGGGATGAAAATACTCGGCCGTAAGCGCTTCAGCAGGATATTGGTCAGCGGCTCAAAGACCGAATAAGAGACGAAAAAGATCGTCAAGGTTGCGTTGTATTGATCGGGAGCCAGTCCCAGATCCTTGGCCAGGCCGTCAATCTTGGCATTACCGATGTTGGTCCTGTGGTAGACAAGACATGAATGTTTTGCCATTTGATGCGAAGATGAAAGTCACCTCAGGCTCTACTTACCGATCAAGGAAGGAGATCAAGTATAGCAGGCTCAGCCAAGGGACAAGACGGAGGTCGAGTTTCCAGAGAAGCTTGCGGTCCTACATGGCATGTTATATCAGATTTATGATCCAGTGCTGCCACATGGTTTCTAGCCAGAGTGCAAGGCCTTTTCCTCTTGCAACAAGACATACAATAGCCGCCCGTTCCTCGTCACTCAACCCTGCATCAGGGTCATCAATTCCAGCAAGTTTCTTCGGCAGTGGATGGCTGTCATGTCGTTCGCTGTCTGCGAGACTGACTGCCTCCGGCTTTTCCTCCATAATGGATACGAGAGGGGGTTTCAAGTCGCAAAAGCAGACGAAAGTCTCGTTATGTCTTAGAATGCGCACGGGGAATCGATACTCCCAGGAACTGAGCCAGCCCTCTTTGTGAAGTCGATACAGAAAAGGTGAATTATTCCTGTGATCGGCCAACTGATCGTCGAATTCCCTGTTGTTTTAGAAACCCGTGCAACAACAAGGTGGCCAATTTGGAACTCCAAGCACACAAGTTGCACCTACAGTGTAAAAAAGAGAATGTCACCAAGGGTTGCGTGCGCTAGGTTGAGAGTGGATGGAGAGGGAGACGGAATCCTTGCACAATATGTGCGACATAAAAGGCCTGTCGCGCCATCTCACCTTGATTTGTCAGATGCGGGCAACGTGACGTCTCTCAACACAGACTGCCTTCCTTGGACTCCTATGAGGGGGTAAGGGAGCATGGGTAAGGGGCCATTATCACCATCAGCCGCCGCGCCCCCATCCTAGATGGAAGCGATCGGCATCGCAGACTGCGGACTGGGGAGATGATCAGCGACACAGCACGGGGAAATACCAAGACCAGAGTCTCAACTCCCCCGCTTGACGGCTTGCTCTCGCCAACGTAGTGTGGCTGGATTGGCTGGGTTGGGCTGCACAGGAGAAGTACATGTCCCTGAACCAGCACTGCGGCAACTCAACTCCGAGTCGAGCACGAACATCCTCCCGCGGGCGTGTTACCTGTGTACTGCCGGGACTTTTAGACGGCAAATGTGCACAGTTGCATAGGGCTTTCTGCATGATTGACAGCTTTCGCACTGCGATCTAGTATCTAGAAAGGTTTGGCGACGGGGCCCTCTCAATCACCGGTCCGCGCTGCCGTACGCGGAAACATGGGGTTCAATCTCGGAAACGTGGATACGAATAGTAGCTTATCTGATCCTCGGTGAATGCGTTCCAGGTTCAAGAAAGGACGGACGCCCAATGGTCGAATGAAGGAGCCTGTTCACTCAGATCACTCATTGATTAAGCTAGGGTTAGATATTATCCGGGAGCATTTTGACACGTCATTATTGATCTGGAAATCAAAGCAAGCGAGCAACAACCATACATCTGGCAGATCGCATAGTATGGCTGAGTGATGATGTGTTTCCGACGGGCGGTCAAAGAGGGCTCCTATCTCACATGATGACAACAGGATGTTTCTGTCCTTTCCAAGTCACTTCTTCTTGTGAGGTTGAACACGATCGTCAATATCGGATGAATTATTACATATCGTCCCTCAGGAAGGAAAATGAGATGGTTTGACAAGGACGGTTCAATTGGTTTGTCTAGACTGATGGGCAAAACAGCCAAATTCGAGTTCAATACATTGACAGCTCTAGACAATCCCAATCGCCAGATCTCACCCAGATATCGTCATCCCCGATTCAAATTCTTTCTCCCACCATCCCCCCTTAACCAGAGACCTGGACGGAGGCGTGACCATTGCCGTTGAAAGCCTCAACCGCCATGACCTGGTAGTTGAAGTTGCTGTTACCGAACCCGTGCTGGGCCCAGAAGTTGAAGTGGTTGTTGACCGTGACCGTTCCAGAAGAGCGCTTGTTCTGACGGACGGAGAAGTACTGGGTGAAGGTGCTGGTGCCAGTGATGGAAGGTTGGTTGTAGCGGGTGTCGGTGCAAACCTGGTAGGTACCTCCGTCGGAGGTCAGGGTGCCCAGGCTCTGAGCCTGACTGCAGGGGTTGTAGGAACCGTAGTTCTCAACAACGTAGTACTCGGCCTGTGGGGAGTTGATCCAGCCATACACGGCAAGGTACGAGCCAGAGTTGGCGGCAGAGTAGGTGGCGGAATAGGTGATGGGTCTAGATCGGTCAGTGCGATTTCTTGACGCAGTGTTGATGACGGGACGAAGGACAATAAATCCAGCATAATGAACCAGGTAGCTGGATTGACCCATTTTCCTGGTTGTTGTTGGGGGGATCACTTACTCCTTAGACCCAGTGCGCCAACCCAGACCAACGACAAAGTCACCGTTGACACCTTGATCCCAGTACATGGAGAATTGACCGGCGCCCTCGTTGTAGCTGAAGGCACCCAGGTTGCTATTGTAGTTCTGAACATAGTCGATACCATTGCGGCGCGCCACGAGCTTGTGCTCACTGGAGGGGGCGGCGACAGCCGCGGCCAAGAGGCCGGCCATGGTCGCGAAAACCTTCATGGCGATTGAACAAGATGGAGAATTGGTAACTTTGGGAGAAGCTCTCGATGTGCTGTTGAGAAGAAAATGAGCTCACTCACGGCTGCACATCTGGACTTTATAGCCCATCGACTGAGAATTTATCCGTTTTCCCCCGCACCATCAGGATGCCGGTCGTGACGGTTGGTGGCTAAACGCAATATTGGCTTGACATTTGCCCCCACCGAGTCTGGGGTGTGTCGGGGACTTTGAGTCTCCATACTCATGAGAGGAAAGACAGGTAGTTCCTGAAATTGGCTAAACAAGGTGGGTTGTTGATTTCCTGGCTAAAACAAGTGCAAATGGCTAAAATGGGTCTGCGACGTTGGCTAAATTAGTTCCAGCGAGTCAAAAAGTGTGGAGGTGGAGAAAGAAGAATGGATTCTTCACGGGTTCCCCCGCAAAAGCCTACTTGGCGGGCTTGAAGAATGCCGGCAGACCACCTGAAGAAGGGCTTTCTCCGCATTTGGGGCAGAATGCCTGCCACAGCACACTGTCACCGCCGTGACCAAACGGTGGTCGCCATGAGCTGTGACCAGGAAACCATCACTCTTTGTGGAAATGATCATCGACGTCTTCTGAATCCTTTGGTCTGCAATCGTCTCCACCAGACCCCGGAAGTAATCACAGGATAAATGAGGATGATGTTGTTCGCCCTGGAACAGCCGTCTCCAAGATCACACATGCGCAATCTTCCGAGGCATTAGGGAGCACTGACTGGCCAGACACTGGTATGCTATGCATCCTTTGCATCGTGGGCGATGACACCATGGATCTCGCCTTTTAGGATTACGTTTCCAGTCCGGCTCTTCGCTTATCATCCCGGACGGTAGGGCGGACTTCGCTGATGTGCCCTGGATGCAACAACAATCGTTCCATTCTGCCATCACTTCTGATCTTGAAAGTCAGCTTCTTCGCTCATGTTCAAAAGAGACTCCCTCCTCCTGGTGGACCTCCATGCCATGAACCGGACTGCCCGCCACGTTGGAATAGAGCGATCGGGAGCGCCGCCCTCACCGTGTCAAGCATGCGCAGCCGGCCCATTGAGATTGTTTGATACAATATCCCCCCCCCCTCCCCCCGGGGGGTGAATATGTTCAATATTATCCACCTTGTCAAAAGGAATAGACACGTACAGCCGTACACGACGGAACCTTGACCTGCCATTTCTCCCTGGGTCAGGCTTCACGGACGAGTGTGGACTCGTCGAGGCCTCGACTTCGCGGCCACACAGGCTAACCTCGTTTCAGGGAGACGCCGAGGCGGGTGGAGAAAACAGCCAAGCGCTGCGAGTCAGACTCGGCGGGGCGGCCAACTGAATCAGTGCCCTCGAAAACATTCAAGTCCGGTCGGGGGCATTGACAGTTCGGAGCGCCTGACACTATTACAGAAACACTTGCAACCCGCAGAGGGAAAGGCATGGACCGATGGGAAACCCGCTCTCATGTCACGTGAAGCGTGGGCACTACGAAGTCGAAGTATTGTCCCTGTGGTCTGTGGCCATCTAGAGCTGCAACTCATAACCCACAGACAAAAAACGGTCGTGGCCCGTGGGTGGGTCGAATGTCGGAGATGATGGAGGCTACTGATAAACCCGACAACACGCAGACCTCGTTGATCGTTGACCGACCCACCGATAGGTTAATGAACAGCGAGGAGCTGTTAAGAGCTCAGAGATACCCTCTGAGTTTTTCCCACTAGCAGAATCGAGAAGCTGTCAGCCAGTTGTGTGGCTCCTCTGTTTATCAATCCCTGCAACGACATGATCTCCAAAAGTCCAATGCGCGACTTCTGCAATTTAAGGTTAGTGTCGCGAGATTGAGGCTCGCAGGTGCCAACGAGCCTCGACGCCGTATCGTTGACCAAATCCGCTATGCCCGGTCCGATCTTTCGAATTCGGCCCCCAAAGCTGAAAGCCCCATTTCATAAAATGGGCCTAGGGGGCGTCCTCGCTGACATGAGGAACTGTCCATGGATGAAAAACTGTTCTGGCTTTCTCTCTCTCCTCTCTCTCCTCTCTCTCCTCTCTCTCCTCTCTCTCCCTTGCTGAAGCTCATTCTGTAACCCAAAAACAATCTCGAGCTCTTACCAATCCTCCGCAAGAGTTCGCGCGGTGCCAACCACGAGACGATATCAATCATGTCTCCAAAAACGGCCACCATCTTTGGAGTCTTCCTACTCTTAATACACACGCCATCCAGCGTTGCTTTCAGAACGTGCTATGCTCCGGATGGCACGGTCGCAGACTCGCGCTTCCTACCATGTGTTGGCTTCGATGGCATTGAGTCCATGTGTTGTCGAATGAACAGCACCAACCCTGATATGTGTCAAAGTAATGGACTTTGCTATTGGCCAGACCGGAATACCTATTATCGAAACTATTGCACAGACGAGACCTGGAAAAGTCCTAATTGTCTCCCCAAAGACTTGTGCGATAGCTCTGTAAGCGACCCCTTTGCACTCGATTTTGGGAAAAGATCATCATTTCACTGCAATTTTTCCTCTTGATCAAAACAAGAGACCCTAGTACCTCACCACCGAGGTGCTGTCATTAACATGTACAAATTGACTAACGAGATCATCCGACCAGAATGGCGGCGACTCCAGTATCGGCTCTCAAATCATCTTGTGTCCTAGTGACTCAGGCACTAAATATTGCTGTGGAACGTCCACCAGCTGCTGCGATAAGGCATTTACGCTCAAACCCAGTCTCATCAATTTCGGCACAACAGTGACCGCGACCGAGACCAAGACCATGGCCGCTACTGCTGGTGCTGCGACCACAGCTACAGATGCAGCGTCCAGTGAGACAACCGCTTCATCGCCCTCGTCTTCCTTCTCTTCCTCTTCCTTCCCTTCTTCCTCATCCTCTTCTTCTTCATCACCATCATCAAACAACGTTGCCATCGGGGTTGGTGTGGCGGTTCCCTTGGGCATTTTGGCATTTGCAATGCTCGGAGCGGGATACTGGTGGGGCCGGCGGAAAGGCCGAACAGAGCAGAGCGCCCAGGATCTCAAGGGACCGCAGGTGATATATCGTGAAGCTGATTCACAGCCTGTTCATGAGCTCGGATCCACGGGGCGGTCGGAGCTGTCAGTCTACAAGAATTCAAGTCAGTAGCATTTCCTGAAGGATGAATGCCAACCTGATTTGACGGAGTTTGTGGGAGGTTTTCACATGTAGCATACTACTAGTATAGAAAGATATTCCAGTTACAAGCAAGACATCTTCAGTAATATCCCCGTCAATCAGGTCTCACCCGGTCATATAGGTAAACGCATTAAAATCACCTTGTTTCTCAAATTTTGGTCCAAGGTCGCCAGTGCCGGATAGATGGAAAATCCGACTCACGGTGGGTGACTGGGCAAGAAATAGAAGAAGCAATGGTTCGATCCCGGCCCGTCTCCGGCCAAGTCTGTTCGGCCCGTGCCAAAACGCTTATTTGCTCGAACGCGGGTACCCGAATGGGCGTAGGTGAGATGCCGGCCATTCTGGGATTTTATGATCGCTGGCTTTTTTTTCCAGTAAATACCTATTTGCCTGCGCATGAATTAAGATGCGTGGAAGCTTCCATACCATACGGAAAGTCAAAGGAATGACCCTTCCAGTGTCCAGAATAGGTACACGATGAAATATCACTTAGAGGCCGCCGTGGAAGCTACAAGTCTACCGAATACCCTGTAGATTGCAGGGACGAATTTACCAACGAGCTTATGCCCACCACAGCCGGTGGGCTGCGTAACTTTCGACTTCCAATAGAATCAGGCACCTTTCATAAGTGTGAAAATATCGAAAATAGATCTACGGCCAACGGGCATCTCCAAGAATGGCCTAGATGAGCGTCCGGAATATATCGAGATCAGACACATCAAAAGCCCATTGGGCAATGACATCCATCTCACTTGCCCCGTTTACTCATGGATCCAGCCAGAATCAATGAGAAACCTATTTTACTCTACCCATGACTGGAATTTGCCTCACTCATTACATCAACTCATGAAGTGAGGGATTGCCACATTTGCATTTGACTCCAGGTACTGCATCCTCGCGGCCTATCAGGTAGAGCGAATCCAAGCTCAATACCTCTCAAATCAATACCGGCAGATGCCTTGCAAACAGTACCAGCCCTCCACTCAAAACCCCATCCCTGTCTCGATACATCTCGCAAATACCAAGACGGGGCCGCCCTGGGTGGCGCTCGTGCAACTTGTGTACAGTTGCTGCCGCTCGATGCGACAAGGGTATCAATAAGTTGAACGCAAACTGAAACCCACTTCAAACCAGTTTGGTGGAAAATCAACGAGTAGTCAAATGCGAATGAAAGAGATGACGAGACAATGCAGCGAACGAAAAAGAAAAGATGACTTCCCGCGAACCAGAGAACCAGCACCGCCTTTTGAACCCGAATGCGCAAGAAAGACCCGAGGGGACTAAGTCCGGCTCAAAATGAAAAGTCAGTTGCTCTGCGCACAAGGGTCCGCAGCTGGCCTGATTCGAACAACCCTGCTGAATTTTGGGTCATTGGCGAGCCGCGTGTTCGCCATTACAGCCGCTGGGATCGAGAAGAATCGAACAATGATCGTTGAGCTAGCCACGACATCACTGAGTCCCTCGACCATCGGAGCGAGATGTGTCTTCCTGAGGATGCGATACGTTTCGGCCTTGAGCGCCAGCTTGGCTGACTTGGCTGCGATGATGAGACATCGAGTATTGCCCCCCGAAAGCACATCCTTTGACATTTCGGGACTCATCGGGAAAGTCGGGGTAGAAATCAGACGCACTTGCACAGGGGCGAGCCCGATGAAAAGACCATCACGCTCGACCCGACGCAAGAAGCCCAGCACCCCCTGCACCTGGACAAAAATGATCATCGCCGATAAACCCCCGTTGATCGTCGTGGTGTCTAAGAGGGAGGCCGAGAATACCATCCCACCCCGAACTCGGGCCAAGACCTGTTCCAGTGAAGCCGTCTTGGGGATCCCACTGATGACTACCGTCCTGCACAGGGGACCCTGAGAAGGAGGCGGGACGTATCGGACGCCCCACTTGAAAAAGGGGTTGTTCTTGTCCGAGCCATCGAAGAGAAGTTCCGGTTTTCCCTTGATGTACTTTCTGACGGCAGCCTCCTCGCGAATATGGAACGGCTTGGACTTCACGGTCCAGTTTAGCTCGACGTGTGATGGGCAGAAAGGCTTGGTCACATATTCAAAGACTTGATTGGCCTTGCTGACCTTGTCAGACACCAAAGGCGGCGCGAGGTTGACACGGTTGGGCTCGTCTCGTTGAAGGTCAACTGCAAGTGATGGTCCACTCTCAGACACATCAACTTGATCGACGTGGCCGGTTGTCCCAGAAGGCGCTTCGTCGAAGCCAAGAGGTGATCCCTGTGGCGCAAATGATTTATGGTCAGCCTTTTTCCGCTTTACATACCTCGCTCCAAGGAAAACTCTTACCTGGCGAATCAATGGTTCGACATGGCTTTTGTCAGCGGAAGCAAGCAATACCCTGTGCGCGCGATTGTTAGATGTGTTTCACTTCATCCTAAGCAGGCAAATAAAGGTGTGCGGCTCCAGCTAAAGTTCCTGGCCAGGGTCTCGGCCCGATGGCGGTGCCGCCAGACAGTTGTGGAATCACAAGAACATACCTAGTGGGCTGGAGAAAAGGGATATTCAGAGTCTCCAGCTCATCGAGAAGGCCTGTTTGCGCGGGATGGCCCAGGGGCAACGGCAGCGGAAGGAATTCACTCGTCACTTCCACGTCAATGAGCAGGCCGGAACTTGCCATCTCTGTATTTGATTCAAATCAGTGTATGCAATGGGGAAAGTGAGTCAGAAGGTATCGAGAAAGTAGGATTATTGAAATGGTGAAGATTTCGAATGGAACGTTAAATAAAGCAGAGTCGAAATTGAAACGGATTGAGACAGCAAAAGACAGAGTGAATCGATCGTAAAGACGTCACGAGTCAGAACTCAGCAGCAGCAGCAGCAGACGACACCAGGAGAGAAAAGCCAGACGGGTTGGTAACAGATCTCAATGAGCACGATATGAAAGTAAAGTGAGACTGATACAGTAGAATCAAGCGAGTCACCTCAAGTTGGGGGAGACGACGGGGGGAACAGCGAGGTATGCTCCAGCCAGTTGTTCGTGCAGAAAATCCAGGCGTCAATGGACATAGGAAGGCCAAAAGCTGCGAGGGGAAGCAACATGAGGTCGCAGATCGAAGTGCAGAGAAACGAAACAGGTGACTGACCGAGTTGGAAGACAGAGCACGTTGCGAGCAGACTCTTGCACACAAGCCAGGACCAGTGATGTGATCCAGTGAGGTGGCAGTGGAGGAGGATGGTGAAGGGGTGTATATAGCCCTCTTCCGGAAGCTCACTTCGCTCCTGTGTTAGCTGGGTCTGTTAGTCACTCTTGAGTCTTTTCGCACCCAAGTCAGGATCGAATTTCGATGAGAAAAGAAGACTGTGGTTGGGCGTCGACAGACCGATTCTAAACGTAGATTTGATCAGCCGATGCTATCTGTTGAACGTTGACCTTTCATCAACAAGTCAAGGGCGATGAGTTGTCGGGAAGGAAGATTATGAAGAGGTATTGAATCACCTTTGATGGCCGTATCACACTGTCGTCCTCCGTCAGCTTGTGCTGCCTATCTAGATTGATCAGACTTCAATTTTCCGCAGATGAGCTTGAGCGACGAGGTGATGAGGAAGGAAAGTATGGAATGGGATCAACGGACCTTTTTAAGTTGCGGAGTGTCTTAGCTCGCGCTGCTTATTTAAATTCAATTTTTCGCAACTCGTTTATGATCAACAGGGCGTTGGAAGGGGAAAGTTATAAGACGGGCGTCGAGGCCGCTTTATAATCGCATCTCGACTTGTCCGGCGTGCCGCTCTTCGAGTTGTTGATACCGCGCTGTTGGGGTACTTTTTGAACGCTGATCAATGAGCAGTTAATATACCGAGGTATTCCAATTGACGGAATGGACTGTTAGAGAAGACCAGCCCGAACCAGTGCACACGTAAGATCAGATTGAAGTGAAGTGAGAGATAAGCGAGGCCAGGCTGTTCTTACCCATATATTTTTACTTATGGTGTATATAGGTTCGTCGCAATTGATGTAACGAAGACGTATCTTCCCATCAGGCTTGATGCACCAGTCTACCTGTTATTTCTCAATCTCATACGGTTCGCCCACCAGGATTTCATCCTAAAAACTGTCCATCTGCCAAAGCAATCCACAACAGCTCCCTCTCCCAACAATGTTGCATCAATCTGCGAGCATTTTGCATCTGTTTGAAGGAACATAATGTCAATGAGTAATCGAAACGTGTTGGGTTCACTGACCAAGTACCTGTTTCAGTCCTGATTTTTCGAGCTCTAATAGTCGGTCCAGCACCTTCATACGCTGCGCCGAATCCCGTGATTCACATCCAGCGGTAAATAGGGGTAAAAGAGAGCAGACCTCAGTGGAGGTACCGAGTCCCATGCGGTCCAGGGCAGAGATAAGCTTACGAAGAGCATCCTGCACAGGGAATGAGTCAGGCGAGGACTCAAGCACGCGCCGGTGGAGATGAACTAGGCCAGCACAGCGAAACGCTCGCTCTGTAGACATCATGTCGTCGGCCTCGGCCCCTACATGATGTGTAGGATCAGCATGGACCAACTCGCCGAGGTCATCAAAATCGCTTAGCAACGCGTCTGCCTCCATAACCATATCTGCCGAGGGGTGCCAGTCTCGATTGAAATTTCCGAACTGGTCAAAGCGATCATTGTCGCACTGCTGAACAAGCTGAGCAAGCCGAAGCAAGAAAAATCCAGTTCGGGGACTAAAGCCTGTAAAGCAATCGACGCAGTGTTCGTCGAAATTCTGCGGGCGACAACTTTCCGCGAGGACATGGTGATACATCATCAATGGTGGGCCTACCTGGCGGCAAGAAAGTGCACCCATGGTATCGATGTACCCCAGCCAGCGTGCAAAGAAGGCGCCGACTTGATTTCCAGGCTTTGCCAGGCGATCGCTCCTGGCTATGAACAAGTCTCGAGCCAGCTTGAGATGGCTTTGCCAGGGAATTGGCACCTCGAACGTCGCAGGGGAGACAATCTTCAACGATAGTAGCAGGATAGCAGTAGCTAAATGACTATCCGTGATGTCCTCTTTCGATGCTTCCAAAGCGACCCGCAACGTCGGGAATACATCGCTCACCCAATGCGCGATCCGATTAGCTGGTTCTGGATGCCCAATATAACGCGCTCGATGACTCGCGGAATAGGCGAGGACCAAATTCAGAAGATTTGGATCAGCAACCGCCACTAGAATTTGATTAGCCTACCGGGTTTCATAGCGTATCCAACAACAGACAACCACCGGCCATACCACTTACTCGATGGGAGAACAGATAGGAAGGGATTCTTCTCGCAATCATGTGGGACAAGCATCTTGGAGGTGTGGTCAACAAAGTGATGAAAGTATAATAGGTTGATCGGATTTTTCAAAAGGGATTGGGGAAGAGGAGAAAGATAACGCGGGATGTTTATGGCCACTGGAGAGGCGTAGTATCCGCTATAATTGGATTTTCTGACAGCGGGAGGATTGCTGTACTGAGAAGCTGGTGACGCTCCATCAATCGCAGAGTTGATGTCAATTGCAGCGTGGTCATTGTTGAGGGTCAAATCACGGTCTGGACGGCCATTGTCGAAACCATAATTGTCAGTCACGCTGGTTAGATATGCATGCCATTTGTGTTGGGCAGCAATGGATTCTTCATTTTTTGCTAAGTCCTCGCTCTTGTCAAGCAAAGGTCTAGAATCTCTGTCCGATGTAGTCACTGTGGAAGACAACCGGTCTCTTAGATTTCTATTGCCGGTTGACAAAGACCGTATCGCAACAGTTCCTGTAGCAGTCGCATCATGGCCCGACGAGCTATTGAGTTGTAAAGTGGGTGTGGGCTCATCGATATCGTTCAGCAGAAAACTCAGTCCATGGTCCTCATGAGGCGTGGCTCTTGTGTCAATATGCTGCCGATTGACCTCCCTGGAATGTGATAGAAGTTCTGAATGCTGACCCGTAGCCGATGAGTCTCGAAGGAAAGAAATTGGCTGAGAAATCGGATTGGAGGAAAACACAAATGCAGGTAAAGACTGGAAATCCGCCCTTTCGTCAGCAGATGAAGCGGATGGACTGCAAATTGCAGGTTTCGATGAACGTGGCCGCCCAAGTTCAAACAGACCCGATGTGCTAGGCGGACAGCCTTGTGATGACGCTTTAGTCGGATTGTCGCTTTGAGATGGAGACAATCCGATGCCGGAAGAGGACCGAGGCGTCGGGGCGTCCAAAGTCCCGAGTGTCGTATTGCTGCTTGGTGAGGCGTCTTCCGAAGATCCGAAATCCCCGAGCTTGAAGTTGATGAAACCATCTGCAGGCACCCTCCTCCCTGACAAACCAGGTGTTGAGCGATCGCCTCCGTCGGCAGCATCAAATCGTACAACCCCGGACAACTCTACGAGGGGGGCTTTGAGTCCATTGGAAGTCGCGGCCGGAGAGTCAATTGACGGACGTTTCGAGCGGCCGCTCCAATTAAGCCGGACACTGTAATCGCAGTGTTCGTCTTGTCGTTGACAATTCAAACAAGACGGCTTTTCCTCACCGCTGGAACAAATCTGGTCAACGAGTCACGTCAAAAAAAAAAGGCATGTGAATGTATTACCATTTCACTTTGCGTGCTTTACAGGGCCTAACTGAAGTTTTAGCTACCAGCGAAGTCGATAATAGACGCCGTTATCACACTTACCAGCATCCATTTCGGCTTCTGCGTTTAGGCTCCGGGGCTCCAGGCCGTCGAGGGCGAGGCATTGCACTGCCTCGAGTGTCTCGCTGCTGAGCTGGATGCAGGTTACTTCAATGATTCGGTTAGGCTGAGCACAAAATATCTCATTGACAATTTTTGTCGGACTCCTTCCCTGATGCCGTTTGAAGCAGACGAGCTGGATTCAGCCCAGTCAAAGCGCCCTATCAGTGATTACACCAATTCTGAAATGAACTCTGCTGACCCCAATGAAACGATAGTCAAGCAGGCGCCGGCAAAGATGAGACAAACCCGTCGACATTGGGTTGGTGTTCGCAAACGTGTGGACACAATAAACCGCCTTGCTGCAGGATCCTTTTTCCTTATGGCAGGGGTCCAAGTCCTTATCTGCGGGGACTAAGTAGACAAGGAGAATGCGTCTGGTCCGGGGATCGCCAACTGTCTCTTTGACCGTGACAGGGAACTGATGACTCGATGCCAATTGAGTAGCGGCAATCTGAAGTTGAGATTCGCCTCTGTCGTAGTAACTTGGGCAGGGATTCAATGCGACTAAGCGCCAGGTCTAACACATACAATAAGCCGTGCCGAATGAGACTCGCGTGGGAAAGTGTGGGGAAGCAGCGGAACGATGAGGCTGAATCAGCCGGCAAGCGGAAAAACCTTCTGGCCCGACAGTGGATCAGTGTCCAGCCAAGTGCACGGGCCGGGCAGTCCTACGGCGTACGGACAGCTGCCCGGGCCTTATCATGTGCGTCATAGCGGTGCCTTGCTTCAAGTTTGTTCCTAGAGTCTTGGCCCTTGCTTGTTGTAGTTGCGATCTAACCGAGATCTCCCGGGCCTTCTTTAAATAATCGCCCATATTCTCCCGCGCCTAGCGTGGGAGGATTGTAGATCCTGTGGCTTCACTTTTCGTACATCCTCCATAGAAGATGGGTACTTCAGAATTTTTCCAGCATCCGCTCCAGCGACTCCCGAGTCCCTCTCGGGGGTTGTCTGCTTTGAGCCATGTAAGATTTACCAACCTTATTCCAGTCGAATGTCTTTGATACTGGTCTAATCTCGATCTCGTGATGGAAAGATCAGCGGTTTAGCGAGCTTCATATGGTCTTTCAAGTAGTACGTTCAGTGTCACAGTGACACCAAACAAATTCCGTTTGACACAGTGCGGCTGACGATGACATTGTCGAATTAGCATGCATGAGAATCCTAATCGCGCGTAAGTCAGGACTGCTCACTTAAAAAGTGAAACTCGGGCTGATTCTTTCCTTTTTAGAAATGAGGCATATGGCTGGCACTTTCAGTATCTGACAGTCATTGGCCTCACTCTCTCTACAGTCACCTTTTTGGTTGCTCTGCTTGCGGATTTGACATTATCGCGACGACTGTTTCTGATCAAGAATTTATTGTCGATATGCAGTGCTCCCATGGAGGTACTGATAAGTGTCCTGTACTGGGGCTTACGTCTGGTAAGAGCATGGGAATGGCCCGTCACTCCGTCAGGAAGTCTCGTAGCTGACATGAAATTTACAGATTGATGAGCGTCTGGTGGTTCCTGACTGGGCTACAATCCCATTGCATGCTGGTAGGTGGAATGAATGACTGAGCGCTTTACCGATTGCTGCGCGGGATCGGTTGAAGCATTAGGTATCCAGCTGATAGGTCTTTACAGATCTTGGCTTCCATGCGGTCCCTTCTATTGTAATGCTGCTGGATTTGCTTTTCTTCTCGCCACCCTGGACCATCTCTGCGTTGCCATCCCTGGGCCTCTCCAGTGCGATTGCCTTTGGTTATTGGGTCTGGATTGAGCGCTGTTTCTTGTACAATGGATGGTTTGTTTAGCCCGAGTTTCCTCACTGGTACTTGAAGGGTTGCTGACTAGCCCAGGTACCCGTACCCAATTTTCGAGCAACTTTCCACCACTGGCCGTGCTGGCTTATGTTCACTGAGCGCCGTCGTCATGGCAGTGAGCACAGTGACTCTGAGGTGGCTTTTTGGTCGTATCAATGGATTTGGCAGTCCCGTTCCTGCGCAATCTCGACCTGGTGACATTAGGAAGAACGAAAGGCTTTAAACGCCGTTCGTCCACGATCGGCGCAACTACAGACGAGATTCCGTGCTTGAGACAGGTTCACACACAGTATTCCAGGCCATTTCCAACCTCGACTGTGAGTACTACGTAAATTGTGAGGTTCGTGATGTCATGCATGGCACCTACTCGGGCAGCCAAGACCGCAGGGGCATTTTGGCCGCAGACCTGATGAATTATCCGCCGGTATATTTTTTTTTCTATTCTGGACAGCCTCTTTGGTTTGTATAGAAATGGGCAATTCCAGGGTGCATGGCAGTGGCCTGTATCTATGTTGACTGTGGCTGGTGTGCGGAAGCTTAATAGCCGAGAGAAGCTGCCTGTTGATAATTGCTGTAATTATATGTGCATCTCATGATAGACGAAGCATTCGCTTTGGAGCTTACCTTATGGTTCTGATGGCCATCCCCCAGCTCGACTGTATGGAGAAGTGGAGATTTGGAATAATTGAAACCTAGCCCAATAGCTGCGTCCGTTGTCGACATGTAGGATGTCCATGCATTTGGGCATTTGTTTAAAGCTCAGAATTGTCGAATGCATACAGAATAAGTATCCATCAATCTACCGCGGGCTTCCGGTCGAGCTGCAAGTGCACACCTCAGCGTGCGACTGGAATATCCACCTCGCATTGTCCACGCTGTAGACGCCGGCTAAGCGGAATTGCAGGGGATACAGAGGACAATATCGGCCTCACGAGTAGCTCGAACTGCAGCACAGGTACCTGATACTGTAGGAAGTTGGAAGTTTTTGTTCCTCGGTGATTCTTTAGTCATCGCAACGTGCCCGATCAATCTCTTCAAGTCAAGGTTTGAGAATGCGGCCCAAAGTTCTCTTCCATAATTCCACAGGTTAGGTTCCAACATCAATGGGATTTCTAGCAAAATCCAGTGATTTCCTATCTCGGCTGTATATTGTATATACAGGTAGGGCATATCCATATACATATCTCTTCTCCGTTTTCTTCCCGTCTCAACTCGAACCGCTTCTTTCATCTCCTCCAGTTCCTACCTCTCTTTTTGGTCCTCCTTTATTTTATGAGGTTTCAATGCCTGTTTGCAGACGTATTTCTTCCAGTCAGATTGATCACATGTCAAGCCCAGCAGCCGCGAATCTCCACATACATGCATTGCCTGGTCTGGTAGTTGTTGTCCAGTGTCGACGGGAGCTGCACCCACCTCATGACCGGGCGAGACGGACCGGACGGGATCTAGGCTCGCTTACCTAATGTCAACCCGTCCGCGAAGGCGGGAGGTGCTTCACGGAAGTTGAGGTCATGTTCGGAGCTCAATCAACCTTGTTTTTCCTGCGCTTCAGTACGGATTTCAAGTTACCGTCTAGGACGCCTCAATCTCGCCAAAATGTCCATTCCATCCCTCTCTGCCAGCCGTATCGGTCTGTCGATGACGACCACACTTGCTCGCCCCAATGCCGTGGCCAGAATTACCGCACAGGGAGCATCGGCGCAACTGACCCGACTCAACTCGTCTCTCGTCCGGGCGTCATCTAGCATCCAAAGCCAGACCTTTCAGTCTCATAATGTTCGACCTTCCTCACTCTACGTCGCCCGTCCTTCCGAGCGCCGTGCGCAGTCCACAAAGTCGCCAAACAACACTGAAGTCAAGCTCGACTGGGACTCATTCTTCAAACTTCGTGCTTCGCGCCGTCGCTATTCGCTTGCATCCTCAATCATCACATCTCTTGTCTCTACTTCTGTTGGTGTTCAGGTTCTTGCCGCCCAGGACTTGGAAGCTCTTGGCACTCAGGTGATGGGACTCGACCCTTTCGTCGTTCTCGGGTTGGCAACCGCAGCTTGCGGTGCTGTTGGATGGTTGATGGGTCCTGCCGTCGGCAATGGTGTTTGGGGCTTGGTTTACCGCCGATACAAGCCTTCTGTGGCAACTGTAAGATACTTTGATGTCCTGCATTGATGATCTTGCAAAGAAGAATAAGCTAATCGTGCTGTCCCCTACAGAAAGAAAAGGAATTCTTCGATCGCATTAGACGATTCCGTGTGGATCCCTCGACCAATTCAATTGCGAACCCCGTTCCCGACTACTACGGCGAGAAGATTGGAAGTGTACAGGGCTATCGCCAGTGGCTGAAGGACCAACGCGCGTACAACCGCAAGCGCCGAAATTTCATCGCGTGAAATGGTCTTTGACCGACCTGATTCCATTTAGCGGTCCTTTCTCCCGTGTTCCTTTCCCTCATCGTTTGTGTCGTGTCAACTACATTCAATCTGACTGCATTACCAATTTGTAGACTGATTTGATCGCTTTCTTGGGTCTCTCTTGTTCTTTCATTCGACTATGCCGGATGCGGGTGTTATGGTCATATCATTAGCGTCTCGGCAATTCTGGGGACTGATTTTAGCTGAATTGACCTTATACCAATTTCCACTCATTCGCCCACTTTCTGTAGGCCACAACCCCCGTACACATTGGCTGAAACTTTCATTGGTGAATACCGCAATCCAACAGTCCTATGTACATCTACAGATTTCATAGCTTGGATAGCTGCTTCTTTGCCTTGGGGTTTCTTCCAGTGTCGACTTCGGTCCACCAGGGTACATTACTCGGCGGATTGTCATCCAGGTCAGCACTGAATGTAGGTTTTCGCTTCTCAAAAAAGGAGCTGACCCCTTCATTCTGGTCCCTATTTTCATTATCAATTCCAGCTTCGTCGAATCCTGAGATGGAATGGGGGCCACAAAAACGGAGAAAATGACGAAGGAAAACATACGCTGTTCCAAAAATCTGGCAGATCACAGCGGATTCCAACAAGTGAGCCTCCTCCGGCGTCCCCGGGTTCCGCCACATTAATGCCCGGTTAAGATATTGGGATATTGGACTGACATTCTCTGCTATCTCGGAGGCTATCTCAAGCGCTCGAGGCAGGACCTGAGAAGACTCTGCGATAATTTCATTGAACAAGTCGCCAAAGTGTTTGGAGCTGGGTGGGAACACTGCGCCGGTGCTCACTAGGTAGCTAGCATTGCTGAACCCGACAAGACGGGGGAGAAAATAGGAAGAGCATGACTCCATGACGATACCGCGGCGACCAAACACGAAGCCATACTTGCCCTTTTCGTAGGCAACGCTGAAGTGTCACATTTCAGCGGTTGCGTCTTCCAAACCCGACCAGTCGATTAGAGACAGACAGGATCTTACCGTATTATCGCTGGGAGTGTCATGGTCATGCCCACTCCAACGGCAGACCCTTGCATTGCCGCAATCGTGGGCTTGCGGCAGCGATGGATCGCTAATGCTACCCGACCACCACTATGGAGTTTGAGTGAGCGGATTCGCTATGGCAAGCACGTTACGAAGAACTTGAGGGTACCCACCCATCGCGATGCTCTGCTGGACGCTCTTGAGTGCTGCTGAATCCAAGTTCCAGGTCTGCTCCGGCGCAAAAGGTTCTGCCAGCACCTGTCAAGACGATCACCTTCACACGTTCATCGACGTCGAACATTGGATAGAGCTTTTCGAAGTCGTGCACCATTTGCGATGTGAACGCATTGCTTTTGGTGGGGCGATTCAATGTCACGATGATGACAGGAGTCACGGAGGAAGCTCCAGCTGGATAATGAGAGACTTTGATCTGACCTGTTGTGGCAACAGTTTCATATGAGCTAGGAAGCTCGACGGGGGGCGGATCAAACATCATCTTGGAATCGTCGACTTTGGGAAGAATGGGCGTTAGTCAACAGAGGAATCGATAGAAGGGAGATTGTTGACACGAATTTTCAAAGCCGTGTTTGCGGTTTGCGCTGATAAATTGTGTCTTTTTCAGGTGGATGCGATATTCATAAAAGTCCTGCACGTTGAACAATACAGTGGCTAAGACGCAGTAGACTCTTGACATTCAACTACCCGTCTAGTTGACCTCGGCTTCGGTTCGTGTTGAATGCGGGGGCCCCGCAATACTTAGATCAACACAGGACTACCAACTTAGTGGAAAACCAAAGCTAGTGAGTGACTGGTGTTGCCTCTCGGATCCTCACAGGACTTCTCACACAGTCTAGTCTAATCATCTCATACTGCCACTGAATAGCGTTTTCGCGCATCGATTTCAGCCCACTCAAAGAGGGTCCAGCGATGACTACCATTAGCTGGAAGTCAACCTCGAGTGCTACCTGTTCAGAGCAATCCAGCTGGCAGGGACGATCAACGCTGATACGAAGCAGGCTGCTTTTCCCGATTGTAGGAAAAGATAGGGCCATTAAGAACTAGTAACGGAATTGATCGAGCGCGATGCGTGTGAAGTTGAGTACTCATCGCATGAAAGATCTCTAGATCAATTCGAATTCAAACTGATGGGGGCAAGGCGGTGAGGATTCGTTTCCCTGTGAGATGAAATCCTCATCCTCACTTAGGTCACCGAGGTTTTCCGAGATTATTGATGTCATTGTGCGGACGTCATGCATGTGCCACGGCGATTCTCTTTTGATAGTTCACATCCACACGCTTCGGGCAACCTAGACACAGCCGCAGGAAGGGAACCTTGATCATCTAGGCGGATGCAGTCAAACCACCTGCAGACACGGGGTATCTTGCAATAACGGAACATTGTGCTTGGCCTGGCCATCGTGGAAGCTGTCATGGTTGCTGTCAGAGCTGAAGCGTTCTCGAAGTTGTTGATCATTGACGGCTAGATGGATCATTGTGCTTGTTGCAACGGTGAGAACCGCAATGAGCGGTCAAATTTGCGTGTCGTGTCAAGCCCGACAGTCTGTATCGTCATTGAATGCAAGTTTATACTACTGCTGCAGCTCACAGGTCCCGGAGATATTCGCGCGCGTCTTGAAATACTCCGCGGTGAGAAATATCCCCGCCCAAGGCCAATGCTGTGATCAGTCGCGAAAGCGGAAAAGACCTCCATGTATCATGATCCATAGGGGATCTCTCGAGAAAGCGCTTGGATCGCCTCGAGTTATGCATGAGCTTCGTGCAGAATCTGCAAGCAAGTGCAACGGGGCCAGTTCATTCGACTTGACCAGCAGCGCAATGCTTCCGAATGCAAAAGGCCCGCACCCAAGGCGTCCCTCAGCTGCGCCGCATTTCGAGATTCTATTCTTGCAGCAGTGACGAGCTACGTGGAAGCCAGAGCAAGGACATTAAGAGACGGGTAGACGTACCTTCATTGAGGTCCGAGACTTAGAAAGAAACGAACCAGACACGACTATAAGATCAGGAGGAAATCCTTGCTCTGAAGTCAGTGTATTTCGGCTTGCACAGCCTTTCACCCACCCAGCCCACGCATATACTGAAAAGTTTCTTTGACACCCGTGTTCCTGATTTGCTTGCTTCATCTTCAACCTGCAATTATGGGCTCGCAAACTCTTACGCAGACGGTGCCAGAAGTGGCCGAAGAGCACGGCCAGGCCAAGCTCACTGATCCCACTCTGATGACCCTTCCGGCGGCGCCAGCTTTTCCTTTGGAGCAAAACGAGCTGCAGGATCTGATGGAATACAAAAGAACACCAGAGGGCCAGTTATCCACCGTATCTCGGGTCAACGCGCCTCGAGGGTCGCATCTCTGCTATGTGAGGACTCAGATCCCTGTGCCCGAAAGTACCTGGTCATCGTTTCAGACCAGCAAGTCTAGCCATGCCGAGTTCAACTCTGCGCTCGTGTATATGAATCACTCCTGTGCTCCTACGGTGGAGCTGGAGGTCTTTGCACCCGACTCCCATGGCGAGTATCCCAACGGTGTATCGGGCGAGCTGCGGGTCGTCCAAGATCGAGACTTGCGTGTGGGAGATGAGTTGACTTGGTTTTACCCTTCGACCGAGTTCATCAGTCCGCGGCCATTCGAATGTCTGTGTGGTGCCGGAAAGGAGCTGTGCATTGGGACACAGCGTGGGTCTAATTTCCTGTCCGAGGAAGTACTGAGTCGTTACTTTATCAACAATCATGTCAGAGAACTGAGAGCTCAGAAGGGGGCCAAAATATAGGAAGAGAGAGAGAGAGAGAGAGAGAGAGAAGGGGGGGTGAGAGGGAGGGAGGGAGGGAGGGAGGGATGTGTGTGCATAGGAGAGTGGGAAGATGCGCGCTGATATGTAGGTTGTACGAGCGCGGTGACGTGTCAAACCTTACTCTTGTTGCATCAACAACCACCCACTTCATCAATGGTTTATTCTTTGAATCACGTGCAGATAACTCTCTTTCGTGTCTTTCCGAGTCATTGATTTGGTGCTCTTTCCAACGCAGTCTCTTTCTGAAAAGGTCCCTATTCGCAGCGAATATTGCGCAATGATAATGCACGCGTGAAAGACACGATCCAGAATGCCAGAGTTATATCGGTATTTCCATTGCTTCTCTCGCTGTCGAGATAGTACCATGATACCATCTCAGGCGCGAGCGTATACAAACATTGAATAGGTACCTATGTAATACTGTAGTACTACTACTACTCTGAGTAGTGAGTACTACCACACCCCGCAATATTGCCTATTCCAATTGGATTGAACTGGGTAGGTTCATCTTCACTAAAAAGTTGCGAAATTGGAACCCCTCCTGGATTTTGTTCCGAGCGAAACAAAGGATACAATAATGTATGAAGAGAGCACCATATCTGAAATCACTTGCTGAAAAGAACTACCGCTCCCGTCTTGACGAGTTCCCTTCAGATAGACTTTGATGTGCTGTTCCCGCTGGGTTAAATTCCAGGGCGACTAGTCAAGTGAACGCAATAATGGAAGTTTGGCATGACATGTCCCGTTTGGAGCAGATGACGGTCAAAACCGAGTAGGGAACGCAGACCATTAAAATCTATTGTATTTATCATCGAGGGATGGGCACGAATCAACCAGTTGCTCGAATAATATATGCACATGCTATTGAGTACCACTGATCAGAAAGTCATCGTGAATCCTCGGGAACGTCCAGTCGGTTAATAGCGTCCTCGACGGTTATCTTGATGTTCGATCGTGGCACGGCCCTCGATGGC
Organism: Penicillium ucsense; assembly: GCA_014839625.1. NCBI lineage: Eukaryota > Fungi > Ascomycota > Eurotiomycetes > Eurotiales > Aspergillaceae > Penicillium > Penicillium ucsense. The sequence goes on along the minus strand of WIWV01000009.1, from coordinate 265,233 downwards.
GCATGTCTTGAAGCTCAGAAGCTCCTCCAAGTCAGGGTCTAAGCTATGGTGCTTCATAATAAAGGCCGCAAGATTCCATAGCTTTCATTAAAGACGTTCCATTTTTAACCCAACTCTAACCCACTGCCACCTACCGTCCGTGTTTAGACCGCTACTGTACTCCCGCCTTCGTGCCTTGGATAGATTGGACTCATTAGCAATGCTGACGTGACGCTAGTCTTGCGCCATCTGATAGTAGCTCCTTGTGCGCGGATAGTGGACCTATTTATCCCAAGCCAATCATCAAGGATCTGACTCGTCCTACAAGTCTTTTCCCCGCAAAACGTCGACCTGACGCTCTGATTCCCTGCAGGTGCCGAATGATGCAGAGATTCTGCAGGGATCCGGGGTGCAGTAGGCGATCCGATACCCCAGAAAAAACGCTCCTTGGGCAGTCATCGACTCCGGGCTACCGGACTTGAGGAAGAGGCAAGTCGCGGGCTTTTGCTCCGTTCTTACTTCAGCGATGCTATGCACAGAGACGTGGAAGATGTCAATAGAGAACAACTGGGAGTCTGGGATCATGTCTCCGTGTGTACTTGCAAGCCCGTCATCCATGGAGGATTCCATGCAAACCCACGTGTTCAAGCGCATTTGAGACCCATCAAGTCTGGTGTACCTGCTGCAATGATTCATCTACAGTGTTTTATCGTGCTTCGACGTGATTTGAAAGGTTCTAGCACAAGGTGCCAAAGCGTGTTCGTCAGGACCTCGGTGGTAAACTTCAACCACTTCTATTCGAAGTGAAGACGATTCTTCGCCGCTTCAAAAACGTCTCCTCGAATGCGCGCCATCAGCCACGTCTGTGCCAGGAAGAGAATGATCGACTCGCTGCGTACTCTTGAGAGCTCTGCTAGACGGTGATCACGAGGAAATATTTGGCCACCTCCGCATTGGGCTTGTCCAATTCGAGCGTTCCAAGATGTGTGCTCGCCACTCGAAAGTTGGAAATAATTGTTCCCCTGCTACATTGATCACAATGCAGTACTCATGTCAAAGTGGCTTGACACCTGGTCCAATCTTCTCAAAGCGGTCGCTGCATCATCTGCTGTCACCTTTCGTGACTCGGGGGCGGACTTCCATCGGGAATACGAACAGCCCAACCGGAGTGGCGGACCCACTCACTCCTGATTTCATCAAGTGAGATTACCTGACCGTGTTGCCGAGCCGATGCACCACCGCCGACGCAAAAGTCGAGACTTTCATTGTGAGTCTAGTGAGAAAAGGATGAGATCAAGGTACTTGAGCTCGCCCGGAAGTACTCCGCTTGTCTCGTGAGACATCAGATTCCTTCGAGCTTGAAGCAGAGATGCTTCGCTGGGACTGGCGACCTGTTTGTCATAAAAATAAAGAAAGGAAGGCATGGCTGTGACCCGAAACTCCTGAGGGATTGATGGAAAATTTGGCGGAAAGCTTATGATGAAGAAGAGAAAGGGCCAGGGGCCGACCCGAAAAAAGAAGCATGCCTGGCCTCCGTGATTGATCGGTCACTACCAATAATCACGCAGTCGTCAGTAAGTTAGCGGTCATGATACATCATAGAGAGGACGAGGAGGGCGCGGAAAGGGCTGGGGTCGCAGTTTCATACTGCTCTCCCACAGTTATTCACGGCCCAAAAGGGCGTGGGGTCTCGGGCTCGTGTCCCAGCAATGACTCTACCGTGGCGCTCGGCATTGACTCGACCAATGCCAGTTGCAGTCCCGTCCCGGGTGATAGTAGTACCTCGTGGCGCGCGTAGAGTGATCCCCACGGTTTTGGTCTCAAGATCTGATCGACAGGCCCCGAGCGCCTCTTTGCGAGTGACACTGGACCCAGCTGGGCCCATGGTCTTGAGAGTATAAACCGGGCATGAAGGACAAGGATCGTGGTATGGACAGGGGTCGGCTCGGAAATTGTCCTTGTTCGTCTATGTGTAATGTGTATATGAGAGATCGAGTGATTTGAAGGGGGCAAACCAGCATATGTCCTTGGTCATGGGATCAGTCATCAGCGTGCTTATGATTGAGATCTTTGACGATCAACCAGACAAAAGAATAGCAGACACAAGGAAAGATCTGCAACGCCCATCCGTGCATGATCTCAAAATCGTTCGGCTTGTCTGGTTTGCCTCCAGTAATACCGACTTCAGGTCGGTGCTTCTCATCATATGGAGAAGCTATGGAGTAGATTCCCAGCCTTCTTCGAGCCTCCATGGCTTCCACGGCTCATTGACCATTTCCGTAACATGGGACCGCTGATCAACGACTGTTCCTTCCCCGCAACACCGTCGCAGGCGCTGTACTACTGCCCCCATGGTGGGATTTGCATCTGTAGGGTCCGCCCTCGTTGGCTGCCGGAGCGACGGATGGTCCACTCATCTAGGGAGGTGGTGCTGGGTGTGGTCATGAGATGCTCCTGTTGATGACCTGTTCCTGTTTGTCGGTCCTGGTCTGGGCATTTCGCCTTTGATTGTTTAGTGCGCTTTTGGGTTTTTGCGGGGAAAGGGAGGGGACTCGGTTAATTGAGTATTGTCCTTGCCGAGCACATTCTGGTCAGAAATGCCCCGATTGGTGCGTCCATTGCCAATTGACGGGTACGGTTCGATCCGTTGCTCGTAATCCGGGGAAAGAGTTTGGAAGTCAACAGCGAGTCAGCAACCGAACATTGGATTTCCTCCACGTCTCCGCCAGAACGAGGTCATGGTGCCCATACCCCAAAGCTGACTCGGTTAAATTGTGAATCAGGCACTGAAGCCTTCCTCGCGAATTCAGTCAAGTATGGCTCATTGGTGGCAGTAAAGTTTCCCCAGGGCAGGTCGCATCCACATTTTCGCATATGTCGCCCGCCATCATGCGTGACACTCTGCGCGACCGTGATGGACCTTCTGCTGCCGGCAACAGCCAACGGTTTCGGGCCTTTGCTCGTGTTGGAACTTGAAAATATTCTCTGTTGTTCTCTGAACTCTGGGATCGCCTGCAGAAAGGGTTTCTCCGCAATTTCTTCTTTTGACACTAGTCCAGATCCGTGGGTGATCCCCCGTCACTCCAGTTTTTGGATCCTGGACCGGAATCTGGGGGGAGCCGACCTGAGACCCTTGTTTTTCTACTTAATATAAGGCTCGGAACTGTCATGCAACTTGAAAGAGTCGTTGATTCCTGCAGAGCAATAAAAAAGAATCAGATTTGCTTTTTCCTGGACCACACAATCTCAAACCTACCACTTACCACATCCATCTACCCTGGAGAAAAACATTGCTTCTCCAACCTAAGAAGTTAATTGACCTTGAAGAACCACAAGCCTCTCGATCAACTACAGACACAATATACGTTGTCGTTCACCGAATTCAGAACCCTCCCTATCGCTCACGGTGATTTGTTAGCTCGTTGCCTTGATCATGGCATCAGTGTATGAGCTCGAACCTTGGTGCATAACCGATTTTCAAGGGCAGGATATCGAAAAATTGCATGAACCCATGATGGTCGACCACGAATTGTATCCGGGCTTCATGACAACGTCCCAAGACTACACTTCAGCCTTTGTCGAGAATCCCCAGGAATGGATAGACCCTTCAATGGCCTGGACTGCACAACCGGAATACCCGAAGACCAGTGAACCACAGCGTTACCCACAGTCCTGGGTGGATGCGGGCCTGACCATCCACTCCCCTGGGGGTAAATGGAATGATCTTGAGGACCCAAGGTACGTTTTGCAACTGTCGTGCGTCAGTCATCGAGATCATTACCATTATGATCGGTCATGGATCAGACTCTGACTCTCTCACGCCAGTGGTGGTTCCAACTCATTGTGGAATCACAGAGTATACAACGGAAGCTCTGCGCCCGACGTTGAGCGTCAGCGCTGGAATTCGCTCATGGCTACTCAACGAGCCCTCTTCATGACTCCCACCCCACCAACAACGAAACTTTTCACCGGCGTCCCTGGCTCCCCACTTTCCGACCCCTGCGGCACACCCGACACAAGCAATGCGTCCATGGGCTCATGGGAAGCCGACCGAGACGGCGAAGATATGCACCAGTCCCGGTCACTCGACTTGTCTTCAACTCACGGAGCACTCCCGGAGCTGTCGTACCTGTCTGCTCAACCGGCCCCTTCTCAATGGGAGGAAGAAGACTGCTCTGCCACGTTGGAGATGCCCGATGGCACCACACGTCGTACCCTCAACTGGCTACCCGTGGATACCAGCGCCGGACTCACCATTGGAGCGGGTCAAGCTGATCACGCCCAGAGGGAACAGGACATGCATGATTTCCGAGACTTGCAGGGCGCGTTCATCCCCAATTCTGCTCAGTCCTGGACGTACAACCGATGAAGGGAAGTGGTACCACCACTGGAGACGTAAACCCTTCTGTGATGCTATCAACTCCTCTTGTTCAACACCTCGTCGTACCCAAGTGGTCTCATGGGTGTGCTTGCATAGCAATACACAGTCACAAGTACCTGTTCCCGCGCGCAAGACTATGGAAAATTGAACCAACTCACACTGATCGTGGGCCACGGGTCGCATGGTGTCTCTGTTTTGACCGTCAAGGCCTTCGACTGCAATTGCGCCTACACGCGTCGGCATCAATTCTGTCCTACGAGTCCTGCACACGGAGGCTCGATCACTTCGGACAGTTCTGAAGCAAGACCGGAGCACACCAATATCTTCCAGTGTCCCTCGACTGAATCCAAATGTTGATCGACTGTCATGAACCAAGCTGAGCTGTTCTTGGGTTTTCGAAAAGGAACTACCCGCAAAGAGGACGGGAAATGGCAAAGGGATGAAGAGACTGATGCAGAGGCTTCACTCCTGGCAACGTCTGATCAGGATGTTCCCTTCAAAGTCCATACCAAGAAAAACCTGAGACTCTTGTCCTCTGGTGTTAGTTTCTTGTGTCTCGCCTTTGCTGGGACGCTGGCTCGGAGGTGGCCAATTGTGGCATCGATACTTGTACTATATGGTAGACAAGACCTTGGTCAGAAAGACCTAAGACAAATGAACTGCGAGCAGAAAAGACTTTGAGAGCAGCCTTCAAGCTTGTGTACAGTCTCGGTGACAGTGATAGCATGATTCCATTCAATGTCATGAAATTTAGGTATCATGTAAATTTGTGCATTGCGAAGTACATGCTTATGCCATATCATGGTCCATCGTATGTCTACAAATGCCGCCGTGACATCATTGCAAGAAGCTGAACTGGATCTATAATTCAGTTCAAAGTCGTGATGAGCCCTCCGCCCTGCCTTTCCCTTGCCCTCTGGAGCAGCATTGACTTATATTGGACATGCCTACTTTTTTAGGGAGTTGGGTTTGATGGTTTTTATCCAGTCTCATGCAAGGTCAAATCATTATTTCTGATAGACATCGAGTTCATACAGTAAGCAGGCAATAGACGGTAGGTAGATAGGTAGGTAGTTGTACCAGTAATCTGGGTACTGAGTAGTCATTAGTAGGTTGAAAGTCAATGAGGTAGTTGAGTACCAAGTACTGTACATGCGAGATCCTTATTTCAAAGGGAACTAGAATTACCGAGTAGACTGTGCATAGGACACCATGTCCATCCTGGACGCCTTAACTTCACACTCCGCTTTACACCCTCGTGCTTTCTGCCCTCCCAACAACAGGTCACCACCGTACCTTCGAGACCTTTACTGGAGGTTGTCAAGGATACCAGGTCGCACTTGCTCCAGAATCGTCGTGAGTTCCTTCCACAACTTGAGACGAGCCGCTCTTCCCTCATCGCTGCGCACAAATGGAGACAGCGCAGTATTGCAGACCTGGGAATCAGACATGTACGAGCCATGACCCTCGACACCCGTTGAGATACCCGCGACCAGTGTGCGAGATCCAACCTCGGTAGTGCGAGCCAAGACCGTTTTCAACATTGCCAATTGCCAGTTTCGTTCACGATTTAGGGCTGAGTGACACAGGCCGGGGTTCACCATGGTGATGACGACATCCGAAGCCCGTGTCCGACTGGCGACTTCTTGCACCAGCAACACTTCGAGCAACTTGGACAGCATATATCGTTCGGCCATCTTCGCCTTGGTGGGATCGGAGACGACCTTCATCGGCGTGTCGCTCTCCTTCCACTCGGTGAAGTTTACCCACGCGTGCACTTCGCTCACCACGAACTCCAAGCGTGGCTGGGTTGTGGAGAACTCCTTGCCAGTGGCCTTCAGCCGGGGCAGGATCATGAGGCCCATCAGCAGCGTATTGATCACGTTGATGGTGATGGTTCGCTCGTAATCCTCTACCAGGTCGAATTGTTCCGTCGCCACGGCCGCGTTCAGAATCGCAGCATCGAGTCGCGGAAGCTGATTGATGCGATCGCCAAAGGCAATCGTGGACTTGTTGGAGGCCAAATCCACCTCCCAGACCTCACAGACTCCCGACCGGCCCGTTGAAGCCTCGATATGCTCCTTGGCCTTTTCTCCGGCGGAAACGTTGCGGACCCCGAGAATGACTCGGGCCGCGCCCAGACGGGCGATATGACGAGCAGCTTCGAAGCCGAGACCCACGTTGGAGCCCGTCACCAGCACTGTTTGGCCTTCAAACGACTGAGTGGGATAAGGCGGTCGCACGAAGAGCTGAGAGTACAGGAAGGCCATTGTGTGAGATTGGAATTGCCTTGAACTGGAGTTTGAGCGTGATGTCTGAAAATTTGAGAGAAAGTACGGAAAGGTGACAATGACGACGACAATTCAGAGCGTGTGGGCACTGGGCACTGGGCACTGGGTAGGAACTTATGGAGGTATGTTGCCCCGGTCTCTGATTTGGCTGATACAGGGAATATTCTCGTGTTAAGGGTGCTCTTCCTCTATTCTCCCATGCGAGACCTGGCGACATACTTATACATCCCACAATTTCCTTCGCCGATACTCGGTTGTACATTCTCGAGTTTGGCGCAGGCTGGGATCGTGGTTTATTCCGCCGCTTAAGTCCGATGGCACGGCCGACGGGATTATCTCCACTCGCACCCGTGACACTCGTCCAGACTGACTTTGCGCTTCCCTCGACGTCGGATTTTGGAAGAGCAGCCATCATCCACTCATTGCTGAGGGTCTAAACATTGGCCACTCCCAAATCTGGAGCAAGGGTCTCGCTCATCGCCATCGGCCGATACTGCGATCGGGCCAATGGCACATATCGGTCTTCCAAAGAAACTGACGGTGTGCGGCATTTGGCACCAGTTCCTCCTCCAGAAGCCTGGCTGGACTATCAAGTCGTGGCCGGACGAAACTGACGCGCTCCGTGTGTTTAGGCCGGGTACGCGATATTACATGTAGCTTGCAGACTACACATTCACACAACAATAGGCGCTAGCAGTTTGGACTCCCGCCAGTCTCAGATCCTATGAATGACGATCGGATACGATTGGTAGTTTGGTACAGCTATAGGACGAACAAGCCCCGACCTTCTTTTCCATCTAACTGCAAGTTCCCTTCCTTCACAATTCGGACTCCTGGAGATGGCCATCCAAGACGGTGCCTCGGTCTCTCGGTCGCGTCCTGACAGCGAGCGCTTTACGCAGGTGGAGGAGGACGAACTACACCACGCGCAAGGTGCCCATGAAACGCTTGAACGATGACGTCACCATAACACGGAATTGACACTCCGGTCGAGCCAGCCAGCGAAATGAGGCCGTCATCCTGAGTGTCAACGCCACATCAGGACCACCAATCGAAGAAATCTACACTTCAACGAGCAAACCGTTTCCGGCATGAAACTCTTGCTCGGTGTAACACAAATATTGATTAAAACCAAGTAAATATTACCTCCCCGCGGATCGAAAGTCGAGATGCCCGGTCACTTTAAACAAAAGATATTGAATGCCTTGGGCGTGAATCAGCATGCTGGAAGCCCGCAGGACCAAAGCTTGCCGCCAGGAGTAGCGAAGCATCAACCATCTAGAGAAAGGGTGCAAGTGCAGATTCAAGACGACGAGCGTCCACTTACATCCGGACCCAACCATGGCACCTATCCTCGCCTGACTCGCCTTGCTGATGGCTCTTTACTGTCGTCCGTTACTCAGTTCCCCGACGGTCAAAATGCGCTTCGCATTGCTCGCAGCACGGATGGAGGACGCACGTTTCATGAGTATGCAGAAGTCACCCGGGCCACTGGAGAGATTGACAATCTCTTCCTCCTCGAAGTCATTCCCGGGACTGTGCTGGCAGCTTTTCGCAACCACGACAGGGGACCCGAGGGCCTCACGCATTTCCGAATCACCGTCTGCAGATCCACAGATGGAGGTCGCACCTGGCAGTATGCTTCTCAGGCCGCGGAGAAGTCTCCTCCCTGGGGTATCTGGGAGCCGTTCATGCGCATTGGCCGCGAGGGCGAAGTCCAATTAACGTATTCTCATGAATATGCGCATAACAACCAGTGTACAATGCTGGTGGTCTCCCATGACCTGGGCAGTTCCTGGAGTGAACCCGTCTGCTTGTACGGGAGGGAGGAGCCCCTTCGAGATGGGATGAACGGTATCGCGACCACCTTTGACAACGGCCGTGAGGTTCTGATCATGGTCTTTGAGACCACTAGATACGGACCCTTTAGTATCGAAGCACTCGTCTCCTACGACGACGGCGCAACCTGGCAAGATCGCCAGGAAGTGTTTCGTCCCCGTCCGGGACATAATGCCGGGGCGCCCCAGATCTCAGCATTTGCAGATGGATCTCTGGTGGTGGTGTTCATGACGGACGATGATTCGGAGCAAGTAGACTGGGTCCAACACGCTTCTATCAAGGCCATTTTTGCCGGTCCTCCTCAGAATGGGCGCATCTCTTGGAGCGAGGCGTACCTGGTTTCCCCGGAGTCTAGTGTCTGGCCGGGCGTTTCTGCGTTGGATCAACACACGGCGTTGGTGACATATGACCGGGGTGGGCCCTTGGTGAAGACCATTCTACGAGGTATTTAGATCGAGATTGATATAAATTTTACTTGTTAGACATGCTTTGCAGGGCTGGTCTTGTATATCATAAACTAGGAAAAGAAATTGAGAAAAAACAAAAGACTTGCATTATGTCTAGGTCTAATGGCGTCTGTCCATTCATGGCCACTTGTGTAATACCTAAAATGATACATCATTGAGATGTAAACACAATCACAATCTGACAATCAACGTCCGACCAAACTCGTTTCCCGTCTCTGCGGATCTCACACGGCATCCCCCATATTCATCCGTCCCGTGCATCCCAATTCATCGCCACACAATCCACACAATCCACTACCATTCTCCCTGCGTATGGGCAATGACGACTCAATTTGAAGCTCACCATCTAACAGCCAGATGCAGAGGCCGACGAGCCCGAAAGATATCTCTGCACCGGATCGGGATCGCCCGAGCCACAGTGCGACACTCGACGTCCGGCTCTCTTTCGATCGGCCGCAAGGGTCTGCGCAAATGGTGACATTGCGCGAATCTGTGGACCGTACCAGTAGAATACGTAGATGGGAATGGTGAAGATGATTGCCATACAGGCGAGAAAGAGGGATGGCCATTCGAGGCGTAGGGTTGTGCCCATGTTTTCGTACACTGGCGGTTAAAGAGGCGTTAGCAGTGTTGTGATGAATCATGGGTTCTTGGGAATATCTCAACTTACTTGGTACTGAATACATTGCTGCGACTCCGGCGAGAAAGTCACGAGCGAATCCGTTTCCACCTGTTGCAGAGGCGGAATACGGACCGTACGCGGCGATCATGTAGTCTATGGTTGCCATGTATATTGAGAACTGCGACAAGAAGCAAAAGTTAGATCTTGTCAATCCCGAAAGGCCCTCCTTGAAAGCTTTTGGATCAGGAAACACTCACATTTGCAATTGCAATCAAACAGGAGAAGATCATGGGCGCGATCCAATGAACATGAGGCGGACCCAGACTTGTCCAGGCAAACCCAAACAGGCCGATGGATAACAACGGAGCCACTGCAAAGCTTGTTAGATTAATCAAGACTCTGTGTAGACACGATTGTGTTCATACCCCATAGCAGCCAATGAAGTCGAGCCTCCGGAACGAGTCCATCTGGATCCCGCTCCTGAACTTTGCAATGATGATCGATCCAAGGCAGGAAAGAAACATAGGCAAGGCCGTATCCGACCAGAATCCTAATTTGCGAGAGCAGATTAGACAACAACTCATGTGTAAGTCTACAGAGCCAAAGTCCTGGATGCAACTCACGGAACAAACGCCAGTCCAATCTGGAACGTGTTGAATCCCCACTGTTGGTAGACCGGGGTGTACGACTGCAAAAAGGTGAAGATCAAGGCGTCACTGAATCCGCTTAACAGAGACAGACACAGTACGATAGGCTCGCGAACGAACATCAGGAATGGGCGAATCCAGACCATGAAAAGGTAGCGGAAAGAAAGTCGCTTCTTCTTCAGCTCGTCGCCGCTCCAGACCATATCGCCTCGCTTGCGACGGCGCTTTGCCTCTCGGGTAATCAAGATACTGCATCGAGTCTCAGGGACCGGCAGGTGAAGTAACTGCACGAAGCCTCCGAGAATCAATTGGATCCAAAAGTTCCACCTCCATTCCAGGTAGGTTGCAACAAAGCCGCCGACAATGGGGGCAATCACTGAGCCCGCCACGGAGGACAATACCACATAGGCAACTGCCCACTGCTGGACTTCGGGCTCCCACATGTCCGCGACCATGCCGAGAGTGACTGAGCCACCCGCAGAGGAAAGACCTCCGAGTGTACGACAGACGACAATAGTTCCAAAATTAGGAGCCAATGCACATGGAATCTGCCAGACATTGACCAGGAACAAGCTGAGCTGCATAATGGGCCATCGACCGAATTCCTCGCTGAACGGAGCCCAAAATTCACACCCAAAGGCATATGCGATCAGAAAGCTCATTTGGCCAGTTCGTGCCGCCTGCTGAGAGATATTGAAGTGCTTGGCATACAGCCCAATGCTGCTGGCGTAGAAACTGGCGTTCCAATTCATCGAGACCTGCACGCAAAAGATCACTGAAATGACCGCCCATTTCTTCCACGTGGGAAAGGAATAGCCCAATGCCTCGTAGCACTCCCACTCCTTCAATTCTTTGCGTCCGGATGGGTCGATGGTCCCAGGAGCACCTCCATCAGGAACGCCATCACCGACTCCATCAGCGATGCCTCCAGTGGGGCCCCGAGTGAAACTTCCCGGAACGCCGTCCGCGCCATTGGCACGCTCTTCCTTTTCCTGGGTCTCCCGGGGTGCCCGTCCATGTGCACGGGAATGGCTCTCGGAACCGTCTTGTTTCTCGAGGTCGCTGTCACCGACGCCGAGAATGGCCTGAGACATGTTGACGATTGATCAGGATGCTCCGGTTGTTGTACCTTTGAACAGTTCACGAAGACGCAATGTAGATGATCAACGTAGAGCTCAATTAGCGAGTTTTGGGATGAGGTATGAATAGATGCACCCCTATCTGGAAGAGTTTCACCATATTCGAACCGTAAGAAACGCTGAATGCCACCAGAGGAGACGGCGAAAGACGCAGTTCTTAAGTACTTCACGTCACTCACGATTTTCGAGCGAAGCTGTCGTCGATTCAAGGACGTGCCAACCGCCATCCAGAGTTCCAATTGGTCCGGGATACACCTGTCAGACAATAGAACAAAAAATTGGTCAAGCGTCTCGGGTGAATTTCGAGTATGGAGTCCATATCCGGGGCATCATGACAAGAACAGGCGTCATGATGCCTGGGGATATTCCCTCCCCGCAGCAGAGCATCGCATGCATATGCGGAGTGTGGAGTGATCTGGGGACTATCGCCATCGCTCCCTCTCGCAAATGGACTCCGATGGGATATAGTCGAGGTCTAGGTCGCCCTATTCACCATGGATGAGGTTCATCGAGACCTCATTAGTATTGGCGACAGAGCCCGGTCGGTGTTCGGTGCACGGAAATGAGCTCCGACCCTGCCTAGGGAAATACGTCAGAGACCAGATCTCTGTCTCTCTCTTCCACGAACACACATACGGACACAGAGTTCCAAGTGCCGATCTTCAATTTGAGAGCGACCAGTAGAGGTCCGTAGCCAATCGTCGAGCCTGGGCGTGTGACTTGAAGGACGCTATTCTGCTCTACCCATTGATCATGTGACAGACATTCGATCACCAACGCCGCAAGTGAGAGCTGCAAGTGGCAGGGAAGATGCACCGAGTTGTAGAAGATCGCTTGGATGCCGGGTCACCGTCGCAATTTTATTGCCACGGCAGAAATCCATATTGGAGAGAACGACACTACCGGCTAGTTGGACGCCCGAGACGAAGTAACTTATATCCTGTCCCTTTGTCGGCAAGTTCTGCGGTCAGAAATGTGCAGTGGTACTTAAATGACACTTGCAATGCAGCACCGCAATACGTAAAGTCTTTGCATCTTTCAATCGCCTACTTCATTTGGTAAGATAATAGATACTTCGCCAGGTTTGATGGGATGGTATCAGAGGAGTGGGAAGGCTAGACCGTCGCCTCTCAGATCACTTCCCGCGCTGTGCACCAGGGTGCCCTCATCGTAGTGAAGACGGATGACTTGTCCACGACCAAACATCCCTCGCTTCCACTCGGCCAATACCTCCACCTGATGACCGAGCTTTCGAAGGCCATTCACTGCTTCTTCGCTGATTCCTTCCTCGACATAAATGGTGCGGTCCGTGGTTTCAGAGGTAGGAGCGGCAATGCAAATACGAGGAGAATCCAGCGCCGCCTGAGGATGATAGCCAAATGCCAGCATATTCAAAAGTACTTGGACATGTCCTTGAGGTTGCATGAAGCCACCCATCACACCGTACACGGAATGTAATGACCCATCTGACACATTGGTGATCAAAGCAGGGATGATGGTGTGGTATGGACGCTTGCGAGGCGCAAGTGCATTGGGGTGTCCCGCCTCCAGCGAGAAGTTGGCACCTCGATTCTGGAGGGTGAAACCGTAGCCGGCGGGAATGATGGATGTACCAAAGCCCGCGTAGTTACTGTTAATGAAAGAGATTCCGTTGCCGTCGCGGTCGGTCACGGCAAAGAAGACAGTGTCGCAATGATTGTGTGCAGGGCTACCGTGATCCATAATCTCGGCTGCCCGATCCGGAGAGAAGAGCTTGGCGCGCTCAGCGAGATATTCTCGATCTAAAAGACCCTTGGCCGGGACTTTCTCGGCGTCTGGGTCCGTCACCCACCAGGCAGCGTCGGCAAACGCGATGCGGAGAGACTCGATCACCGCGTGCAGATACTCAGCCGAGTTGTGCTGCGCCTCGGTAAATCGGGGAATCTTGTTCAGACGCTCCAACTCCTCCATGATTCCAAGTGCCATCAAAGCAACAATGCCCTGACCGTTCGGGGGATGTTCCCACACTTTCACTCCCTGGTCTGCATCACCGTCCGTACCCCGATTCGCCTTGGCAACGATATCTTGACCTGTGAATTCGAGAGAGATGGCTTCCGTCTCTTGCGTACCCACCTCAGCATGGTAAGCAAGATCGTCCAGCGTCATCAGGCCGCCCAGGTCCTGCACCACCTTGACAATGGCTTCGGCAATCCGACCATGGTAGAAACCCTTCTTCCCCTCGGCGGCAAGTGTACGGAATGTCTTCGCCAGCGTAGGGTTCTTCATGATCTCTCCAGGGCGGGGTGCTCGGACACCGTCTTTGGCCGAGGGGTCATCTTTCAACATCTCTCGGAAGTTGGGAGATGCATTACGAATGTCCCCCTCGCTTGCTTGCCACTGTGGAGGGAATACGTCAGACTATATGCCACAACTTGGTGGGGGTAGCACGAGAGAAGCGATATGCATCTGTGAACTTACACCGTGAGATGACAGCTCGGACACGGGAAATCCCTTGTCACCTAGCTCAATTGCTGGCTGAAGAATCTGTTCAAGTGACAACTTGCCGCTGCCAAACTTCTCGACGGTATCCACCCATCCTGCAGCGGCACCGGGGACAGTGGTGGCCAGTGCACTCAGCATTGGAATCTCTCCGGGGGCCCCCGGAGCCAGATTGAGCTTCTCCCGTACTTTCTCCAAGGAGGCCGCCCCGGGGTATCGACCCGAACCATTCAAAGAATGCACTTTCTTTGTTTTGGCATCGTAGAAGAGACAGAACATATCACCACCAATGCCGGTGGATCCAGGTTCAGTCATATTCAGACCGGCCGCTAATCAACATGAGATTGGTCAGAGATTTGTCTATGGCGTTGCGCAATTATTGTCCTCCGAAGTCGAGGGCCTCACTTACCCACAGCGACGGCTGCATCCTTCATGAAACTCATGAGCCTTGGTCAGCGACGGTTTTGCAAGCGCCTTTGGAGTGCGATTGATCGACCGTGAGGACGAGAGGTCGGATTAGGGTCTTCAACATACTGCAGCATTTCCTCCTTGGCTCAAAATCTTTTGGCCTGCCGCAGCAGCCAGTGGTTGGGTGCATGAGACCATGCCATTTGTACTATGAACGGTACTGCGTCGACTGGCAAAGGGTACAAAGGCGGCATTCTCACGGCCATAGACGGCTCTGGAGTTAAGAGGCATATTGCTGAGGTTGGCGGAGGAGAGAATGAGGAGGTTGGAGCTGTATACTAGATGGATGCGACGCGGGGTTGGGTCCCTGGTCGGCTGGGCCGTGGGGTTGCAGGTCCAGGTGTGTATAGGTTCTTCAGCAACAGCCTGCGCGGACTGAGGCGAACACTGAGGGCGACGACCTCGAGGCTAATGGGAACGAGAGATAAATGTGTCTTACTGAGCCGCAACGAAATCAGTGGCTTCACTAATGTAGGACGAACGCCCAGCCTTTTATCTGTCCTGATTCCCCCTCTTGGAGACGGGAAAGAGCGGGCGCCCTATCACTCGGCCGAGGTTGGAAGTACATGTGGTATATCGTACCAAGAATGAAATGGGAGTAACACAGTGTTGGACTTATGTGCCACCGCCTGTAGCCTGAATGGATGCTGATCTTCTGCCTCCGCCATCGGGGAAGGTCAATGATCGTCACTATGCTCATGGTCTTTTCGTCGGCCGGGAGGAATGATACTGTGCGTGATCTCAAGCTCAGAGAGGAAGGTCGACGGAGTCTCGAAGCCCCGCCGAGGAAGCCATTGGAGAAGATTTGGGGTATACAAGAGTGTTGCGATTGGAGTCGTGTTATCGAGGAACCGCCCGAGAGGGAGCACGATAACGATAACAACGTACCTACCTTGGGGCCTAGTCAACTAGTGGTACTAAGTAACTGTACTTAATTATACTGGTGCTACTGAGTCAGAAGGGGCACTTGCTAATCAGTCATCGGCCAGAGACACGACTTGGAAAAGTCCAACAGTAATACACCGTTCATGATTCCACTTGGCAAATCTCTCGTGAACTCTACCTGGGTAGATAGACAGCATACGACTATCGGCAAATCTTGTCGAGTGGTATGCTGGCGCATCCATGCGTCTCCAACTGCAGCCAGTATGTCTCCATTCGAGTAGACAAGGAGTAAGCGAATGTGTCGACGACCACCACTAGGTACTGAAGTTGAACCTACTAACTTACCTGTCTACTAACTACCTACCGTACTAATCGAGTGGTCCACCCCACAGTCTCTCTTGGAGGCTCTCTGTTGATCTGCCAGTCCGCCTCCATGCGGGTTTAGAGGACACTGATTCGATCTTCGGACTCACCATGTCGACTCTGAATCAACCATCACTCGTACAACAAGAGACGGCTCAGCAGGGCTCCAACACTGCAGCTTTACCAGGAAAATAAACACGTGATAGTCAATACCGAGGACCTGCTACCTTTTAGGTACTACCTAACTTAGTAACTAGGTAAGTACTAGATGAGTAGTGGACTGGTGCAAGCCTGTCCCTGATGCACGACGAGCGAAGGACGGAACTCCCCCGAAAGGATCTCTCCATTGCGGCTGCGCCCGACCCGGCCGTCGGCGAGTTCTCCGCAATTCGCCATTTGGGGAGCTGAAGACTCAAGACCGACTGTCGTTCCGCAACCTCCCCATTCCCAGTAGTGTTCTCGTCAGATTCATCACCTGCAGATTGGCCCGACGATCACCCTCGCATTTCCCTAAAATCGACAATTGACGGGTCACCGAAGATTCGTCTCTGTACTTATTGGAAGCTTGGCTCCGTCGCGTCCTCGCTTCTTGTCCATCGGATTCAGCTCCGGATCATCAATCAGTCGTCCTCATGGCGTCTCTTCGTGCTAATTGTCGCAAAGTGATGTGTATCGGCCGAAACTACGCGTACGCTCGATCCCCAGCCTTTGCTCTCTGAGTTCTGACGACACTTGTCGTATCTGACCTCCTCAACATCAGTGAACTGACGGTCAACATCACAGCGATCACATTGCCGAGCTGAACAACATCGCTCCCAAGCAACCGTTCTTCTTCCTGAAGCCCTCTTCCTCTATCCTGCCCCCCAACAGCGGTCCTGTTCTCCGCCCCAAAGGAGTGAATCTACACTATGAAGTGGAATTGGGGTTGGTCATGGGGAAGACTGTCCGAGATCTGGATCCACAGGATGAACAGGGCGCCCTTGATGCCATTGAGAGTCAGTACTTCTACTCCATCCATGTCCAACCGCGAGACATCCCCCTCCGCCTGTCCTCCAAGTCTGCGGCCTGCAGAGTCTCTCTTACTGACCACGACCACCCCATGATGCAGGCTACGTCCTCGCCATTGACATGACTGGGCGCAACGTACAAGAAGAGGCCAAGAAAAAGGGTCTGCCCTGGTCTATTGCCAAAGGGTTCGATACCTTCATGCCCATCTCCCAAGTCATTCCCAAGTCTCGCATCCCCAACCCCCACGACGCCTTCCTGCGACTGCGCGTCAATGAGACAGAGAAACAGGCCGATTCGACTGGTCTGATGCTCTACCGTATTCCCCAGCAATTGGCTCACATCTCACGTATCATGACCCTGGAAAAGGGTGACATTGTGTTGACGGGCACTCCCAAGGGCGTGGGCCAGGTCAAGGCGGGTGATATGATGCATGCCTCGATCGAGGTCGATGGTCAAGAGATCGAGGAAGGTCGTATTCAGGTGGAAGTGCAAGATCGCCAGGGCCCTTATGAGTTCAAGGAGACTTGATCGGGGCTGAAATACGTAGCCAAGAAAACAGGAGGAATCCCGGATGAGCTGCCCAGCCTCATCTCCCTCTATCGTGCCGGGTGTACAGTGTACAGTTACATGGATTTATCAAAACCCATAGGACCCTGTGGAGGTTCAAGGACATGGACAACAATCTGGGACACATAGCTCATCTTAAGAGGTCATAATATCTCATTCCTAAAAAGTTGGCTGATGAGTCCATACGGGAGGATGCCTTCCTACCAAACGTGGATACCTCACACATCGGGATGAAGCAACTGCCGGGCGCATCTTCCGGTCGGGAGGGGATAAGGTTTCTGCCGTCGGCTCTGAAAGATCAGCGTTACTCTGGACCTCCGAGATAAGCACGCAGCAAGCAGCACGCAACAACAGAGTGGCTGCAAGATTAGGCCAATTGCTTGTGAACCCTTCTCATGACCAGCAACATCCAGATTCGGCATCACTTTACAAACCTGCTGCCGGGCAGTTCTTGTCCGAAATCAGTCTCCTCCCGAGACCCCTCCGCGGAGTCGACTGGACCCTGACAACACCCGCCGACCTTTTGCGCCAGCGGACGATCTTCCCCTCGCATATATTCAACATTTCTCAGTCCCATGCCCTGCCATCGCGCCTCGGCTGGGCCAATTGCATTCTCTAGCGGCGATCGCAGCGACCTTTGAGGACTCGTGTGCGTACGTCTTCGCGCAGTACAGATTAGCGACCCCCTTCACGCATGCCCTGTGCTTTCATCACCATCATCAGCCGTATAGGTCGCGGTGCACTTTCCTTGATGGACCGAAGCGCAGATCCCTAAGTACCTCGCCATGGGACTTATCGGTCGCCTGTAACATACAATTACCAACACTCCATCTATACCGCCTGTCATGCTGGACATAAAGTCACACGTTCACGACCCTCTCGACTCCAGTTTGCCTGGAGCGGAAACGATTTCAGGCCGGGGAACGGGAGTGCCCGGCACTGGAGTCCATCGAGATCGAATGGCGACACGCCAGTTCACTCTAGGTGCCTCATTGATACTCGTGGGGATTCGGGGATCTGGGAAACGGTCACTCGGATTCGTAGCTGCAACTGCACTTAAGCGACGGTTCATTACCGAGGACCACTACTTCAAGGAAGTGACAGGCCTGACGAGACAAGAGTACCTCAAGACAAGGGGCAGCCAGGCGTTCCAGCAACGGGATATTGAGGTGGTGAGCTTGATGCTTGAAAACCACCGAACGGGCTGTGTGATCGAATGTGGGTTGGGAAGTCTTACGCGCCCCGTGCAGGATCATCTTCGGCGCATAGCTACGACAAATCCTGTGGTGCATCTCGTTCGCGACATTCATCAAATCCAGAAACTTCTCGGTCTCGATGATCAATCGGTACGACGTCTACAGGAAGGGGATCCATTGCATCGCGATTGCTCCAATTTCGAATTTTGCAACCTCGAGGATCGCACACGGATCGTCGCCGAGGATGGAAGCCCCGATCCTCAATCCGCCGCGTATGCTTTCAAATTGCAGGATGTCAAGGAAGACTTTACGCGCTTTGTTCGGTTCATCACCGGCCCTGGCACTGATCAATCGAGCTACGATTCGCCCTTTGTTCTTCTGGAAACGCCCCCCGAACAACGACCCTATACCCACAGCATTCTTGTGCGGTCCTCAGATCTCCATTCTGACCGGGTGAATTTGCCCGAGTTGGAGTCGGGTGGCGATGCGATTGAGCTCTGTGTGGATATCTGGGTGCCGGACCTGTTGAATACAATCAGCCAGCAGGTGTCTACTCTTCGTCGCAACGCGCAAACACCGATTATTCTCTCTGTAGATACGGCTTCCCTCGATGCAGCCAAGGGCAATGGTTCAAGCACGGCCTACTTTGATGTTTTGGACCATGCCTTGCGGCTTGCCGTTGAATATCTGGTCGTGGACCTGAGCGAAAGTCGAGCCGATGTAATACGTCTCATCCAATGCCGCGGCCAAACCAAGATTATTGGTCAGCATGTATTTGCTGCTTCAAGCCGCATCACCTGGCAAGATGAGGGGTGTATCACTATGTATCGCGATGCCGAAAAGCTGGGCTGTCAGCTGGTGCGTCTGCTTCGAGTTGGAACTTCTCGAGAGGAGAATTCGGGTGTGCACGAGTTTGCCAACATGATTCGATCATTACCGGGCCATCATCCACCCCTAATTGCATACAATATTGGGCGACTGGGCCGAACCTCACAGGTATTCAACTCCATTCTCACAAGTGTGACGCATCCAGCAATCGTTCGAGCAGCGGAAAATGAACGGGACGCACTAATCACGTCGCGAGATGCAGTGCGGGCGCTGGTGCAGAGCTACGTGCTCGATCCGCTGAAATTTTGCATTCTCGGTGCAAGTGTGTCCTACAGTCTGTCTCCCGCAATGCATAACGCAGCCCACCGGCACTGCGGACTGGGCCACGTGTACACCATTCCAGAGTCGCCCTCTCTGGCGCTGCTAGATCAGCTGCGTCAGGATCCAAGTTTTGGCGGCTGTAGTGTGGTTCAGCCCTGGCGAGTGGAGATGTATCACAAGTTGGCTGCTAAGAGTCGACACGCAGAAGCAATCGGTGCAATAAACACCGTCATGCCGCTCCGAGGCACAGCCGACGGGGTCATGTACCCTCTCCCGGAGCAAGCTAATCGGCGCAATCAAGCAGGTCCGGTGCTGGGTTGGTACGGAGAGAACACGGACTGGGTCGGCATCATGACCTGCATTGCTCGACATTTATCTCCACGGAATGCGATCAGCGCCAAAACTAGCGGTTTGATTATTGGAGCGGGTGGCATGGCGCGGTCGGCCATCTACGCTATGCTTCGCTTGGGTTGTCGCAAGATCTTCATTTACAATCGCACGCTTTCACGCGCCGAGGAGGTTGCTCGCCATTTCAACTCGTGGGCTGCTGCACCTCAACCTCAGTCAGCGTCGGCGTCAGCAGAGGTGGTGCGAGTCCTACATTCACTTCAGGATGACTGGCCAGACGATGCTTCTCCCCCAAGTATCATTGCCTCATGTGTCCCTGCCGATCCAGACGGAGACCAACCCCCAGCCAACTTTGAAATGCCCATGCAATGGCTCGGCAGCCCAACAGGAGGCGTGGTCATCGAGGTAAGCACATTCTTCCTTCCACCCCCCAGTATACACAATCGACCCAATTCAGGAACCAGGCGAACTAACAGCCGAGAGCTCAGTTATCCTACAAACCCCTAGAAACCCCCTTACTCAAACAGATGCGGCGCATTCGAAGCGACAACAATCGACCATGGGTTCTGTCGGACGGGTTGGAAAATGTGATTGAACAGGGTATCGCCCAGTTTGAATTGATGACTGGTCGAAGAGCGCCTCGGCGCCTCATGTCCCTGGAGGTTCTCCGAAATTATGTGGGAGAAAGTGGCCGCTTTGATGAGAAGACGATACAAGCTCGGCTGGATGGAATGCATTCCTAAAATATTGACAGCAAGTCTAATACCATGATTTGTTGCTGCAGACTTGAGCGCATCGTTCGACGAATGAATCTTACTTTTCATGATATTGAGACAATGATTGAATTATAATACATAAAGTGGGCTCGATCCGCGCCAATTGTTTCCTTCCCCTTCTCTAGTTCGCATGATATGCAACACGTACCATAACGAGGAGAAGAGAGAAAGTCTACCTGAACATAGGACTCGGCTCAAAGATACCGTCATCCGTGCCCGATAGCTTCAATCCATGGATATCAAACGCCATCCGACAAGCCGTGTTGTAAAACGAGTGGAAGTCTTTTTCCAAAGCAACGTGGTCCTGAGCCTCGGTGATGTCCGTGCCCCGTGGTGTATTGGCCAGCTCCATGCCAAGCGAGACGTTGACGACTCGCCCGGGGAGCACCGGACCGGTCTCCTGGTGATTGTAACTGAGTTGACGATGGGCAAGCTCGTACAATTGGACGGCTGCGCGGCGGATGTTGTGAATTGGAGGGAAAATGTACTCGGCTTGGAGGGGTGGGCTTTCCTCGCCCAGTGATAATGATTGCTCGGACTTGGCGAGGATCCTCCGAGGGAGGGTTAGATGACAAAATGCCGGGAGAGGGACCGAGTCGTCGGATGGACTCAGATTCAGGGAAGTTGTCCCGAAAGTGCCGCGGAGACAGGACTTGATCCCGTTCACAAGCTCTTGCAGATCTGAATTGTCGGTCACGGATTCACTTGTGATTTCATGGTAAAGCGTGCGGTGGAAGCGCAGGTCGAGTCCATTCTCGGGGAGAAGGTAATCAACTTCGTTGGATGCAAGAATGACTCTGACCTTTTGCACCTCGAATGCATCCTCGGTCGTGTCCAACTTCATTCCCAACTTTGAAAGGATGGTGACCTCCAGCGTTGGGGCAGTATGCGCGTGTTCAAAGGACGGGGTCAACCGCAGCGTGTGCAGTTGATTCCCAACGACTGGAGTGATCGGTCGGAGGGAGGTCAAGTAGTTGATCACTCGGGGGATGTCGGTGGAAAATGTTCGTGGTAGTGAGAGCTTGCCCAGTTGAGCGGGATTCATAGATGCGTTTTCGGCTGACTGCTTGCGACCGAACAGGCAATGTCCCACCGACGCCGTTATGGACTCGTGGACATTGAGCGTGCCACCTGATGTCACTTTTGGCGCCGATGTCTTACGCAAGAGGTTCAGCAGGTGATCTGACAGTCGAGTTTGATGATTGTTAAACAGATCCGTCGCATCGCTGCTTGACTCTGTTGACTGAGTGGAAGGCATAGCCCACCGGAACCATTGTCTTTGCTGATCCAGCCAAGACACGCTGTCTTCAGGGTTATGATTGTATGTATTTGCGGTGTCCGAGGCGGAGAAGTAGGTTGAGAAGGGGATTGAGGATGGAGTTACCTCGCGCAGAGCGAGGTTCAGAGCTCGACGTGCATTTTCTGCACCTTCTCGATTTTCAGCCAGATAGAGAATTTTCTTGGGTGCCTGCGAGTCATCGGTATCGAACGAAATGCCGTATGTCTCACTGATGAAGTCGAACAGGCGTTGGGAAACAGAGTGATTCATCACAGCTCGGAAGGCGGCTGGATCGATTGCAACGCTGTCCTCTCGTATGCGGGCGATCGCGTCGCGAATGATTTCACTCATCGACTCGCATGAATCTTGACGGCCGGTGATTCTCACCAGGCCGAGAGAGCTTGTCACGTCGATACTGGATTCGTGCAGAGTCGCTATCTCATCGAAAGAGAAGTGCTCTGCCGTCAGTAACAGACTGACGTGTGAAGGTGACAGGCGAAGGTCTATTTGACCAATCTCCTCCACAATCGAGAAGTCCCAGCAATCACGAAGGATCCGCTCCGCCAGCAAAGCTTTGCCCTTCAGATCATGAGATGATGCAACACGTCTTGACGGCCCGGTCGCGTGGCCCGAATATGTCTGTGTGAAGGCTGAAGTACCGGGTCTCCAGGCATCTGGATCCCTGAACCCTTGTTTCCCGTTGACTTGATGGTCCTCGACATACTCCGATAATTGATTGTAGGTAAACGACGAGGCGAGACGACTTCGTGTGGTTTCCCACTCGTGTGCGGAGAGTTTCCCGGTGCAGTTGGCGGTTTCCCTTTCCTTTTCAATTCGCCCCTGAATCTCAGTAGACGTCAATGGCGTGTATTCCTCCTCCAAATCCTCCAGCATGGAGCTCAGGGTGAGCGGCTGAGCATCTTCCGTGGTGATGTTTTGCGCTTCTCGTAGCTTGGATTTCAAGGTGCGTGGAGGCTTTGGTGGGACGACCACAATCTCACCGGGTTGTCCGAGTGAGTCCACATCCAGAGTGATTCTTTTCGATTGTGATGCTTTCTTGAATCGACGCCGACGACGAGGCGCATGTTCGGTCGATGGATCGGAGGAGGTGAATGGACTGTCAGATTCGGAGCTTTGGGATCGAGCACCGGACGTTCCGCGGATGGTATATTGTGGGAGAGACCGGCAGGAAAGTGAAATCCAAGAGGAATGCTTCCCAAGCAAGGTCCTAGGCTGAGGCCGCATCATAACGGCACAGACAAGGCCAAAAAGACAAAAAGGAAGATAATATTCCTCACGGGCTCGGTGATACGCCGCGGCGCCACAGCGACGCCGATAAGTTGTCGCAGGGCTAGTCCTGAATAGGAAGTTCAACTGCGGCCTCAGGTCTCAGGCTTCACTGTCACATGCTTTGGGCCAGCCACATGCTGCAAGCCCACGACGCATGTTTACGCTGTTGTTGTGAAGTCTGGACTCTTCGACGCCTATGGAACACTTCATGATGTGTCTAGTACTACTGTGTCCCTTCACTGCAGGTGGCTCTGATCTAAACTTGATCGATAATTGAGGGTCTCATCGTCACTGCTCATGCCGCCCGAGCACGCAGTCTCACGACGGTATTGACCTCTGGCTATGCAACTGTCGAAGAAACTTATTGTCCGTTACCCCGACATGTCGGGATGCCGAGCGTACATAGACTGAGAGTGTTTGAGCCTTATGAAGAGAGGTTGCTCTTCGGCAACGACGTTGTTCGTTGATAGTCGAGACACCGGGTTTGCAAATCCACGTGTCCAAGCAGGGGGCTTTCGCCATACGCTCCGCAAATGATGCCATCCGCGTTCGGCGATTGCCTATTGGTCGCATGCGGACCCTGGATCTCCTTTGGAATGAGGAATTGGATAATCCTTGATGAGACCGTAAATTAAGCTTAACTGCCCCTGCGACCAATTGGGATTCGCTGCAGATGGAAGTATCGAAACGAAAAAGCACAGAAAGAACATCCTCTATCCGTGTTCGGAGTGCTGGTGATGATGCAAGATGTCAGGGTTCAGTTTGGAAGTCCCCGGTTCTTGATCGCCGACCCCTCGGGGTACTGGTAGTCAGTTGCCGACGTCCACTTTCCGATCCCCGGAAATTCTGGGTGCGCTTTGCATCCTCGGCCAGGTCATATGCTTGGTTCGCAACTCAGGCCTGACCGTTAATCGAGGATTCCTACCGAATTCAAGGACGCAATTGGCAGATTTGCCACCTTTCTCATAGCTTGTATCTCGTACGAGTCGTGCAGATACCGGTGAGGCGTGAGATCACTGCCAGCTCCAACACTAGTAGCATCCTCGCTAGAACATTCCCGTATCTGTGACCCCAACTTGCGTCCTCTGGTCCCTTGGCCTCACTGTGAGCGGCGCAGCAACGTGCAAGGAGGAGCATCGAAGACAGGCACTGCTCCAAGAAGAAACACAGTTGCTAGCGTCTGGGTGAGCACACGGGGGAGACTTTCAATGCCTCTGCTGCTTCCAGCCCTCATAAGCTGTCATGGTGGGATCTTCTGAGCCGGTGGTGATCCCCGATTGCGCATCCCGCCATCCGGGCGGATACCCAAGTGCTCCCACGTACATGGAGGCGTTGGAGCTACAAGAGATCCAGACGCGCGAAGACGATGAACAATTGAATTATTCCTCGGCATCAGCCTCTTCAGGAGAAGAATACCGAGTCACAACCAGGACCGTCTCACGGTCGAGTGCGCAACGTCCGCCGCCAGACCGCAAAGGTGCCTGGAAAGTGGTACATCGATTCTGGACACACCATGTTGCCATCATTGTACCTCAGAAATCCAATCGTGATCATTTGGGTACGTTGTGCAATCGCATCATCTCTTTATGAACCGTGGGGAAGCCTCGAGGACATCAGGAGCTAAATATCTTCTGTGGTGATACCAGCACTTGAAAGAACCTTCCTTGCGTACATGCGGACCTCGGTGGTCATCGCAATGCAAGGGGTCCTAATTTCACAGTTGTTTCGTCTACAACGGCCTCAATCAACTCATCATCCCCGTCTTCGATTCTATGATGTGGGCGTTCCACTGGCGGTCGCTTGTCATCTGGTCGCCATCATCGTCGCTTGCATTGGGGCTTTTAGGTTCTGGCGACAGCAAAGTGCCATATCCCGGGGCAAGGTGCACGCGGGGGGATGGGAGTTGAATTCAGTTGGCATTTTACTGGCACTGGTTAGTTCATTCGTCGATTGATTCGACGGTCGCGTGTGTGTGTGTTCCTGAATTGTGTCATCAACGACTAACCGATCCGGATTTGCGCAGTTGATCTTGGTAACTCTGATTCTCTCAGTGGTGATTCTGGTCGAGATCGACCTTTATCCGTCCTCGTTGTTCCGTCTGATGGTATGATCTTTTGATTGTCTTGACTATATACCCATACTGCAAATGCGTTTGAAAATGAGACTCATGAATTTACGATACCTACCTACTGAATATTGGGCCCAACCATGTACAAAGGGCAATCATCCGCAATACCTTACTAAAAGTGTCTTTCTGGATCTACACGGAGACTTGACAACGCTGATCACACCGCCGTGTCAACAACATGCTAGACGAGACTCTCCCTTCCACGTTCGATCAGAGTGCTCGCAACTTGTAGCTCACTAGGCAGATGACATGCTTTCCAGTTGCAATTTATCGGCTGCGGTAGGTGTATTTGATGGACTTCTCTACGTTCTGGACCCAGCATTGGGCAGCTACGCGATGTCGGGATATGCAAGGAGAGACAGTTTTGGAGGTGGGGGGAAAAAGTTAATCACTTCGAACCTCCGAATGTCCAGCTGGTTTGTTCTATACAAGGGATTTCAATGCAATGAGTCCAATCCGTCGACCATTAGGTACGCCTTCTATCACAATAGCCACTCTAAATGTTCGCACCACCGTTCAAGGGGATGATTTGGCCTGCCATGTCCAAATACGTCAGTAACTCAACACGAGACTCGTCGGTTTTCCCATCCCAGGTTGAAGCATTCCACACTCACCGTTGATCCATTCTCCTGCGGGACTGGCAATGAAGGCCACCACGCGGCCGATATCCGCTGGAACAGCGCATCGCTTCAAGGGGCTTCCGTTGGCCAGCGCCTGTTCAATCTCCTCAAGGGAGGAGTTCTGGTCGCAACCGGAAGCGTAGCGCCACGAGTTCTTCACCCACATGTCACTCTTGACGCCGGCGGGGGCAATGGCATTGACAGTGCAGCGCTTCTTGCCAAAGTCGGCAGCAAAGCAGCGCGTGAAACCTTCAATGGCACTCTTGCTGCCGGCGTACAGGGAGTGTCCGGGAACACCCACACCGGCGGCAATGGAGGACATGAGAATGACCCGTCCACCGGGCTGGATGTGGTCGTAGGCATTCTTGGCGACGAAAAACTGTGCACGCGTATTCAAGTCGAAGACCTCGTTGAAGTCCTCGATAGTAGTGTCGGACAGAGAAACAAACTTCTCCGTACCCGAGTTGGACACCACAATATCGATCTGACCAAAGTGTGACACCACGTCGTGGAAGAGCTTCTGGATCGCCTCGAGCTTGGTCAGGTCTGCCTGGAAGGCGGCCGCTTGCACGCCCAGACTCTTGATCTCATTGACCATTTTCTCTGCCGAGGTCGGGTCGCGGGCAAAGTTGATGGCGACGGAGGCTCCCTTCTTGGCCAACTCCAGGGCAATGCCAGATCCGATTCCTCGGCTTCCTCCTGTGACAAGGGCAATCTTGCCGGCAAGCTCGGCGGTAGCGCCGCTGGGGTTAGCCATGACCATGATTAAAAGAGAATGGAAATAGAGGTGGAGAGGGGAGAGACGAAGAAGAAGAAGAAGAAGAAGAAGAAGAAGAAGAAGAAGAAGAAGAAGAAGAAGAAGAAGAAGTCAACGTTGTGGTATGGGGTATCAAAGGTAGTTGAGCTTGAACAGGCAGACTACAGGCCATTCTTCTTGCCGGAGGGACCAAAGCCTATTTATTTGAGTCAATGGTAAACATAGTCAAAGTCTATCACACGCGGTGCAACTTCCGACGCTGCTTGCCTTGAATCCGCAAACAGATGAAAATGTGTACGTGTGTGCCAAGCCACATGGATGGCAGGACCCGTGCAAGTATCTCTGGCTGGTTTCAGTGCCGCATTCGGAAGAGTTTGGGAGTCGGGAATGTCCCCATCCAAGTCAGTGCGTGGGCGGCATATCTTAGCTCTGACGGGATGCATCGAACGTGTCAGATTGAATGGTGAGTTTGTGCGTCGACCCTTGCATGGCGAGCTTTGAGACAATTCAATCGTGACTGGTCTGCGATCTCGTTACCTAGCCGGCACGCTTCGTGGACTTTGATTCAGTGAAATCAATGGACCTTGTTCCCGGTTTTCCCACATCATAAGGTGCAGCTCTCTCGTCAAATCCTAGGCTTTTCAAGCTGAACCAAGCGCTATCCCCCCAGGAAATGGTGTTGAAGCGTGAGAGATGGGCCCCGGCTTCGGGTTCGGAAAGTCAATAACATCGGATGACGTTGTAGATAAGAGGTGGCCATCCGAGGCGAGGGAGTCAGGCGTTGATGGCATGCTTAATCAGCCAAGAAACGACAATGGATGATGTTCAAGAGTAATGATGCTCTACGGCCTATGTTGGTGCAAAAAAATAT
Organism: Penicillium ucsense; assembly: GCA_014839625.1. Classification (NCBI taxonomy): domain Eukaryota; kingdom Fungi; phylum Ascomycota; class Eurotiomycetes; order Eurotiales; family Aspergillaceae; genus Penicillium; species Penicillium ucsense. Next base: position 237,685 of record WIWV01000009.1, on the reverse strand, counting down.
CACCACATACCTACACTGTGCACCCAAGGGGGAGAATTGGAAAGCATACTGCTCATACCTGGTAGCTCACAGTGCAGTGTTACGTAGGGTACACTCAACCACCTGCTTCCCGATGTTCACCGCGACGCTCTATTCTCATCCTGGCCAACGAAAATGGAATCAGGCACACGACGGCTGATCTTGAGTCATGACCATGTCCAGGCAGTAGTATGTCTACCAAAATATCTCGTGGGGAGCATGTAACGCACGAACCCCCCTTAAGGCCTGACAATCTCACCCCGCTCTTTCACTATTACCGCATGCGGACGAAAACAACTCGCATCTCAGGATAGACTGGGCGCCTGTTCTGAACTCTCGGGCTCGACCGCATTTAGTCTTCTTGCATGGAGCTGTTCGGGCGCGTTATTTTTATCCCTCGTGGAAATACTAATGTGGATAGCTGCGGCCCCTTGGCATGGATCAGCCAAGCATGATGCCAATGGTCCTCATCTGGAGGTCATCCGATATCAGGTATATGGGTTGGGTCAATTCCGAGTATCTCCCATTCTCTCAAAAGACACCTCGCTCAGTCTCTTCAACATGTCTCCCGCCGTGAAGATCAACTCTGAGCCCAACTTGGACATCAGCTTCCAAGGTAAGGAATCTTGAACATCTAAGAGGACCAGAAATACGAAGCATGAATCAGGACTGACAACAAGATAGACTATTTGATTCTGTCTAAGCTCGTGTTTGACTGGGCGGACTGCTATGATCACAAGGTGGGTTGCAAGGATTCCAAGTCCGAGACTTTGCTCACAGGACGCTCGTTATTTACTTTGCTTCAGGACTGGGAGCGCCTTCGTACTATTATCGCCCCAACGTTGACGGTATGTTGAACTCCCTACGACTCAGAGCTCTGTGTTTGGCCCGTCCTTTCTATGCTCATCAGATCTGACATTTCTGCCACTTCAATCCAGGTTGACTACACAAAAATCGGTCTCAAAAGATGGGACGATATGCCCGCCGAGGAATACCTGGCCATGATGTCGCACCCCGGATTCCTGGGTGACCCTACCGTCAAGACGCAGCATCTTCTCGGCCAGACCTGGTGGGAGAAAGTCTCAGACACCGAAGTGATCGGTCATCATCAGCTGCGTGCCGCACATCAAGTCTACACCAACGATGGGCTAAAGGATGTCAAGCTTCGAGGCCACGGCCATGCTTACAACGAGCACTATTACCGCAAGGTTGATGGAGTTTGGAAGTTTGCCGGGTTGAAGCCGGAGGTGGTGTTTAATGAGAAGCGGTTTGAGGACGTTTTCAAGGGATTGGATTGAAATGAATATTATATGTTTTTCGACTGATTGGAGATGCATTCTTGAGGCTACAGGTGTTTATGTACATGCCTCTCTGTCTCATTCGTTTATACGGCGATGCTCCAAGTAATTCAGTAGTCTGAACTCCTCTGTCTGTTGTCTTTATTGGTGCCCTAAAGGGCCATCTGAAGCATCCCGTCTTACGTACGGCCAAGTGAAAGAAGGACCAAGCTCATCGAAGGAACGGTTTTCAGTTGAAATGATGCATTTGTCCTCCTTTGTAGAATGTATATGGATCGCCGGTTCCGCGATGAGTCCGTTCAACGGCAATCTGTTCGTAATATAAATTTGCACTCCTATTTCCAAAAAGCCTCCTGCAACGCATCACACATCAATGTAATGCATCGTTTCCCCTCCTTGAGCACTCCGTCCATGGCCAAAAATGGATGCGGCATTCCCTTCATCACTTGTAGGTTCACCGAGACTCCCGCTTTCGACAGCTTTTCGGCATACTGCTCGCCTTCTACTCGGAGCACATCCAACTCGCCAACCATCACTAACGCAGGAGGAAGCTGGGACCAGTCCCCATCGTAAAACAGCGGGCTAGCCTCGGGATTGGTACGGTCCTTCTCCTCGGGGAGATAGTGGTTTCGGTACCACATCATTTTCGCTGCAGGAAGAGCAGGTGCGCGTTCATAACGACGATAAGAGTCATTGTTGGCCACCGTCGCCGTATTATCGGTGACTGGGACCGAGAGCAGTTGGGCCTGGAAGTGCACCGGAGGTGAGAGCGTCAGAGCCTTGTGGGTCATGACGGCTGCGAGATTTCCACCGGCCGAGGAGCCGCCCGTGGCCATTCTCGAGGCGTCAATTGCGATGGCCGAGGGCCCCTGCTGGACCAGCCAGAGGAGAGCCTCCCAGCTATCATGGACGGCAGCGGGGAACGGATCTTCTGGAGCTAGACTATCCAAGAATGATGATAATGTTGTTTAGGAGCTCTATGTCACCGCTTGTTGGGGCCAGGCATACTCTTACCGATAATCCACCGTAATCACGACGCAGTTTCCTCGGACGCATAAATTCGAGCAGACCACGTTCTCGGTGTTGATGTTGCCCAACACCCAGCCACCGCCATGAAAGTATAGCATCACAGGCCACCCATTGGCGGGGGCCTGGCCTGGGGGCGTAAAGACTCGGATTGGCACCGCAGGACCTTGGGAGGCCTGGCGGGGGACCAGCAGATCGTGCGTCTTACCCACTTGCAGCATCGGTCCTGCACCTGGTATCAGCACACCGCTGGTACGCGATGCAGCGACCGGTTGCAAGTGGACCTGCTGCCTGTCGATGAGGTGTTGGTTGTAAAAATCGACATATTCGGGATCCAGTAGATGCTTCACAGAGTCATGCAGGGGGTATGGGGGTTGTTGGACTTCTGGCAGAGCCATGATAGTTGCAGCTTGAGATCAGATTGGAGAATATTGATTTCAACACTGGCAGTGGAAAGTGACGGGAACTCGAACAACCCTAGTAGGAAAGGTACAGCCGCTCTGGGGAAGTGGTAGCTCGATTGCTGATGTTGTTAGCTTCTAGGTTCCAGGTTTCGAGTGGCGGATGAGGAGCTTAAGGCCCCCTTGCTTTGCAGATCATTCCATCTCAACTCGGAGATGAGTGCGAGAGAAGTGTGGTATATACTTTCTGCCGCGTGCGGGGTTTTTGACTTGATCGGCTGCAGCTTCTCACGATAAGCGGACGTCTATACGATTACTCAACGTTGCAAATGTGATGTGATCTCATCTGCGCGTCGACCAAGAGTGTCCGCATAGCTAGCGGTGAAGGAGTCGGCTGTTCAACGAATTGCCTGAGCACCTGCTAGTTGCATGAATGACTCTCTCTCGGTGATTGTGCTCATGTACAGATCGGCCAGTGAGTGTCCCGACCGTGTTCGGGTCATCAATTCCTACCTAGACATTCCAAGGTGCGCATCCACGGATGAAATGGAAGTCAAATGGATATTGTCGTTGGAAGTGTTGCGGAAAAGAACCCAGGGAGGGAAAGAAAAGCCAGAGTTTGATATCGAGTCGCATACATCCCCAGAAAATGTGAATCATTCATAAGCAATGTGATCCGGTCAATCTGGCCAGGGGATATAACTTTATCGCTTCTACCTACTTTAATGGTGATGGGACAACAGAATGCAACCTTACCTTATACACTTTGCCTTTGAACAATGTCTTTTGAATCGAGTGCTGCCCGTTTGGCTTTTGTACCTGAACGACTACTCTGGAACTTTTTGGGCAATGAAATTGGGTATGCTGCAATCGAGGATTTGACCTGGAAGCTGAGCTGCTTTACAACACCTATTGTTACTAGTGGTGGGCCACCTAAAGAAATTCATTTGATGCACGCTTTGCTTCTGTCAAACAGGCCGTCCTACCTAGGTTGCCTATGCAGTGCTACTGAAATACATTTATCCTCGTACACTGCATGAGGCCTCATTGCAAATTGACAAAAAGACCACCATCAACCAGTAATTGTGCTCCGGTCTAATCGCTCGCATATATCAGTCAATACGCATCAATCCTCAAGGGGGCACTTGCGTTTCAAACTCACCACATAACCACTCAGTTCATCGCAAGCCAAAAAGACAGCCGGCCCAGCCAAATCCGGAGGCTGTCCCAACCGCCCAAGAGGGATTCGACCTTCCATATATTTTTTCTTTTCAGGATCCGCTAGATCCGCATCATTCAATTGTGTTCGGATCGTACCGGGGAGTAAAGCGTTGCATCGAATCCCATATTTGCCCAAGGCAACAGCGCATGACTGCATGAGACTCAATACGCCGGCCTTGGTAGGCGTGTAGTGAGTCTGCTCGCCACCGCCGACAAGAGCTGAGATCGAGCTAATACCAATTATAGAGCCTCCGGATGGTGACTGCGACTGAGCCATCTGTCGCGCCGCTGCTTGGGTTGCGAAAAATGCGCCGGAGAGATTGGTGGACACGGTTTGATTGAAGAGCGAAGCTTCAAGCCTATAAATCGTGCGAGAAACCTCTCGTCAGTAAGGACTCGCCTCCCCTTCACTCCCAGTGGAAAACGGTCTGACTCACTCTAGGAAATCGGCAAATTGACAGATACCAGCATTGCTGACAAAAATATCTAATCGCCCAAATGCCTCGACGGTCTTTGCAACAAAGTCTCTGCCCGTTTCAGGTCGTGATATATCCCCGGTCACAGTGATGAACCTCGTCTGGTCGGCGCCCTCCTCGATCTGATTGATCTCCTGAATCAGGTCTTGTAAGATTCCATCTTCCTTCGGCCCTCCTAGGCGACTGATTGCGACTTTGGCACCATGGCGAAGATATTCCAGGGCGATGGCCTAGGAGAAGAATGATGAGCCAGGGATGTGCATGGAAAAAAAAAACACGCATGCCCCGTCTTGCAGCGCTCGGCTGGAGAGCTCACATACACGTCCGATTCCTGTCAATCCACCAGTGATGGCCGCGACCTTGCCGACGAGTAATTGAGGGAGGGGCATATCGACTTCAGCCTTCAATCGATCGATAGCTGCGCTTAGAGAGATCGGGATCGTCAAATAATCGCACTTCGCTAAGAAACAAGTGGTTGACCAGAAGGACAGAGCGCTATGTGAAAAAGAGGATGCGAATAGTGGTTCAACAGTAAACCAACGCAATCAATTCTGACACCCCACTCAACCTCGTGTCCAACGGACATGAAATGCTCCGCCCAAATCAGACCTCGGCTTTCGTGTTGATGTTACCCCGAGCGTGGGGTAACGTGTGGAGTCCACCCCAAGAACGAGGGGTAAAGTCGCGCGTCGCATTGAGACCAAAGGCTTTGGCGACATTCCTGCTTAATTCGGCCGCTCTGCTCATCAATCGACTCGGAGACCACTTTCTCACCCGCTCGGTTTTGGGAAGAGGGGCAAATTATTGAAGCAGATCATGCGGACATCATACTCCCACCTTGTCTGGTTAGGTATATCGGCATGTTGAAGGTGTGGAAGTCGGATGCACGTCAGGCCAAGGTTGATGGTACTCGCGCAATCCGTGAACCCAAAGTGACCGGGTCCTACCTCATTGGCTCATGCTCAATTGAATTTCTCAAAATCAGCTTGAGATTGAATTAAGCCCTTTGAAGGCGGGGAGACCACGGATACAGAAGGAAGCATTGAGGACTCCAATGGAGGTGTCGGGTGAACATTGTACAGGAGTGTGTTTCTATTTAGGTATCTTCCTAAGAGGCAGGCGCTGTAATATCACATGAATGTATACCAAAACCACTTCACGGATTGCTGCTTGGTTGAGAATCGACACGAAGACAAATAGACCAGTTGAGGTATGATCAGGGGTTCTGAACGCCATTCTGAGTCTCCTCTTCAGGTGCGCGCAGGCTCTTCTGAGGTGAGGGATTGAGAAGGGCAGAGGCCGGGATCAGGGGCGCAGATGGATTGAGCTCCAGACCAAATCCGGGCTTGTCCAAGACAGACACATCGAGGAAGCCATTCACCGGGATAGGTTCATTGGTGAACAGGTTGCCAAAGACAGGCTCGACGGTCTTGCCATCGGCCGAGTTGGCCAGATATTCTTGGAAGGGGCAGTTGGACTGAGAGACCACATAGTGATATGAGTAAGGCCCCGAAGCATGAGGCACGACGGGAATGTCGTACGCAGCAGCCAGAGCCGAAACCTTCAGAAGCTCGGTCAGACCTCCAACCCACATGACGTCTGGTTGGATGATGTCCAGATTCCGCCCTTCAACAAGTTTGCGGAAGCCGTAGCGGGAGTACTCGTGCTCACCAGTGGTGAACTTGACGGTGGGATGAGCGCGTTTCAGGAGAGCGTGACCATCAAAATCATCAGGGGACAAACACTCCTCCCACCAATCAATGTCCAAACCAAGCGCCTCGCAGCGTTTGACTAGTTGAATAGTGTAGGGAACAGTGAGGGACATGTAGCAGTCGACGCGGAGAGGGAAGTCCGGGCCAACGCTTTCTCGCTGCATGCGCAGATATTCGACGTTCTTAAGCAGGCCTTCCGTTCCCTCATCGGGCCCATGAGGCAGTGCGACCTTTGCGCCGATGAATCCTGCTGCTTTGGCCGAGCCGGGTTGTGGACCAGTGCAGTAAAAGTGTAAGCGTTCTCGAGTAGCACCGCCAATCATCTTGTATACTGGCTCGTTGCGAATCTTGCCTTGAAGATCCCACAGCGCCAGATCAATTACTGAAATGACGGCCACTGGTAGACCCTTGCGACCATAGAACATCGAAGCTCGGTACATCTTCTCAAAAAGGTTGTTCGTGTCTCGCGGGTCTATCGATACCCGATATTAGCATTGATGACTTCTTGCCTTGGTAAATACTAGATGGATAACAGACCTGCGCCGATGAGGAAGCGCTCAAAGTGCTGATGGACCAACCAACAAGCAGGAGGACCACCGAATCCAGTTGCAAATCCCTTGGTTCCATCTGTGGCTTCAATTTCCACGCAAAAAGAACCCAGCACATTGATACCCCATGAAGTCCGTGAGCCACGATACTCTGCCCATTTGGTCATTGGCGTGGAGATGTTACTGTCGATGAGCCAGTGACCACCCTTGACCTGTATGAAGGGATCCGTTAGCGAGAAGTTTCGCATCCTAGCCGCAGTACATAGGTACACCGAATCTCATACATTGTGATAATCACCCCCAGAGCCGACTCCGTCGATCACAAATGTGCGGATCTCCTTGATGCGGGGAAACTCCTGCACGGAACCCTTGACGGAACCCATTATGAATTTATGAAAGACGACGGGTAATTGTTGGAGTCGAACAGAATACAGCGGAGGTCAATCGCGGGTGAAGGAGAAGACCAAAAGTGAAGCAGAAGTTGAATTTTAAATTTTTTTTCGAACCTGAGACCAGCGAGCTCGTCACCTTTTGAACCGGTCGTGGGATCATGGACGTGGGGTAACCCCGAGGCAGCTCGGGGTATTGCTGACCCGAGCAGGTGAACCTGCTGACGAAGAGGCACATGCGATTGCCGGCCCTGAGCGGGTCGTGCTTGCTTCTAGTCGGGGACTTACCGAGCGTATCTGAACAGTGTCGTATTTCTAGAAGGTAGACAAAGTCTCACACACTGAGACTAACACACCGGACCAAGCAGACTTGCCCCTAATCGTGCGCGCAATAGAGAACGAGAGACAGGCTCAAACTACTCCCATTGTTTTCAACAACATGATTTGACCGATAAAGTGATTCTTTGCGTCAACGCTTTCTCACTCAATGATATCGAGCCCGTCAGCTCTCGAGAGCCTTGATCTAGAGAAGCATCATGTACGGAGGCTCTTCCAAGAACGGTGCCTTCACTGCTAGACCTTCACTTCAAGTCGGCTTGCAAGTGACATCCCATAACATACTGTCGCAACGAGAGCGATGGCATTCAGGTGAATACACATAGCATGGTTGAAGGTGAAGTTTCGCTTGGCTTGAAAGACTTTCTTATCACCAGCGCCGGCTTGACCCTCTTCACGATCTAAGTGTCTCTTTAGCTTACCATATACCAGGGTGTCGCAAAGACGCAAGTGAACAGGTACTGACCCAGAGCACGGCGCACAAACGCACATTGTGTGGTTCGAGGACCGTAAATCAGCCAATTCAAAGTCCCCATTCCGATGACGACTGCCAGTGGGACAGCACCCCAGGGGTCAGGCGCCAGTGACAGTATCGAGCGAGAGGGATGAGTTGCAGCGGTCAACATGGCCAGACCTACTTGCAGTTTGAAGTAGACGGGAAATACTCGTCTCTGCAAGATCAAGAACTCGCGCATCGGTAATTCTTGAAAGCAGACTTTGGTGTTGACAAAGCTCTGTGATGGACGTTGTCAGCTCGGGATTCTGGAATCATGGCTACGAGCACGCAATACAATAGCAAAGTCTCTAGCAAAGATACTCACCTGATACAGCTCCGTTCCAAGGAGTGTGCCATATGACAAAATATGATATGGGAGCGCAGTCCCGAGAATAGTCACAAAGCCACCCATCTTGAAGACTTCGGTGAAGTTGAGGAGTGTGTTGGGAATTTTGTGATGGTGAGGCTGAGATGTGAGATCTGGAATTCTGCGGATGCGATAGGTTACACTGTCGCCGTGGGTTGGGGGCCAGTGACCCCGGCATCAATGACATAATCACAACACCACCTCCAGGCTTCAGTGGAGGGTATGAGCGACTTGCCTTGCTGTCCGACAGCTGTGGGCAAACTGTGCAGGTCTTCGAGGGCCTTGCTATTCCAAGTACCTGACATGGGTGACTTGTATAAACTAGATCAACGCATCCCTCCTATGGGCGTTTTGTGCTCTGTTCTACCCTCTGAAAATTTGCGCAGATGTGCGAGAAGACTTTTCGACCTCCATGTTCATTACATGGTTCTATGTAGTCCTTATGATGGAAAGATTTCCCTCGTAAGGGCAAAGCCCCAGCATCTATTGAAACTCACAATACAGCACGATGGGCTGTCGTTGGTCAAAAAAAAACGATGTTTAGCAGGGATCTAACGGATCAAGCATACCAAGACTAGGGTAATCAATGAGGCGAATCTGACCAACGGTTACGGACAGCACTGGTATAACGTTCCCGTGGGTAGTAGTAATATTTCTGAAGTGATGAGTGGTTTGTATGTACCTCAGTCAATGACTTGACACACTTGAATCAGTACTGATACCAGAGACCATCCCATTTCTTAACGGCGAATAGAGGTACCTGCAATTGTGTATTTGTCACATGAGTCTACAGCAGAATTGTTACACCATAAAAATAGGCGGTACAATGGGCGGTCGACTTGATGATAGTGCAATGCTCGAGAATGCAGATCTGCCTATAATCGCAAACCCCGAGGCTTCCTTTGCTTTTCAATTTGGGCTATGAGGAGACAACTCATCCATGCTCAGTCCGATACTACCCAGTGACCAGAATACTCTGGATTTACCTTGTTGGATCGCTTTCTTTTCATCGCCCAGCTTAGGGACCGAAACGCTGTAACTTTATCTATCACTCCACCGCTCTTCTGGACGTACTCAGCATGTGGACTGGTCAAACTTACGCTTGGTCAACTCAGTGGGAGTGCACCATCATCTTTGGGAGTTTCAAGCTCTGGATGTACACCTTGTCCGTGTCCATCGATCAACTTACCCAGGGATTTAAGTCTCAGATACCCGTGTGTCAAAGTTGCCGGAGTCGCTTCCTCATACGTCTGGACCCCTGTCATGCTTTGGAAAGGTTCTCTTTAACCTTCGTCTCTTACTCCATTTGTGCGTTCCACTCAAGCAGTGACAACCCAAGACCACGAATCCCGTTACTTTGCATCAGGCACGACGATCTTACCCACTAGGTTCTCCAAGACATACTCGTACAACGTTTCTGTCTCTCCGGTGGTCCTGATCAGAAATGTCCTCAAGCCCGGCGTCTCCGAAAATAAACACTCGTGAGATTTTTGTCTAAGACCCAATCAATGCATTTGCACCCGAGTCCCGGCCTATGCCACATGGCACCAGGTGGAACAGAACCGAGGCTGTCGAGGCCGTCTGTGCTTGCCAGATCTGGAAGGAGATAATGAGGTCCTGTCCAACGTTGAACAAGGACTTCACGGATACTTTGCGCTCAACTGCTCACACCGCTTCACAAGGCCCAGGAGCTAGATCTGGTAAGGATATTACGCAGCCCAAGACCTTGGGACCGGTGATCACCCAAGGCTGTTCCAACTTGACTTTCGCTGACCGGCTGGGAATCGACTACCATTCTCAAATGTACCTGCCATTGATTCTGCAACTTGTTCGTCAGTGGACTCATACCACAGCCTTGTACTATGGGGTCTGAATCGAGAGCAATGGCATGGTGACTTATCTCAAAGTTCACAGACTAGGCGACTAGGTTAGGGCGCAACTACGCAACTTTTCAGCCCCCATTTAGATGGCTTCACACTTTGTCTCGGTTACCTCAATGCATCCATGCACTAGGGTGAACACAGATCCTAGGCTGATATGAGCATGTGCCATCGCAGGCTCTCTCGGCTTCAAGGTAGTGGGCATTGAGATAAAGCCGAGATATCTACCCTGGGGATTGTGGTCGGGGTCTCACTGGGTGTATGATGAGCCCAGGTTTGAGCTGAGCGAAGTTTCTGGGATGAATGTCGCACAGCATTACCAATATCTTGCCACGCTGAACGGCTTCGAGGCCTGGATGGGAAGTTGCTCTAATTTTACTCAGCCTCCTACCCGCAACCACATCCTCCTGGTGTGTTACGCCCCTCCACAGACCGCTGGTCTCCGCTAGAATGAAGGAATACCTAGGGTCAGGTTGCTTACCCTGTTTCATGACGTCGAATCACCTCGTTGCAGTCGATCAAAATCGAAAGTCGTTCTCGTTCACACGAGCCCTCCTAATCGACTCCTTGGTGAAGACCCCTCCGCTCTGGACCTGCCAGCCTTTTCGACCTTATGATCACATGAGCAACTTTGCCTTAATTCCGAAGCTTACGAAACGGAGATAATTCATTGTAAGGAGATTTCTTTCCTCAAACATGAGCCCATAGACCCTGTCTTTCTCGATTCTGGGACACTCGTTGCACGGCAATGTGTTACAGCAAGGTGGGAAAAATGGAACACGCTCGTCACTTTCACAGGCACTTCCGCCACGGTATGATGAGTTTATAACCGCTTGTCTGGTGTACACTGACTTCCGAAACGAGCATTCAAACTTGGCTGCCTCTTTCTCTCTTCATTACAGACTTGATATCCAACTTTTTCTTGGTTTTGACATACAGCATAGAGTGTCTGATTACGATAGACTCTCTTCATTCAATATGAAAACCAAAAGAGCTGCCGAGCGACGGGACAGTAGTGTTTCCGTTGGACAGGAACAAGATCCCCTAGAGAGACGAAGACTTCAAAACCGCGTCTCGCAAAGAAATCATCGTGAGTCTGATCTGGCTCGGATTCATAAGTTGAAGATGATACGAATATCTCGAACAGGTCGAAAGATTCGAGACCGAATTGCAAAGCTTCAAGAGCGAGTCGTTGCAAATGAATTGAGGGCAGCCGCGGTGCTTAATGGTTGGGACCAGCTCTATTCGCCGCCTCTTCCTACAAGCAACAACAGTTTTGCACTGGGGAGTACTGAGTGGACTCCCAGTAATGAGAGTTCACCGTTATCAGACTCATCCCTCCTCGCCGCACCACCCTTTGACTGTGAATCGCAATTTTGGCCTATGCAGAGTGATAGTACATCACACTTTGCGCCCTCAACATCAGCGTGGGATTCTTCGATAATATCATTGATACCAGGTCCTTCGTCGCGCGAGGAGGGGCGATGCACACTGGGGTCCAATCCCTTGGCAACTCAAAGAACCAGCTCGGTTTTTGATGTGTGTGCCAGTTGGCAAGCCATGCCGGATGGACAAAGCCTCGAAAACTCTTGTCTAATGCCGAGCCCGAGCGTCATAGCCTCAAGTAACTCGCCATTATACTATACTGTCAATGGTGAGAGTTTTCTTTTTATTTTCCTCGCTAATGCTGTTGATTGATCGCAAAGGAAGCGGCCAGACTCTGAGTGATGACTGACGGGCATGACCAGAACATGCTTTGCCGCAGATCCTCAAGTCACTTAGCACTGCCTGTCCTCAGTCTCAGATTATCGTGGTTGTCTCGCCGGAGCACGCTTCACAAAACACACCCGGGTTCTCCTCCTCACATTGGTCTCTCCCAACCTCCGGCTTGACAAGCCACTTAGAACAATCTGTGAGCGACCCAACCGTGAGCTGCCCATGTCAAGTTCAAGCAATACCCACTGCTGCCAATACCTGGATGAGGCCCAACCCTCTCTTCGAGTCTCAAACTGTCTTTGGACCAGTCGAACCTCTTCAGCTCTTCGAACCACGCAAATGATACGGTTGGGCTTTCAGGTGATTCATATTTTCAGTCATTGTGAATTGTAAACATCACGCAAATTTAACGAAGAACCTAGCAATAACAAGAGATTAAAGTCTGGCCGCTGAATTGGTTGCTTGAAAGGCAGGGAGACTGCTACCAAATCATTACACTGAAAAATACAACTTCCTACTTGGCAGACTGCGTGGACCACTGTCATCAAGTGAGAGGAAGTCTTAGCTGGTAGACTGGTGGGTTACCAGGAAATCACTTCCCGGAGCTGGCAAGTCCCGTCAAACTTGGACCCATCGAAATGTTGCGCAGTCTGCCCTTGTGTGGAAGTACTAAGCTCTCATACACTTTGTAGGAGATGCTGTTCTACCGCGGGCCCTGGGCTCCTCAAGGTTGCCTGTGTTTCTCAGCCCAATGTAATCATCCGATCGGTTCATATCACCGTGGTGAGTGGTCTGCCCGGGCAGCTGAATGGCCGAGTGGAACATAAGGTAGTCCGTCAACATCGCATGTCCATAGAAGTACCTATATAACCCACTGACACTGATCACATTCAGCTTCCAACACTTTGAAGATGAATATTTCGGATACTTAAGTATTGAATTTCACATTGACGCTCGAATATCACTCTCCCAGATGTACTGTACATTTATTGTGAAAATGTGACAATTTCTTTGCAGTAGATCCCACAAATGGTACGTGATCACGATGATTGTGATCTCTGTGGTAACGGGTGTCTCCTCTAGAGACTGGTGGCCCCAGAAGGAATTCCTTCTTAATTACGCTCGGCGATCTGTGCCTCGGTCCACTCCCACAACTTCTTTGCAACATCGTCATTCTGCACAAAGGCACTGCCTCCACTGCGAAACCCGACTGGGGTGTAATAAGCACCGTTGGTCACATCTGCTCTTGCTGTTGTAGCAGCCCAGAGAGAATTAAGCGCACCGCTGGTGACCTTGCGGAAGAAGAGCGACCCAGCATATGTGACACCACGCTCCATTGCGGCACTGGCGGCCTTGGCATGCGAGTATAGGTCACTATTCACAGCACCGGGGTGAACAGCAACGGACAGGATCTCTGGGTGTCGACGGGCGAGCTCAGAGGCAAACAGAATATTCGCGGCTTTGGAGGCCCCATAGCGAGTCCAAGTGCTGGCTGCCAAAAGAGACTGGGTTGAGGTCATGCCTTCCAGGGTCTGAGGACTCAGCACGTGAGCGACAGAAGCGACCGTAACCACACGCACGTCGGGCTCCTGGCCCTTTGCCTTAAGATCGGCAGCGGTCTTTTGCAATGTTGGCATGAGCAGTTTGGTGAGAAGGAAGTGGCCAACATGGTTGGTACCGAATTGAATCTCAAATCCGTCCTCGGTCTTCTGGGGTGGGTTACCCATCGTGCCGGCATTGAGGATTAGAATGTCCAATCGATCACTGTCAGACTGAAATCTCTCTGCACCCGCACGGATGGATTTGAATGAGCATAGATCAAGTGGGATGTAGCGGATGTCCACGGGAGAGGAGATCTGCTTCTTGATGGACTCAATGGCTGCTTGGGCCTTGCTCTCTGTCCGCGCGGCAAGATAGATTCGTCCAGGGCGGTGCTTTGCGAGTTGGAGAATGGATTCTTGACCGATACCTGCATTGCCTGTAGCAAGATGAAGATATCAGTATGTCGGCTGTTGAGTTTCTCATTGAGGTGTGAGCATCGGGGTTGCAGTCCCACGTACCTCCAGTGACTAAGATAGTCTTCCCTTCAATGTCAGTAATGTCCCGCTCGGGCTTAAATGAGGCTCCGAGCAAGCCGAACGTCGCTTCACTCAGTGTCGGCCCGAAGCTCGATAGACCCTCTAGAGGATGGCGCAAGGCATAGGTGGCGAAGCCACTTGTGGCCATGAGATCCTGGAAATTCATTGATAATATGCAATACTGTCACTGTACTTTTGGTCCAGGCGAAGTGGAACAAGCTTTGAAATGGTTTGCTGTGGCGGGATCGTCCTGGTTTTATGTCGCCATCGCCGGGATTTACTGGATGCGCTTAGGGGAACAGTCCCCACGTGTGAGAAAGAGAGTTTCCACTCAAGTTCCCACCTCTCCAGCTTGAGTGGGTCGGCATGGACCTCGCAATAAGTATGTGGCCAGTGAATATAGGTCAGCGAGCTTGATTGGGATAAGAACAGAACACCGTTATCAGAAGATTCAACCCCTTAGTATTATCCATAGAGTGGGATGCTGACAAGAGCACAGGATCCTTCGCAGGTAGAACCTATCGGAAGTTCGGAACCATACGACGGATGGGTACGCTATACCTCTTCAAGCAGGGGCAGTCCTCCATCAAGGAACACTCACCTGTGTGCCGGTCCGCTAAGGAGTCCGCGAGATACGCTACAGAGCACAACCCTACTTAAGTTAGCTTGTGCCGTGACTACTGATCTTTGGCAATCTCCATTCAATGCTTACGTGCCAAAGAGTTAATCGATTTATGTATGAATATATGCATGTTGCCGGGGTACCTCGACACGACACGGTCCACTCACCTTAAGGCAGGCCAGATCCACCATTATACATAATCCGCGCCTGTGAACAAATCAGTGGCATTTTTTGGCCCAACCTAACCCGACACAGTGGAAGTGCAGTGAGTAGGTCCACTCTATAGCTGAAGAACGATTGATACTCCCTCTGATGTTCAAAGGCGGCGTACATTAGCCGTTTCGTAATCAGTGTATACTGTATAGTCAAGTTGTCAACGTGCTAAGGTGCTGATACCTAAATACTTAACTACCGCCTTGGCGCCTTCACATTACATGTCATCTAGAAAACTACCTAGACTGTCCTACGTAATGTTATTCACTTGCTCCATAATCTTAAGTCGGTGGGACTTTATGTCTGAGATATGGCCTCTTTTGCGAGGACCCTCCGGCTAGAGTGATGGTCGTATCCATGGCATATCATACTATCGTCTAGGTAAGCGCAGTCCATAGCCCGAGGTCAGTACATTAATTATAATCTCTCCTCGCTAGTCAATCTCACCCTCATCCCTCTCTCACGGGCATCATGTGGCTAGGTACACCTACTATCTGTGACTGCATTCCATCACAGACCAGCAAACACGAGCAACTTGACTAGCAGAATGTCATTGACAGGTTTTGCAGTTCTTCAGGGCGAGTCTACATTCATGGTACCTATTAGCACCAGGAAAAGCCATTGTCCATGGTGAGAATGGCGCAGTGTACGTCAAGCCCGCAGCCTGCTAGTGCGGCAGGCTGTCTCTCTCCGATCTCGAGTTCTCGACGCAACTCTGAGTTGAATTTCTGAGGCATTGCAGGTGGCTGAAAGCATACGTAGGAAGTTGATACCCTGCGGTGGGAGATCTTCCAGCCATCTTTGACGAAAGGGGTTTATCAACCTGTTATTGCCTCCCTCAGCTTCGAGTTCCTCGACGCCATCATACCATTTATAGAGGCTGTCTCGAAGTACTTCTCAGAGACGCATCGAGAGATTCATGTCAGATCTGCAACCACGGTTCCTCGACTTTTCCGACCAGGTATCGATGCTCATGCTATCGAAGAGCCTAAGCGGGAATTCGTTACCGAGGGCACTCAACCATATAGACGGGGCGCTGACGGCACTAGGGTCATATCAAGGACTGCTATATTCCGAAATGGCACTGATGGAAGGGCTTGCCACAAGATACATACAAGGATGGTGGAAAAATTGAAAATGCTCAACCTTCAAGGTGCTTAACGTGTTGACGAGCTAGGTGGAGTGGGAGCCTAAGAAAATCGGGAAAGCTGGTAGTTTGGGACGCGGAACGGGATGTCTCTTGGAAAGAAAGAAATTAAAGCACTGAGACGGCAGATAAAGCCAAACCCTATCAATGGAGATTCTTTACCTAGCTTGGCGAAGTACAGTTGAGAATGTACAGGTGCACACTAGTACCGTCCGTATGTAGGACGGAAGGAACGGTCGGTCACGTGCATAGGGAACATCCAAGTGTGATGCTCTCTGACTCATGCAATTGAATACATCCCCATATCCATCTCCTCATCTGACGGCTGCAGTAGTACTACTCTCCTGAGCGGCCCGGCGAAAAGTATGTCCAATGTGTACCGCTGCCATGACGATTGATATATGTCCCGTGGAAGTAACTATCGGCTTCTTTAACTTTGAAAGCTCCGCGTCTTTCCTGTACTTCACTTCCGCCCCCGACCTCTCCCAGATAGGCTCGGAGGTCCGAGCTCTGGGGCTTTGAATCAAATTGCAGGTATGTTTTCCCAGGAAATCCTCCTCCGACCAGGGCTTTGCTTACATACCTTGGAAACAGCAGATAATGTAGGCCTAAAGACTGGAAGGAACACTAAATCCGAATTCTCCGCCCCAGGAACCTTGATACCCTGTACGGTGGTCTCACTGTTCAGTTCAAGTCTACCTTTGTAAACATTGTGGCTTATTGCATGCTCGGGCGGACCGAGGAAGTGCGCGAATGTGGGCCGAACGATGAATTCTTGACGTGCATTGACACGTGAACGCCATGAAGAAGGAACTCCAGGCAATGGAAACCGGTCTCGAGTCTCAACAAGCAGAATGCAAAGACCCCATCTTTCCCCAGGGTGGAGTATGCGTGGGTGGCTGAAGTTCAAGTTGCTCGCTCCGCGTGGGGACTGTCATCGGCTGCTCTAGATCTAGGCTTGGTGAAGGTGCGAACTGTTTTCTCTGGCGTGCTGCCAAGGACCGGCAGCTCGGATTGAGAGAAGATCTTTGTAGAGATCTTGATCAACGCAGCCGAAGAGTTTGCTATTCTGTCACTGACTCGTCCCTCAGTCCCATGTCGCCCGGTTAAAAGGGTCTAGCGAGGCTCGCTCAGAAAGCCAGAAGGGGGTGAGATTGTAGTATATGACTAGGTAGGTAGCTATACACACGGCAGTTGCCGAGTCTACTAAGTTACTCTTAATACTCATGTCTCCCGTCTAAACCTCCCTTCCGACTCCCGACCATCCGAGCTCTTTTCGTCCGAGAGCACTCTACGGGCAATTCCGGGGTTGCACGAAACACGGTGATCGATCATGGAGGCCCAGAAACTTTAATACTACCTCTGACCCATATGTCACTGCTCTCGCAGCCATGAGGAGAGACAGCCCGCACTTACAGCGTAAGCCTCATGGTGGAAGCCATCGTTCTGTACCGAACCATCACGTCTCGCGAATGAAGCTCGCAATCAATATCACTGATAGTGACCTCATCACTTTTACGAAGAGCTCATGAGGCATAGTCTGGGGTTAAGTGTTCGGGGCAGTTGCGACAGAACCTACCGATGGAAACTCGTTGGTCGTACAGTCTATCTTCGAAATGTGCACCATTAGTTACTCCCAGGCCACCCTAACTGGAGTGCTGGGATGCGCACCGACGACCACCGACGTTTCCCCATCCACACTGCCCGACGGTGGCTGATGCAGCGTCCAGTCACATCGGGAGGCCGACCCGGGTTTCTTGCCACGTCGACTTTGGCACTGCGGCTCCCCCAGAATGATCTTCCAGCTAGATGGAGGTCCATTGGCAACCTCTTTCATGAGAAGTCGAGGGAGCCTCTGTCGGCGCGACGTGGTGCTTAGGGAGAGTTGTCGTCTCCTTCAAATCAAGGATAAACCAATGATCTCGTGACCGCTCATGACTGGAGTGGAACAAGACTGTATCTCGAAATCAATGATCGATGTAGAAGGACCACTTCGTAGGTTTATATCACTCCAGTAGTATGCGCCCGATCGTAGAAAACCCCGTCAAAGGCCCCTTTTCACTTTCTCCAATTGGCCTCCGGGCGGTTCCTGTCCTCCCGTCGTGTCCTTAATTATTACATGATCACCGCACCGACCCACCTCCACCATCGTTAGCACCACCTCGAAACACCCCCATCGATCGTCCATTCCAAATCTGCTACTCACCTCCCCTCTGCATCCCTCTCCATCGCCCGGGTTATCCTGAGAACAAAGCATCTCCTGCGAGGAGACTGCGCGCCATGAGTACTGCGACCGAATCCCGCACGGAACTGCCTGCGCCCGACCAGGCCAGTCCCGCCCCGAGCGCAACGGGTTCAACAGGGACCTCCGGAATCACAGTGCGCAATGGTCCAGGAGGCCAACCACTGAGCTTCAGAAGGTGAGCAAATGTGATTCTGTCGTGATGGTGCCTTCTATCTTCAGATCCGAGGCTCAAGAACCGGGTGCCATTCCGGGGAATCTCGAGAAATCATACTTGGGGGAGGGTGGCACAGTACAACAGCAGAAGTCACGAGTCAGGGTTTTCCAGCCTGCCATTGTGACGGACAGACGTCCGCAATATCATATGCAGAGCGTCTTCATCATGGAATCTGCAGGCTAACGGATTGGATCTCACTTCTAGACAACGTGCATCCCGCGCGTGCGAGGTACGTCCCTTTTGTGTCGAGGCCCGACGCGATTTGGTGCGCTTGGAATTGGGGGGGCAGCCTCGGCTGGGAGTGTGCCTCGGCCCTTTGTGGGTGCCTCAGCTCTTATCGCCAGCCCGTCCACCTTATCCCAGGATGACCGAATCTGCGCGAGCTTCTCACGACCTCGTGGCTTCGATGTGATCATTGAGGGTCAAACTTTTTTTGGCTAACTGACAGAAATTATTTTGATGATTTAGACATGCCATTCACGCAAGGTAAGAACTTTTCCACCCGGTCGCAAGTGTCTCGATCACCACCTAGTCGGACCTAAACTCACCCACCACCCCCAGGTCCGCTGTGACGCTGCCAGTCTCGGAGTCCCCTGCACAAACTGTGTCGCCTTCTCCATCGAGTGCAAGATTCCAACCCCAAAACGAAAGAAGAACTCGACCAAGGCGAAAGATGAGAGCCGATATGGCGACAGTCCTCCACCCCACAACACGGCCCCCTCACTGCCCGACGCGACGGCGGCGCAATATCGACCCGAGAACTCGGAAGATCCCACCAACCCGGACACCGATCGAAAGCTCGGCGATTCCAGCTCAGAAGACAGGGACGATGGGTCGTTTGGATGGCGCAAAGAACGGATGGCAACTTCGGGCATGCCCATCACTAGCCTCACCGAATCAGAAGCCGCTCAGCGAGCCTCCACAGATAATACCTACGCCCAGTTCATGAAACCCAAATTCGCTCGCGCCCCGATCAAGGAAGCCGGCCGTGTGGCCTACTTGGGAGAGTCGTCGAATCTCTCCCTTTTGGTCCAGGACCGCCACGGCACCACCGATGTCGTTCACTATCCTCTGCCGCCCAACATTCGCGGGTCGCGTGCGCGCCTTACCGACCTGGACAACCTCGAGATCGATATCCTGCATCAACGGGGTGCCTTCCTCCTCCCACCCAAACCGCTTTGTGACGAGTTGGTCGACGCATACTTCAAGTGGGTCGCTCCTATCGTGCCCATCATCAATCGCAGCCGTTTCTTGCGCCAATACCGTGACCCCAAAAACCCCCCGTCGCTGCTCTTGCTCCAGGCCATCCTCCTGGCCGGCTCTCGAGTCTGCACCAATCCGCAATTGATGGACGCCAATGGGTCGACAACGCCTGCTGCCATGACCTTCTACAAGCGAGCCAAAGCCCTGTACGATGCCAACTACGAGGATGACCGGGTCACCATTGTGCAGGCGCTGGTGCTGTTGGGTTGGTATTGGGAGGGCCCCGAAGATGTGACCAAGAACGTCTTCTACTGGACGCGAGTGGCGATGGTGGTGGCTCAGGGTTCGGGCATGCATCGCAGTGTCGAGACCTCGCAGTTGAACAAACCCGACAAGCGTCTGTGGAAGCGGATCTGGTGGACGCTCTTCACCCGGGACCGCTCGGTAGCCGTTGCTCTCGGACGTCCCATTGGTATCAATACTGATGATTCCGACGTGGAGATGTTGACCGAAGATGACTTCATCGAGGATGAACTGGACGCCCCCGCAGACTACGGTCCCGATCCGGTGCACGTGCAGTTCTTTCTACAGTACGTCAAACTGTGCGAGATCATGGGTCTCGTACTGTCGCAGCAATACTCGGTTGCATCCAAGTCACGGCGAATGAACGCAATGGATCTTACACACTCCGATATGGCGCTGGCCGACTGGCTGCAGAACTGTCCCAAGGAGGTTTGCTGGCAACGGTCTCGTCACCATTTCTGGGCAGCCCTGCTTCATTCCAACTACTAGTGAGTGTCCGATCATGCGGAGCGCAGCTGTTTTGTGAATGAATGAAGATGCTGACATTTGTGCGTTTCACGTCTACAGCACGACGTTGTGTCTGCTGCATCGAGCCCACATGCCCCCTGCCTCCTCGGCACCCAACAGCTACCGCGTCGAAGAGATGGCCTATCCCTCACGGACCATTGCTTTCCAGGCAGCCGGTATGATGACTTCCATCATCGAGGCCCTTCAAGCGCACAACGAGATTCGCTATACCCCAGCTTTCATGTACGTGAACGTCCCTTGCTGTGCCTGGCTCCTTCAGATGAAGAGACTTATACTGACCGCCCATCAACCTACAGTGTCTACAGCTTGTTCTCTGCCCTGATCATGCACGTCTATCAGATGCGATCCTCGGTCCCATCCATTGTGGCTACCTGCCAGGAGCGTATCAATGTATGCATGTCGGCTCTAAAAGAGGTCTCCAAGGTCTGGCTCGTGGCAAAGATGGTCAACACCCTTTTCGAATCCATCCTAGGCAACAAGGTACTCGAGGAAAGATTGCAAAAAGCCGCGGGAAAGCGACACCAACGCCGACCCCACGAGGCCGCCCCTCCCCCAGCCAAGGCCCCGAAGCCGATGCCTCCTAAGAGGAAGTTCGACGACATGGATCTGGGTCTCCCCAATGGCGGTCCGACACCTCCAGTCTCGTACGAACGCTCACGTCCGCAGACGCCCGCTGTGACGCCGTCGCGTGAGATCAACCAGCCGCCGCTGAGTCAGATGTCACCTGGAAATCACCGAGGGCCTCTAGATCCCATCATGGGCCCTTCTCAATCGCGGACCAACACTCGCCCAACCACTCCTTTCAATGCGCAATTCTCTCTACCTGCTACCCCTCCCGACTTCTTCCTCGTCACTCGCAACTCGCCTAATCTCTCGCCTTCGCTCTGGGAGAATTTCCAACCCGACCAGTTGTTCCCTGACGGCACCGCCATCTTCCCGGAGCTGACCTCCCCACCACCGCCTGCACCCGTCGACCCTCACGTGCACGTGCCGTCGCAGATGCCTCAGAACTCGAACATCAATCAGCGTTCTATGATGGGCAATGCGCCTCACGCTGTACCCAATCGCAACATGTCCGTCCCTCAGGGTAGTCCTCAGATGATGTCCGGCTTGTCGGGGTCCATGGGGACGGGACCCGGAGGGCCACAGCAGATGTTCAGCATGGATGGTCAGCCATGGCCCATGCAAAACATGGACGGGACCTTGAATGGCGGGACGATGGATGCTACCAGTCAGGACGACAACTGGAGCACGAGCTCGCGTAGTGGACCGACTGCGCCAACGACGCTGAATGTAGAAGACTGGTATGTGCCTCCATCAGCGCCATTATCTCTGCGTTGACAGAGTGTCTGAAAATCAACTGACTTCAATACAGGTTCCAATTTTTCGGTATCAACGGCGGGTTTGGCGATCTCGCGGCTTAATCAAGACTCACGGACCCGTGACGGGACCTGGTTCCTCCGGCGCATTAGTTCTCTTTCTCTCTATCTTTTTTTCTTTTCATGCAAATTGGCGAATTCTCCCGGTGAGTCTGTAAATAGTGTGTCAGGGGTTTTTCTTTTTTTTTTTCCTTTCCTCTTGTCCTGGTGTTAGGAGTCTGGGTATCCCCTTTTATGGATGGCGTTTGAGATGAGTGGTCCCACGGATTGTTGTCACTGGAAGTACCATTTCCTTATGATTAAGGTACCTTAGCTTCTACCAAAAGCTCAATGTTCATAAGATGGCTTTTACCAAGTATGATGACTGTGATTTTCCTTCACATACAGTCAAATTCCAGTTTGTCTATGACATGCAGTTGGGTGTACATGAAACTAAGCAATTGCTCCGGCAAGAAGGTTGAGAGATAGTACGACTGTAGGAGGGTAGGGTGGATGCCCCACGCCGCCATTCGGTCTCCCCTCGGACAGTCACCGACGAGTCTCTTCGGGGAGACTCGACTGGCTCGAGACTCCGCATGAGTTGTACATACTCTTCCCCTTCACCCTGACTGTCAATATACGCAAAAATCACCTTCGACTTCTGCTTCTTTCCTTGAACATACATTGACACTCTTGTCTCCGTTTTTCCACCGCCATTGAATCAACGCTCCCTGACTCTCACTATGACTGAAGCACACCCCGCGTCCACGACAACCCCGCGCTACTTGACCGGGGACAAAGCCGGCCTGCGCGAGTTCTTGGATAAATTTGATGTTGGTTCACTCACCCCTCGGAAGAAAGCGATCTTTGTTCGGGCTTATGAATTAACCAATTCTCGCCGACAGGTCTTTCTCTTCGACTGCGACGGTATGTTCGATTGCGCATTCTCTCCGCAATAGCCGTGTCCTTCCCTGCAATATCGAGATTTGCGATCTGAGAGTGGGCTCTGGGCGGATCTGCTCGAGTCTTGTCGGCGGCAAGCTCACCCTTTTCTCCAGGTGTACTCTGGTCGGGAGATCATGTCTTTCCTGGAACCGTTGATACGCTAGAATTACTGCGAAAGAACGGTGCGTCAGCTCTGGTCTCCTCTCCGGTCTCCAGATGTCCCTCGGTTGAATTTCGGTCTCACGCGCATCTGCAGGGAAGCAAGTCGTTTTTGTCACAAATAACAGCACAAAGTCCCGCGCCGACTATTTGAAAAAGCTCGAGAGTTTGGGCATTCCCAGCAATGTGGTAAGTACATGCCTTTTACCAAATTAGTCCCTTGTGATTGCAAAAGAAATGAGTGCCCGTCCGCTGACGGTGCAACAGGAAGAAATCTTCTCCTCCTCCTACAGTTCCTCCATCTATATCTCTCGCATCCTTCAACTGCCCGAAAACCAGCGCAAGGTTTACGTGATCGGCGAGTCGGGCATTGAGCAAGAGTTGCGCTCGGAAAACGTCCCTTTCATCGGTGGGACAGACCCTGCCTATCGCCGTGACATCCAGCCCGAAGATTACAAGCGCATCGCCGCGGGAGACCCTTCCATCTTGGACCCGGAGGTGGGTGTTGTTCTCGTCGGACTGGATTTCCACCTCAACTACTTCAAGCTTGCGCTCGCCTACCATTACGTGAAGCGTGGCGCCGTGTTCCTGGCCACGAATGTCGATTCTACCCTCCCCAACTCGGGCACACTCTTCCCCGGGGCTGGATCCATGAGCGCCCCACTGATCATGATGCTGGGCCGAGATCCCGTGGCCCTGGGGAAGCCCAGCCAGGCGATGATGGATGCGATCGAGGGCAAGTTCCACTTTGATCGAAGCAGAGCGTGCATGGTGGGTGATCGGGTCAACACGGACATTCGATTCGGAATCGAGGGTCAGCTGGGGGGTACCCTCGGTGTGTTGACAGGAGTCAGTTCCAAGGAAGAATTTGTGTCGGGGTCGGTCCGGCCTTTGGCGTATCTGGATAAACTCTCGGATCTGCTCGGTGCTGAGCAGTGAGAGAGGCCGTCAGGGAAGGGGAGAGCAGCATGTTTCAGCACATCCCACGCATATACACCGTCAGGCTACAAAGGTCCTGGGGACTTGTATAGTACAGTCAGATCCTGGAACAGTGACCTCTCTGGTCGAGCTGGAGGGGGTTACACACACCATCCTGCAGGGTTGTTCCGAGTCGAATAATGCTAGGGGAAAGATCCACGCACTCCCAGTGATGAACTTGTTCGTATAATCACGGCTCAACCGGGGAAATCAAGAACCTTTGCAAAAGGGCATCTGGCAGCGACAGATAGCCGCGGAAATGGCTCATAAGCTGGTAATGTTCCAGTAGAGGCGTGATGTTCCAGTCAACCCTGGCCGCTGGCTACCTCCCCTACCCTACCGGTTGGTATCCGGCACACGTTCAGCTGGTGGGAGAGAGCCCGGCTCGAGTATCCCCTGTTGTATGGTGATCCGCCCTTTACATGAGTCATACGAGGAGTCTTACGAACTCAGCCAGACTCAGTGTGGTGGGATGTTATCACACCCCGTCGCGACTTTGTCTTTCTCCCATTCCAACGTAGGAACGGCTGACATCTCTCGATACCACTGTACCAGCATGCTGGATCGCAAGAGTTTCAGATCATCCCCCCATCGACTCCGAAGAAAATCCAGTGGTAGGGTAGCACTTTGAGATTCTCTTTGTTTTGAACCCAGTCGAATGGAACCTGCAGGGAATCATCCTCGTTCAAATACCCTGCAGTTCGTGCCAAAGCCGTGCTTTGACACATGGATTCGTCGTTTGGACGCAACCCAACCCCTGTCACGAACGCTGAAGAACATCGGACCACGAGGTGGCAGGGTCTCACAGGCTATGTAAGACTCGTATCAGAGTGGGACAATCAGCCTCATGAGACGAGTTCCTGGATGCGACATATCTGGGCGGGTGTCTGGTCCTATACTGGAAGAAGGAGGGTGAGGTGAGAAATGACGGGAGACCATCGCAGGACCACAGAGCCGACTGCACGATACAAATACTGCATTTCAGTCCATACTCAATCTTGTGGAAAGCACGCTCTTCTTGGGAAAAAGAACACACACGCTGTGATCCCAATAAAAGAAGCGCCCTCTGCGAAGCCGCCAAATGGACGCCTTTCTGCTCGGGTTGTTATCGTGTCTGTGGTTGCAGGCCTGCGGGTTTCCCACGCCGCAGCCGACGAGTAACAGCATCAATCTTGCTTTGGGTGAAGATAAGAATGCAGCCTACGAGCTGCACCGACTAGGGCAATCTGCTCTCGATCTCACTCTTGACGGTCTCGAGGGCCGTCTACTAGGCGAGACCTACCAACCCAGCTGTACCCTAGAAACCATGCGGGTGCGACGAGACTGGAGAGCTCTCACGCCCGGCGAAAGGAAAGACTACATTGATGCGATTCTGTGTTTACAACGACTCCCACCACAGACACCCGCGGCAATGGCCGCCGGAGCAAAGACTCGGTATGATGACTTTGTGGCTACGCATATCAATCAGACCTGGCATATACATCGAACAGTACGTCTTATTCGTGCTTTGTTTTGTGCCTTTCGTGATTTTGGAAGCACGTTCTCATCAAGACTAGGATTTACTTTGGTGCTGATTTGAGTGTAGGGAACATTTCTCGCGTGGCATCGATACTTCATTTTCACCTTCGAAGAGGCTTTGAAGAATGAGTGTGGGTTCAATGGGGATCTGCCGTACGTGACACCATGTCTTACTTAGTATGCTATATCACAACTTACACAAGAGGCGTTCCCACTGACTTGGAACCTCAACCGTCAGATACTGGAACTGGGGCGCTGATGTTGACTCAATGGAAGCGTCGCCTCTTTTTGATGGCAGTGACACTTCGCTCTCCGGCAACGGCGCTGTCGTCCCCAATCAAACTGATCTGGCTATCCCTCTGGGCAACACAGACGTACCTCCGCTGGTCCTTCCCCCAGGTACCGGAGGTGGATGCGTGACCAGCGGACCGTTTGTCAATTATTCTCTCTCGATGGGACCATCCTCCCTGTACATGTCCGGGGGAAACCTGACCCGAATGTCAAATCCCCTCGACTACAATCCGCGCTGCATGAAACGAGACCTGACCACCTCGATCCTCCGGGAGAACAACAACTATACCGCCACTCTGCAACTCCTGCAAACCAGTTCTGATATCTGGGCCTTTGAAACCACCGCTCAGGGCGCACCGGGTAGTGGCCTTCTCGGTGTCCATGGCGGTGGTCACCTCGCGATGGGCGGCGATCCCGGCCGTGATGTCGATGCCAACCCGGGAGATCCGGGGTTCTGGAATCACCATGCCATGATTGACCGTCTGTGGTGGATGTGGCAATGTATAGACCTGGCGAGTCGGGAATTCGCGATTCGAGGCACGGGGACGTTCTTGAATGATCCCGTTTCCCCGAACACGACGCTCGATACGCATGTGAATGTCGGGTATGTGAAGCGCGGGTCGATTGCCATGCGGGATATCATGAGTACGACTGCTGGACCCTTTTGTTATGTTTATTTGTGAGTGAGATTTGGGGTTCTGTTGATCACTGGTTTGATTCACTGTGAAATCATTGGACCCGGTGTATGTTTTCGGACCGTGTCGCACCGTCGTCACCTTTAAAGAGCGAAGGATTTGGGTCAACTTCAATGTTGCTTTGCTGGAGGAGATGTAATACTTCTGTGATTTTTGAACCGTGTCCACGGGTATAAATGTCTCGTGCCACTGCCTACTGCCTACTGCCTAGTGCCTACTACTACCGTGGAGGGGGACTGATGGTCAATTCAATTGATGAAAAGTGCTGTCACGTGCCTTGAGCCACATGCTCGGAGGGGAGGATACCTTATGGCATCTACGAAGACTTCCGTCCACTTTGATTGTGGTCAATGACTGCTGGTTTTCAATCCGATAATCTCCAGCACAGTTGAAGCCGATAGACCAGGCACCGGGCCGTTTCGCCGTCATCCTGGCGGCGCTTCGCCGTCCGCAAACATTCATTCGGGGCCAGCGGACGTGCGAATGGCGCTTTAGAGGAAACAATACCGGCGCGTAGTAAGTAACCTTGGAAGTCAAGTAGTAGTATCACTATCTAGTATCTGGTATCTACTATCTTTCAGCTTCATTCAATTCTCTTTCTGGCACTTGACTGTTCTCCACTTGTCTGTCTGACCTTACGCTTCATGCTTCCTCTTGGTTGTATTAAATTGGTCGGATCTGACGTGCACCTTGTAGAAACAACTCTAGTTGTACTCGAAGAGTACTGAGGTAGTTACCGATTGACTCAAGACTACCTACTATACATTTCATCCGCAACGGGCATGGAACTTGAAGAAGAGGGGTGTTTTCGCAGTTGAGGGCTTGAGGGAATGTGCCACTGAACGTCAGAGAAAAATCACAAGCTTGAGTGGGCAAAAGAATTTTCTAGATCCTATCGGGGATTGTCATCATTTCCATCTTGAAGCCGTGAAGACAAGAAGGGCTCATAAGTGAGCACTACGGGTAATGTGTTGAAGACAGTGGGGAATCTGGGGATGCTGACTATCCTCCATGAGTCAATACTGGACTCATAAGGTTGCCATGGTGGTTGGAATCATTTTAGTCCTGGAGTAGGGGCTCATTTCCAATGACGCCCTGCTAATTTTTCGTCATGCATGTTCAGTAAAATGATCATCCCTGGGCTTGGCGGACTGCATCTTCGGCATATTGTCGGCATTGCCTCTCTGGGGATACCATTCCGAACGAGGGTCTCCTTCTTCAGGTGTTCTCATCTCGTCTATTCAGTACTCTTGTCTCGACTCTCCACTCTCCACTCTCCTTTCCCCCGTGTTGGACTCCACTGGAAGCTGCCCGGAGCAGAAAACCCCCACGTCGATCCATTCCTAATCCTCCACGCAACACCACCGGAGGATCCATGACTCCATGTGTTTGTTGACGAAACTGTGCAATGCTGAATGCACTCCTCTCCCTGCATTACACGAGACGATGCCCTTGCCCTGATGGGAGAATGTCCGACCAGCGCTGCAACCTCATTCAGTCGATCATCCCTCGTCGTTGGTCCTGACTGGTCCCGTCGTCGTGACTCTTGCATCTGCATCCTTTCTGCATCCCCGCCAAGTACTGACTACTTTACTGACGACACAGCCACGACTCCACATCTCGACTTTCTGCAGGGACATTACTTGCACGCGGTGTCAGGATGGACCGCCGCCGGGCCTGAATAAGGATTGTTTCGCATATGAATTGTTTGGGGTTAGTGACATTACTGATTCTAGCGAGGACATATGATGTCTATAACCCTGAAGGGGCCCTTCCTATCTACCTAGGACCGATTGAGGCGTGTTGAACTGTTTTCTTGTTGTATCTTTTTACTTTTCTTCTTCTTCTTCTTCTTCTTCCTCTCCTGCTTGTAAAAAAGTCAAGTTCCCTCACATACCTCTAGTATATTGTTGTCGTGACGGTCTCTTCCCATCCTCTTATCCCCTCGCCATGCGTCTCACCCAGACCTCCACCCTCCTGTCGCTGCTCACGCTCACCAGCGCAACTTCTCTCAAACATCACTCCACCTCTCGTCTATGGGCCACCCATTACAATGGCAACCTCTACTCCCTCGCCTTCGATGGCAAGAGTCTCTCCTTGACCGACACCACCGAGACCTGCGGCACCATGCCCAGCTGGTTGACCTTTGATCCAGAGACCCAGACCGTCTATTGCTCGGGTGAAGCGGGCACCACCGATCCCAGTACGCATGGTTCCTTGTGGGCGTATCATGCCGGACGAGATGGCTCGTTGCAGCAGTTTGCCAAGACGGATACCGTGGGCGGGGGTGTCAATAGTGTCATCTATGAAGATGATCAAGGTGACAAGTACCTGGCGATTGCACACTAGTAAGTTGCCCGTGGGCTCAGTAGATTGTTCTCCATCTCTCTCTCCTACTATTTAGAACTATCATCCCTGGCCATCCCATGCGAAGACAAACAACAAATAAATGAAATCAACTAACACCGCAATAGCGAAGGAGCTGCGGTCTCCGCATTCGCTCTCCCCCTCCATGATAACGATCCAGCGCTTCAGGAATTCCACTTCAACATGACTCGGCCTGGAGCCGTCGCGCAACAAGACACTCCTCACCCGCACGAGGTCTTCCTGGACCCGACCGGTTCGTTCATCCTGAGTCCCGATCTGGGTGCCGACCTCCTGCGCGTCTACTCCATTAGTGGTGAATCCGGAAAGCTACAGGAGTGTCCCGCTGTCAACATCACCTACGGGAGTGGCCCTCGTCATGGCGTCTTTTGGTCCGATGGAACGAACGGCAAGGCAAGCCCCGTGCAGGCTCACGCTGGCCGTGGCTCTTCCTCCCGCCAGACTCAATCTGTAGGCAAGACGATGATGTACTTGGCCAACGAGATTGGCGGCACAGTGGACGTGTTCAACGTCGCCTATGGACGCTCCGGCTGCTTGTCCTTTGAGAAGATTCAGACCATGGTGCCCTACACGAACGGCGTGATGCCCCAGGGTGCCACACCCGCGGAGATCCGGTTGATCGGTGATGCCCTATACGTGTCCATTCGTTCTGACCAGGGTTTCGCTCCCAGTGACAGTATGGTGATCCTGAACCGGTGGCCACGGACAGGAACTGTCGAGGTCCGCGGAAAGACTTCCGCTTATGGCAAGGTGCCCCGTACGTTTGTGATCAACCGCGCAGGTGATCTGGTGGCGATCGGTAACCAGGCCTCGTCAACGGTGGACATTGTCCGAAGGGATCCCAGGACCGGCAATTTGGGCGAGAAGATTGCTTCTTTGCAAGTGGGCGAAACTGCTCAGCCGGGTACTGCTGAAGGTCTTAGCAGCGTCATCTGGGACGAGTAAAAGGTGGGCATGGCATTGGGCGATGCTTTGGGCGTGTACTGCATCATTAGGGGAAAACTGATGGAGATTCAATTGATGTGTATATATCAGGATGGTCTAGGTTTTCCTGTCCTTCATCGAACGTGTCTAGTGTATACATACATACATCACGGCCAGACGATGGGGGAATTAGAGCAATGTCAAATATCTAATCAGAAAATTTGTCAAAATGCAAAATGAGTAGGACTTTTTCCATGATTCGCCTCTAGGTGGGCCTGTAGTATACATAATCCTGCATCCAGGCCAGGTCCTCACATGAAATCGTCCAAAAAGTCCGGATCCCGATCCTGATTGCTGCTCGCCTCAATATTATCCGCAGAAAACATATCATCGTAGGCATGATCCTTCTGCCACTTGAGCTGTTCCCGCTCCCTCTTCTCCTGCTTCTCTTTGATCTGCTGCTGCTCGCGGGTCTTGCGTTCATCGCGACGCTTCTTCTTCGAGTACTCTTCCTTTTCGGCACGGAGATCGGGGAATTTCTCGACGCGGGTCTTGTTCAGACGATTGACGATGGGATTCTCGCGCACCCGCACAAGCACCTTTTTCACGAGCTTGGGGTTGTGGAATGAGACTTGGCCGGTGGCCATGGATCCGTCTTTTTGAAGGTTGGACCAGGGAGTATAGATGATGGTCACGTTGTCCTTTTTATTTCCTGCAAACAATTGAGAGAAGGGGGGGAAAAAACGGTAAGCTTAAGTTGAAGCTTTTGCACACTCGCTTAGTCGAATCGGAAGGACCCATCAACAATGGTTGTGTTCTGGAGACGCAACGCACCCTCGATCGAATTCGCTTTGGTCAATTGCGCGCAATCTTCAAGCAGAGGCTCGGGGATATTATCCCATGTCTCGCCCTCGCGCATGCGCAAATAGACGTGCGCACTCGACAGATTATCAACGTGAAACTACGCAGGCGGACATCAGCGGCAGTGACACGGAGGTTTTCGGGGAGAAAGCGTGTGGACGACCGACCCTAGAATTGTCGCGAGGGCGCATTAGCACACTGAATAGCCAGAGATCCACGACATGGGTTCGATCCGCTGTACATACCAGACGTCATGGTCCAAACCGAATTTGATCAAGTCCTCATCTGCCCGAAAAAGATGCGATTATTAGGCTCGTAGTGCATGAGCAATCCATTCCCGGATTTCTTGGAGACGCATACTTTCAAACTTGTCCTTGCCGACATAAATGAACGCGGAGGGGGAGACCACGTTAGATGTAAAGTAATAGACCATATTGGATGAATATGAGGGGGGCGTCGAGGAAGCAGAAAAGAAGGAGAGCCAAGTTTGACAAA
This sequence comes from Penicillium ucsense, assembly GCA_014839625.1. NCBI lineage: Eukaryota > Fungi > Ascomycota > Eurotiomycetes > Eurotiales > Aspergillaceae > Penicillium > Penicillium ucsense. Next base: position 206,639 of record WIWV01000009.1, on the reverse strand, counting down.
GGATATGAAATGATATGTGAATCAGGCCAGCCTATTCCAAAATTTGATCCCCATTGAAGAATGAAGATCGATTAGATTGCAGATCAAATCACTTCGCGGAATCGATTCAAAGCTTAGTCATGTGCGCTGCCCGAATTCAGCCCTGAGCTGAGCGGGACTCAATCGAACCTTATGCGTTAGCAGGCTGTCAGGTACAAGTCACAGGAGCCTATAATGACACCATAACCCTCGAACCATAGCACCTAGATCAACTGACTCCGATGAAAGATGACAATCCTTGTGATCCGCGGAGTTTTTAGCTTACGACATCCGCTTACATATCAGGTCCACGGTCTCGACTGAACCGTGCTGAAGAAAGTCAAAAAAGGTACTTGATGCTTTGGCTTGCGGGCGGTCAATCCCATGACATCAAATGATCCAACCACGCCGTGGTCGAAGGCGCCGGGCTATCTTATCGCATACACGTTTTCTGCCGCCACTCTTGCTGGCCTCGGTCTTCTGCTCAAATTGATGCTGTAACACCATTTGCAATGGACCCCTCCGAAAAGAGAAAACTCGACAATGAGGCTGGGCACGATGAGCCCTCCACGAAGAAAAGGGTAATCGGCCCCGCGATGCCCCCACCACAGGCCGCGTCAAGTCCACGCGACGACGGTGATCGAGCCCCGGCCTCGGAAAGCAACAGTGACAGTGACAGTGACGGCAACAGCGACAGCGACGATGATTTCGGGCCTGGTCTTCCTCCCTCACTTGGCGGCGCACAACCAGCACCAGTTGTCACCACCCACGCATCCTCGCAACAATCCGAGACTCAGACAAAAGACACCCAACGAGATGAATGGATGTTGCAACCGCCGAGTTCTAGCGACTGGGCTTCCAAAATCGACCCAACACAACTACGGAATCGCAAATTTCAAACTGGGAAATCGGCCCGCGCCCCTGGATCAAAGCAACTAGATGCGGCTTGGGTTGAATCGCCAGAGGAGAGAATGCGACGTCTCCAAGACCAAGTCATGGGCGTCGGCCCGGCTCCCAATCGACCTGAACATCGCCCTTCCACCACCAAAGATGCGGCTCGAGCGAAGGAGATGGAAGATCGAATCAAACAGTACAATGTGCGTGCCAATTTACCAAGTACATCCGGGCTCGATCGGAGAAAGAGAGAGAGAGAGTCCCCTCGCTAACTATCTTTTGCACTTGCAGGAGAGCAAAGGGAAGAATGTACCCCTTGATAAGGAAAGGACGTCGCGGAAGGAAGAAGAAGACGATCCTAGTGCACGTGCCTTTGATCGCGAAAAGGATATGGCTCTGGGGTCCAAGATCACAGGCAAACAACGGCGCGAGATTGTCAGTAAAGCCAGTGACTACGGGTCGCGCTTTTCCAAGGGGAATTATCTGTAAAGCGGATCCGCGTCGACTGGAACCTTACAGCCGCCGTATTGGCTGTACTGTGGAAGCGATACCCCAATGACGCCAAGAATAAATCAATTGAGCCCAGCCCGGCTGTTGATGAGCCCAGAGCCAGAGTCTCAATTACTGCCTTGGGTCTTGGCAGCAAAGGGGAATATCGCAGCAGAGGATCTTGACGAATTCTGCTTCCACTCTCGTCATGACGACAGTCACTGGTGAGTATCAAAGTTCGGGCATGCTGGTTCAAGCTTGACGACTACAGAACATGCATTGCGTCGGCTCGGCTCCAACTAACAGTCGTACTGACTGGCTCACTTTGCACATATAGCCCGTGGTTCATATCTTGTATCTCAGTAGGCATGCTCTTATACAGTTCACTAAAGGTAGAGCTTCAACCAAGGCCAGCGTACTTGCTGCGTATACCTTTCTGAATTTGGCTCCTGCCTACCTGGCAGCGGCGGCGTGTCAGGCCTGAATCTCCAGGCAGCAGTCGTGAACAAATCCCAATTCACTCACTTGGCTTACCTCTTTTCACACTATCGACCCCGAACCGTATTATACTTTAAACTCGGGATTTCAAATACTTTTGAGTGGTGAACATCCAGTCGAAGACTTTTCTGTGCACGCTACTCAAGTCAGATTCCATCTGCGATCATCGACACCGATGGTCAAGAGGCAAGAATGTCACGCGCCTGGAACCACTCGGATATTCATTCCTTGAAAAGGGACGAGGCGCTGGAAATTCTTGCCCAGATAGCCCGGTCCGAAAAAAAGACCTTCCCCACCAATGAAGCCTTTCCATTTGGTGAAGAGCTGTGGAAGAAAAAGCCTAATACGCGGGTGCTCTACACAACTCGCGTTGCGGATGGTGTCTCGTCGCGACGGGATCTGGTAGCATATGCCGTCTACGTGCGCCAAAAGGGCGTCGCCCTTTTGCACAAGGTCTGCGTCATAGAGGCCTATCGTCGCCAGGGCGTCGGTCGCGAGCTCATGCTCTACATTCAACAGCGCCTACGAAAGGAGGGGTGCCAGCAAATTCACCTTTGGGTGGACGAGGCCGGGGAGCCCGCGCGATCTCTCTATCGCCGATGTGGATTCGAGGAGCGGGAAACGATCCCTGATTACTATGCTCCTGGTCGGACGGGCATCAAGATGGTTCTAGATTTGGAACACGATCCATGAACGTGAGGGTAGACTTTGGGTACCACGAGGTCGACTCCTTCACCACGGAGGATTCCACAATCCCCGTCTACGAAGGTGCCCTTCTAGCCAGGACCATCTCTTCAAGACCCTCCCTCCGCTCCCTCCCTCCTCCCTCCATTGGTGGCTCCTTTGTAAAAGGCGAGACCCAGATGTACCGTTTCAACGATCCCGAAGGAGACTGGACAGGCGTTACTCTGTGCGGCTCCTTGACGAGCATAGGAGCGTGGCCCATCCCTTGCGAACAAGCCCGGCGCACGGGGGGGGGGGGTTCCACCAGAACCTGAACGTGAGCGTCTCGATCTACGCTCCGACGCGTTCCCGCGCTCTCATTCTCGACTGTCACCCCGCTACATACTTCAGTGAAGTTGGGCATATCCAGGCATGGCTTATACCACAGGGCTCGCCCTGAGCGAGTCAGTCCCTGTCCCCTGGGAGCGAGTGTCAGGGAGATCGCGTGTTAGACGATGGACTATCGGCAAACTACGTCTCTATCATCTGGACCACCCTACCCACCTTCAGTCAAGTCTTGCACCGAACTTTCACTTCGTCTTTCTGACTCTCAGGACCTAGCTGCTAGACACCAGCGTTCACATTTCCGTTCTCAAGAGATCTTGCCGCGCTCCAATAGTGGTTGCTCGTGAGAGCCACGATCTCCCTGAGAGTCGGCATTGGGCCGTTTGAACAACGAGCAATGGCACCGATCATCGTCCTCCTCATCGGCCTGGCGCTAGCTACGATATCTCATGCCGCAGCACTGGTTGCCAATTACCCCATTAATTCCCAGCTCCCACCGGTTGCGCGGATCTCTCAACCGTTTCAATTTGTCTTTTCAGAAGGCACTTTCTCTCACGCTGATTCATCGACCAAGTACTCGCTCAAGGACGCTCCATCATGGCTTCATGTCGACAGCGCTAGCCGGACCCTGTCAGGCACGCCTGATTCACAGGGCAGCGGTGCAGAATCATTCGAATTGGTAGCCTCCACCGGGTCCGACTCGGCTAGCATGAATGTGACTTTGATCGTGACGTCCGACGCAGGCCCGACTATCGGTACCTCCCTTGTGTCTCAACTGCGGGCTTATGGTCCTGTGTCTTACCCTGCGACGCTGAATTTACATCCCGGACAACCATTTCATATTCAATTTGACCCGGCCACGTTCCACAACACTCATCCCTCCACGATCTATTACGGCACCTCACCAAATAATGCGCCTCTCCCGTCATGGATGACTTTCGACCCGGCATCGCTCAGCTTTGCTGGAAACACACCGTCCTTTCCCGGATCTGGCCCTCAGTTCTTCACGTTTCAGCTGGTCGCCTCAGATGTGGCCGGATATAGTGCAGTGAACCAGACATTCGAGCTTTCCATCGGTCCGCATATGCTAGCTTTCAACGAGACCGTGCAAGTTTTTAATCTGACAAGAGGGGAGGCATTCCAAAGTCCCTCCTATGAGAAATACATGACACTCGATTGGTCACCAATTGCCCGCGAGAACATTGTCCTGGTCGACGCCGCAGTCCCGGACTGGTTAACTCTAGACAAACAATCAATTTCGCTGATTGGCACCCCGCCAAGATCCGCTGTGAATCAGAACATCACAATCACTGCGACGGACACTTATCACGATGAGGCCAAGATTTTGGTCCGTCTGGAGTTTCTGGAGCTTTTCGTCGACACGGTCTTGGGCTGCGAGGCCTTCATCGGCCAAGACTTTTCCTACGTCTTCAATCAGTCAGTCCTGACCGACGATTCTGTCCAGCTCGACGTCGACCTCGGCAATGATCTTTCGTGGCTCCGCTACGATCCCTCTAACAAAACAATTCACGGACATGTGCCGTCGGAAGCTCAGCCCAAAACATTGAAGATTCACCTGCAGGCGTATCAGGGGTCTGTGAAGAGTCAACGTGACTTTGAAATCCACGTGCTTTCGCCAGTTCAGCCTCCATCGGGGACTGGGACTGGTACGACATCACAGACCCCTAGTCCTTCGACGCAAAAGGCAGGCATCATCGCCGTCTCCGTGGTCATTCCGGTCGCTGTGATACTCAGTTGTATCATCCTGTTTTGTTGCTGGCGTCGCAGAAGAAAGTCGACCACGACCGTTGAAGATGGCAAGGACGACAAAGAGGCGAAAGCCGCTCCTCCCCGCCCGGCACGTCCCCATCTCCCTAACTGCGAGCCCGGTGTGGCGGAAAGACATTCGCAGGATGATCCTCCCGAAGACTGGGAGAAGAGCCCTATTTCGCCTCCATCTGACCTCCCCCGACTCGAGCTCGGTCCCGCATGGAATGTGACTCCGTTTGACCCACCAGGGGAAAGTCTGATGTTCATTCCTGAACCTAGTCCTCCACCTCGATCACCAAAGCGAAGTGCATTTGTGCCACTTCGCGACCCACCCATCGATGAGAATAAGTCGCTCGTCGACAACTCCCCTGCTCGGAAGCCCAATCAACGCTTGTCTTTCACCGCGAGTCCACAGGGCATGCGTCGACGTACCAGCGCGCGTTCCCGTCGCGAGCCGCTGAAACCCATTCAAGCGCGAGCTATGAAGCGTGAGTCGATGCAGTCATCTCGGTCGAAGCGATTCTCCAGACGCTCTAGCGGCATCTCCACGGTCGCCGCAGGTCTGCCGGTGAGAATGAGTGGCGCTGGACATGGCGCTGGAGGGTTTGGACCTCCAGGCCACGGTTTCGTGCGCATGTCATGGCAAAATACCAAAGCGTCCTTGATGACCGAGGACGGTACAATGGGACCTGTTATGCCAGGCTATGTTCGACCTGCCGTGGGTACAGGACGTGTTCGGTATAGCATGGTTGAGAGCATCCCGGAGAAAACAAAGTCTACGACGATTCGTGCCGTCGAGCGCGATGAATCTCCCGTCTCCGAGGCCGACTCTCTGGAGGCGTTTGTCCACAGTCGCGCCAAACACCGCAACTCGTCAAATCCGCTGTTCTCCGCGCAGATCAGCCGTCGGCCCTCGTCGGCGCTGCGCGCTCTGGATCGAGCCCGTAGTCAGCGCAGCCGGGCCGATACCGTCTCGGTTTCCACGTTCAGTGATGAGTATCGACAAAGCATTCGTGGTCGACCCTATTCTACTGCAATGTCCGCATCCGAGTATGGCGACGATAATCGGGTGTCTCAATATCAACCTCTCGCATATCCCACTAGTCTGTTCCCTCTCGCCGAGGGTGTCGGCAACAGTCAGAGTCAACTCAGTCTAGCACAAGATTACCGGGGGGCCATCTCCCCACTGCCTCGGTTCTGGAGTGAGAACAGTCTGGCCAGTGCCAGTGCCAGTGCCAGTGCTCGCCATATGGGATCGGATTCTCACCCGACAGACGCGTCTGTTCCGCGCACGCATCGACACTCGATCATGCCCGCCAGTTCCTCCATGGTCTCTGATCTGGCCGAGCATCTCTCACGCAAAGCATCCTCCCAGAGGCTCGCCACTGCTACTGGACTTGAGCCCCTTCCTCCGCATAGCGCCAGCTCCCGGGGTCTACCCATGGCTAGTAGTGGCGAGTTGGCGTTTGTTTAATTGAACCGATCTCTCAGCTGGCGCGATGCCCTCTGTCATTGAGGATGTTGTGATGTTTTCTATATGTGCGTTAATGTATGGTGGCTTTATGTGTCGTCTTTTGTTTCTCTATTTTTTTATTCCCCTTTGTTTTTGCGACTCGACAGCGGAGTTATTTTTTATTGGGAGCATGGCGAGCGTGATATCCATGGGTTTTTATGTAGACGTTGGTCTGTGTTAGGTCTTGACCATCGGTTTTCTTGTGATCGGTTTATGGTTCCCATAGCTTAGATAGTTGTCATCAATATCAATCAGTACATGCGAGGTTTCTTCCGTCCACATGTGTCTAGTCGTCTACAATCGACCGAGAGAACTCTCGGGTAGGTTGACCGAGTCGTCTGGACCGGGTCATCGGGACTAAATCGAGTCTGCCCAACAGCTCACTTTAGCTGGACACATTGAAATCGATGAGCGCAAGGCACAATGCCTCTGAGAGCAAAAAGAAAGCCCTCCGATCAACCGAGAAGTCTCCTGTCACCGCGTGATCAACATCCACAGTGAGGAACCCCCATGGAGGCGTGTGGCATTGTCTCTGGCCCAAAGCGGCCAGGTCCCATGACTTCATCTGTGCTTGGCGCGGAAGAGCTTTCAGCACGAGACTGACGAAACCCAACAAAAGAGTGACGTTTGGAATTCCCCTTTGCCCCCAACACCGACCGAACTTTTTTTTTTGCAAAGGAGAGAGTGTGAGACTGTTGTCGCGCTTATCGTCTTGATCCGATTTCCAGTGATTCACCTGGTTTCTGTTTCTTCCCCGAGAACTCGGTTCGAATTCTTGAAGATCTTCAAATAAGCTGCTTGTTGGGCGGAATCCAAATTTCCCCAGTTTTTTGCTCCCCCGCCACCATCGCATCATCCACCGCCGCGATCACCGTCTCTCGACTTTTTTTTCCGGTTCTCCAAAAAGGTCTTCGCGATATCTCCACAACCAATCGCTTGACGTTTCTCAAAGTCGACTTGGCTTCTGACCGACATTCGACAAAATGAGTGGTCCCAACTTGACTCGCAATATCTCCTATGGACGAGGAGGCGCAGGTACGTCCATCCGTTGTTCATGCGGAGGGAGGTTTCCCCCGCGTACCGCGCATTGGCGCAACACTTGAGCTTGAGCTTGCACTTGGGCTCGAGTAAGCAACAATGAGATTGAGTAGATCACAGCTAATGCGCCGGTCACCTTGGGCCTCGCGGGTGAACAGGTAACATTGCGCCGCCTCAACGATCCACCACGCCCAAGGACCTGGTCACACCGAGAATCAAGCAAGAAGTGTACACGACCGGACGAGGAGGATCCGGAAATATGGTCCAGAACGATCCGCAGCATCCAGAGCTTGCGCGCGAAAGTCAAGATGTCGAGTCGCCGCCATTGCGCGCGGAGCAATTCCCGCATCATACGGGCCGAGGTATGTTTTTTTTTTTTTTTTTTTGGTTTGCCCGCGAGAGTAAAGGTGTGATCATTTTCTCTCCATGGCTGAGTTCACTTTTCGCCCTGGTTGTTTTGTCGTCTTGTGCATCTGGTCGATGCTAGTCTGCTGCTATTCTCTGGTATTTGCTGACACATTCGCGTTTTGCGAAATGACATTCAGGTGGCGCCGCGAATGCCTACATCCCCACGCCGGAGGAGGAACAGTCGGCGCGAAAGGAGGAGGCCGAACTGGTTCGCGTGCGCACACAATCACGAGATCGTCTCAAGGAGATAGAACTCAAGCGGCAAGAAGAACGTCATGGATCGCCTGCTTCCTAAAAGGTAGGGGATGTGAGCCGTTCATCGGTCATGGATATCCGGGGGGAGTTTTGGCGTCAAGGATGGTTGTTCTCCGTGAAAGAGGGCCTCTTGTTTCATTTTTTTTTTCTGTTCTTTCTATTTTCAAATCATCTCATGACGAGGTTTACCCGTCAAATTCGAAGAGACAGCAGTTTAATGAGAATTGAGAAGGTTCATGCTGTCGACGGAAGAATGTAAACGATGAAATCCTATCTGTACGATCGAGCGGGGGCTGCCTAGTTGTTTATCTTATCTTTGGGCCATAGCACTATTCTTTGCTTTTTTTTGGTGGGAGTGTTCCGACAGACACTTCAGTTGTTTCTGTTTGTTTTCTATTTTGTTATGTTACCCTTGTCCTTGTCACTTTTCCCTTATCTCTCACTTTTGGTTGGCTATCGTGGACGGTTGCGTGTTACACTACTCGGCAAAGGCCGAGATGACGGCAGATGCGCAAGTTAGTGTCAAGTGAGAAGTCGGAGGGACGAAAGGGGATCAGTCGACGGACTGGGAGGCTTCCACCGAGACGGTTGGTTTCCTTTATTTACGGATTCGAGACGCTGACTGCAATCTCAAGGGTGTGGCTGTTTTTTTTGTGGTTCCCCAAACGGAGAAACGAAGTCTATCCTTATCTCTAGTCTTGCGTCTTGTCTTCTGCTTTGGAGCCGGGTGTCAGAGAACTGATGGCTTATTCCTTATGTGGAAGAGGTCTTTGGCCATTTCGTAACAGACAGGTGTCATTAAAGTTGGATACAGGTTCGTTATTCGGACAAGGTGTTGGTTTCTCTATCATTAGTGCCGTATCAGCTCTCTTCAGCTGGATTGGATTATTCAGAAGCATTCCGAAGAAAGCCATGCAGAGGCAAAGAAACAAACACGAAAAGAATAACAAAAACAATATAAGCAGTACGAGAGCTCGCTATGATGGTCAGTGGCAGAAGCTTCAGCGTGTCAAGCGACTGGAGACTATGCGATGGACATCGTAGAATCATTTCCAATGAGACAGGTCCCCGGGACCCAAGAAGCGACAAGAAAAGGACATGAAGGACGGTTGAGTGCACAAAGTGCACGCGCTTATCATGCCTCTGGCAATACACATCCCGTTGCATCGATCGGCCATCGCATCACTTCCCACCACTCTGGGTCGACCGTTTCGACAATCTCATTCAAGATCCGAGTACCCCAATCTCCGATCCACCACAGCCCATGGAGATGATGCAGGACCACTGCATAATGCGCGACTATGACCAGGGCAAACGGTTGCCGCTGCTGAACGAGATCGTGGAATCGTGCAGGCGTGCGAGAGGACCAACAAAAGGCAAAGTCTCTCGGCTCGCTGCCGCTCATGAGGCGATTCAGACAGAGCTGAAGCTGGTCGAGTGTCTGGTCAAAGACCTCTCTCTCGTGGGTGGGGCTGTACTTGGCTTCTCGAGCGTTGCGTTGTCGCAATGCGAGAATGAGAAGTTGAGAGATATCTGGCATTCGCGGTCTTGAGTGGTCGGGTTCGACGAGCGGGTGGAGTTCGCCTTGCGCGACGCGGTCGATGATCTGCATCATGATCCCCACGATCCGGCGTGAGATAATTGAGATTTCATGATATTCGTCCAGGTACGGGGGCCGGCTTCTGTCCTGCGCAGCACTCCGGAGCGGACGCATCAGTCCATGGGCGAATGTGTAGGAGAGGAGAACCGCACACAATGCGAACACGGCGTTGCATTGCACCAATGTTAGATCCTCTGTCGAGTCGAGTGGAATGCCAGCAAGAGCAATGCGATAGTGCTCCCGTGCCGCGACGAGATATTTCCCCTGGTGGTCGGGATTGGGTCTCTCTCGAGCCAATTGCAGGGCGGCCAGCGCCATTAGACCATGTTGAAGATGGGAGAATTGCAAGGCGAGTTGGGGAATGGTGATTTGCCACAATTTTTCGGCTGCATGATCGCGGGCCAGGGAGCGATAGGTTGTGGTGGACCAGTGCATCATCAGCTCCAGATCATCCAAGTGTAAGGCTTCCGGTGATTTTCGGTGTATCCCGGGCACTCTGTTCACTGCGAACCGCTCGGCCGGAGAAGCCGTCACAGCCGGCCGATACGATGGAGGCAGAAACTCCGTCATCGTGGGTGATATGTTTGACGTGGACACTGACATGTCTGAGCTGGCTGAGGGTGGATAATTGGAGGCTGCTGGGACCGCCAGAGGCTTTATATCCATCGGCCTCACAGGCGAGCGAACACCTGAGAATCGACTGCGCACTCGATCGTCTTCAAAGTAAATGGTTTGACGGGCTATTCTAGAAAGATGCTGTTTGTAGCCTTCTCTCAGACTGAGGATTTCCAGCGTCTAGTGTCAGGCCGGCCTGGATCGTAGACAGAGGAGCAGAACAGAGAAAAGGCAGGGGTTTAATATGGTGTGGTTTCGAGGGAACAGAGGGAACCGAGGGAACCAAGGGAAGAAGAATAAAAAGGAAGAGAAGGCGAGGCTGAGAGCGTTGTAGAGACAGATGATGCCACCCGTTGATCTCTTTCGTTCTCTCTCTCTCTTCCTCTTCCTCTCAGGACAAAGGCGTCTATTTAGCCTCTCTTTTTTGTTTTATTTTGTTTTTGTCAAAGATCGACACTTTGAAATGTACACAGCGTGTTCTACTGACAGATCATCAAACAATGCGAACGAATTCACGATTCCTTGATGATGGGCAAGCGTCGATGCAGCGTTCCTCTTCAGGCGTGACATTCGATCCACGTCGGGGAGGAAAGTGGGATGTCAATCACGTCGATCTGGCGGATGACTGTGAAGAAGTTGAAAAGAAAGAGGAAGACCGAGAAGATCGACACCGTCTGAGGAGGAAGGGGCTGATGGGGGTGGGAGAGCATGCAGATGATTCCAAATTGACCCAATTTGGTGAGTGCATCGATCGTGTAGTTTGGAGTGGACGTGGGGGGGTTTTTCCGACGCTGTACGTGGTTGAGAGCGCAGGGAGAGGAACCGGAGCATCTGCGATGGAGGTGATATCACATCCCAGGCACTGATCCGACTGGGCATAATCAGTTTGGTATCTTAGTACAGCATCGGAGAGACAAAGTCGCAGATGTATCCCCCTCCTCTCCCACGCATCGTAGGGAGATGCTGGCTCTTCCCATCGTGGTCACCGAGTTCGCCGTGGTCACCGTGGTCCCCTCCTGTCATCTTCTCCCCCGATGCGCACCCTATCCTGATTTGACTTTGGCGTGTTTCCCTTTTTGCCTTTTTGGGTGCAAACGCGACACGGACCACTCGACGATTGACCGCGAAGGGAAAATGAAGGCAGGGCTTGGCAATCGGCGATGAAGGTACGTGTGGTCCGGTGGATTTGGACGTGGATAATGATATGAGGTAGGTACTTAGTACTCATGTAAATACGTACTTAGGTACCGTATGTACTGACTTACAAGTATACAACTAATCAACTATACATTAAGGATGTTTATGGTGGTACTTGACTACCGAGTAGTTACAGTCAGGTACATTCCTCCTTTTCCCCCAATTTCGAGTTTCGGCAGAGAGCTGCACCTCGGCTCCTCCGGGTCAGAGGCGGGCAGAGTTTCCCTCTGGATGCTTGATAATGAAGTCGATCATTCCAGTTAGAGCTGCGAGAGTTCACCCGTCGTCGGAACCTGAGTGGAACTCCAACTCATGAGTGGAGCATGTAGCGTGGACAACTAACTTATCTCTCAAGTCACGCTGCAAGTACTTTTACCCTATCAAGGCTAGCGTGTTAACTGTCACCCTCGGGAGATTCATAACTTTATTGAGATTTCCAGTTCAAGCTGTATTGATCTACTGCTGTATCAACTTGTTAACTACAAAGTTAAAATTTGTACCATGAGTAACTATATAGTAAATACTAAAGACTGAAAAGACTATCTGACTTTCTTTCAGCATAAATTTAATATAATCATATTAGCACAAGGGTGTTCTTTTCAAGATGAACTGTTTTTTCTAGATGGTGATTTGATCCCTGCAGACCCCCAAATTGGTAAATGCATCGATCCCGCCGAGGGAAAAGAGATTTCTCACTGATCGGGAATGACATAATGACTCCCGTTCATCCGGATGACGGTCATTTACTGATGTTACATACCTATGTATATTCCTCCAGCTGTTGAATTCCTACTCGACGAAATCCGCAAAAGGGTATATCTCTAGTAAGAACTAAGCACTGACTCACCTGTGATTTACGAGGAGTACCTAATAACTACCTAATGAGTATTGACTCTATTGAGTTAGGTACCTAGTTACTGCCTGCTCGGTAAGGTAGTAGTTAGTAGTTACAAGAGACTGAAGACGCCGACGGTAGTGGCGCCTTCAAGAAAACGAGTGCCTGATTAGGAAAGCTTCCAGACAAGGTACTTCACTGAGCATTCATTCGAGAATGAGTGCGCAATATACAGAATAGAGTCAATAGACTAATGTACATATCATTCTCGGTGTGAAACTGTGAACGGATCTCACTTACGGAAGCCCACAGCGATGCAGATTGCCGAGCCAAGATCCCCACGGGCGGGACCCGAGAGCCATGCGTTTTCCTAATCGGGATAGACGTGGCATTGCCTTTTTCTCTCTCTCTCCCGGCCAGGTGGAGATAAACGGGGGTGACACAATAATATGCCAAAATCCCTATAATTGTGCTGTCCAGGATTAAGGATCTGTCCATTTAGGGTGTTGATCTGTGAGATGGTCTCATTCTGAGACTCGGTTTGGAGGTAACTTAGTACTTCCAATTGATTTGGCTTACACAAGGTAAGTACACCTTCAGATCCCGAGTCATTGGAAAGTGAAAAACACCCATCGTATAGAGACCAGTCCGCTCGTGGAGGCGACTTGTCCTGATGCATCGCAAAATAACAAATACACGTTAGAGGAGTATAAGGTAAATCCCATCCTATGCTGTACAAATGTACACAATTGCCAAATCAATCACGGGCTCACGAAAAGATCCCAACCCATGGGCCATGACTGATCTGGCAATCATCCAGCATCACAAGCGTCACACTAGCGGAATAAATACCCGAGAGCCCTAAATGCTGGCCAAGTCGGGCTTAGGGACAGATGACGCGGAACGTAGCGTTTCACACGTGATACTCAACAAAAGCGCAAGTGATCCCGCTCGAGGTGTAACACACTCCGAGTGGTCCGTATTCTTGGCAGAATCCATTTCTTTCGCCTTCTATCACTCAATAGCAGAGATGAAAAGGTTCTATAAGAGAGATAAGCCAGGACAAGGTTAAAGTCGATTAAGCACTACCTGGGTGAGATGATGGGAATTGTCTCCTGCCCTAATAATATCACTAACCTGATAGTCATGGACGTTCTGCACTAACTTACTAAGTTGTTATTCATACTCACCTAGGTAGTACATTCAAACATTTACATGCATAGCAAGGTTCCACCTACTTTATCTGTACCACTACCTCCTATCGACATTTTAGGCTGACAACGTAAACGTCGACTATTGAGGTAGGACATAACGGCATTTCTTCATCTGGTGCTTCTTCAAAGCCTTCTTCTACCACTACCACATTTATAGTTGAGTAAGAGACAATGGAAGTACTACCATGGTCTTGTCAGATGCCGACGTGACCCTTGACCCTCGACTCCTCGAAAATGTTTCATAATAGACATAAAGTTAATGACAGACCGTGAAATTCATAATAGACCATCGAGGAATCAGAATGTCCTGCACAATGCAATTGCACACTACCATAACCATGCATTTTATTTCCAGACGCGTCACGCACCCACATGGTTAGATCCAGTTCCGGATCAAGGGTCCGAAATCACTGACCAAGCGAGTCAACGAACGACTCTAGCGAGCGAGTCCGTCCAGAGATTCGGCTCCTTGTACTGACATACTGGCATCCATACTACACCCCGCCAGATTTTCTGCTTTCGCCTCTTTGAGCCATCACCGACCCGTGGAAGCAACCTTCTCACCATGCATTGTGCTCAAAGTAGGAACGCTCCAAAAAGATGGACGGGACCCAAGTTCTACGGGACTTCCAAGGCAGGCTTCACCGGTGTCTCTATGGAGGCACATCTCAAATCAGACGTCCATGCCATCGCCGAGGACGGGGCGACCGTTGGGTGTTCGTCGAGGTGATGCGATCCAAGGAGACCGAACCGTCGCGACTCGATTCACTAAGATGTACGCTGCTACTTCGATCAAAATACTTGTTCGAACATCTCTGCATTATACCTCCGAGGGGAACTTTGCCCTGCTATGTGCTCTGCTCCAACCTTGATTCCCGTGGAGTACAGGCCACACACGAACAATGCGAGTCCATCAGACGCACAATAATTGCAAGAATACAGCCACATTCAGGCGCGAACAGCATCGGGGTATGCAAATCAGCTCACTCCGAGAAAAGAATATCAGCGCCCGTCAAAGCTGCCAACGCAAAATGGCTGCCTAGCGTTGGTCGTGCCCGAAAGGCATACTCCTGTCCCGCCGAAAAGCCATCTCCAGCCTCGACCCAGTATCGATCGGAGAACGGCGCCGAGTTGAGTCCATTCGAGATATACCGATGTAGGTCATCAATGAATAAGTTTCGGGTAGGCCCGCGAACAGTGGCAGCGACAAACGATTGCCAATTGGTTTGCCCCCAGCTGATGGCCCCGTCGAGAGGCACGCCGTCGGTTTTGCGTACTGTCGGATAGAAGTGGGCTGTGGCATTATAGGCTTCCTCGGGAAAAGTGTCGAGGTTGAACAGCAGATCCGGATAGTGATTATACACGAGGAACCAGGGCTCCTCCCCATACTGAATCAAGAAGTGGGTGCCATTAACATCGGTCCCAAGGTGACCGGTCCAAATCTTGCCTGCAAAGTCTTTGCCAGCGGCGGTATAGTTACTTTGTGCTGACAGAGCGCCGTATGTGGCAAGACCAACGGCAGCCTTGACGGCCAGATTGGTCTGGTTGGCCAGTGCACCGAGCGCATCGTTCAAGGAGAGCTGAGAGGCCGGATAGAGTCCATTCTCAAACAGGTAGTCGGCGAACTGTTTCAACTGAGCCGAGTATGTCTCGGCCAAGTCGGTTTGACCCGTGGCGATTTGATAGGCATAGGTGAGAATGATCATATTGCCGCTTTCCTCAATGGGCATCTCTTCTCCATCCGCCGGGTGACCCGTCGCGTTGGGGTAGTTTGCGCCGAGCTCATGCACTGCATATAGCTTGGTGTAGGCACTAGATCCCATGTACTCAAAAACCGGTGTGAGAAGGAGCTTCAGAAACTCGGGGCTCAACACGTAGAAGATGGGGAAAGTTGCGTAAATCACGTCAACGGTGTTGATGTTTCCATCACTCGATATCTCCTTGATAAAGGCACGAACCTCCTTCACATCCAACGACTCGGAAGGGATGGTCAGTTCGATACCTCCGTAGACTTGTCGCACTGAGAGAGCCAGAATGTCCGAGTAGTCATTGTTCCCATAGCTATAAGCTCCCGTGTCTTGGATCAATTGGTCAAATTTGACGGATTCTGCATTGGCGTCTTCATAGTCGTCCAAGAAATGCGAAACCGCTCCCACCACCTCGGGATACGCCGCCCGATAGTAGCCCGTCTGCGTCTGACCTAGGAAATCGATAGATTCCTTTCGGACATGGCCTATTGCAAAAGTCACGGTTGACGCATCCGTGGTGGTTCCCAGATCGTGGGCAAAAGCTACCACGCCTGTCGAGCTCCACTCGTCGTGTGTGTCAGTCAAGCTGCCGCTGTTGATGAACGACTCGCGGATGCTGAGAGATGGGCCAGATGCACTCGAGAAGAACGAGGAGTCCGTTGGACGAGATGCGTAGACGGCACTGCCCCACAGAGCCTGTCCCTGATTGTTTTCTGAGAAAGTTGCCGTGTTGACCGCTTGAATCTCATAGACACTCGTAGATGCATTTTGTGAAAAACTCCAGCGGGCGTGTCCGGGCTGGCCCGTCCAGCTGGCATCGATATCAGAGTAGATTTGCACGGAGCTTGAGTCTCCCGCTGCCACGGTCACTGTCAGGTAGGAGAACGGCAATGATTGCCGCAAGTAGTTCTTGGGTGAGACTGGAGAGAAAAAGTCCAGAGTGAAATTGCGCGAGCCAGCCGTCACGGTGAAAATGGTGTGTGAAGACGTGTAGACTGCCTCGGTGACCACCGCAGATTGTGTTCCATTCGGGGGGAAAGCCACGCCAAACAAATTATATGCAACTCCGTCGACGCGCGCAATGACCGACCATATCAGCTTGTTCCCTTCCCAAAACTGAGCATTGTGCGAGGGAAGAGACGCGACATCGTTGCCGGGAATCCATGCTGTTGTGATTCCGGATCAGCTCGCTTTCCTTCACCACGACCCTCGACACGGAAAGATCAACGGAAAATGCAAAGAGTGAGTTCTTACCTGACAGATATGGACTTCTTACAGCCAGTGGGTATGAAGGAGGCTTCAGCGGAGTGTACGTGATGGCATCTGCTACCGATGCACAGCATGACGCTGCCACTGCAAGTGCTTTGAAAGCACGATCCCACAACATGCTGGAGAGGCCAAATCGATTCCCGACCAGTTCAAAGAGTCTGCTTGCCTGCGGCTTTGTATTTCAATGGACCGGAAGGAGGACCTGCGGAAAGCAACCACTCGACTATGAAGCAAGGGGTAGCAATTTCCTCGTAATGGCCCAGGAATGCTCGCGTGCCGAGCCGTCCTCCATATAGCATAACACCGAGAGACATTTCTCATGTAAACCATGAAGAGCCATGATTGAGAACAAGTGACAAGGGCATCGTCGATGACACCTGTCGGCGCTTGGACGCAGTAGCTCGACTGCAGAGGCAGGCAGCGAGTGTACTTGCTGCATCATTGTGGGGGTGAGCCAAGCAGACCGGCTGGTTATGAGCATAGCGCACCATTCTTGGCGTGCCCCTCGTCGCGTGAGACTTGATGACTAGAGCAAAACTGATGCTAGGCTAAGTGTGGTCAATCTCAGGTAAGAATTGTCTTGAGTCCCCGCAAGAAGCCAGTGCCATCCCGAGACGATCTTCGGGGGCACGGCCTGCAGATCGTTCTTCGAGGCTAGTGCGGCGGATGATCTCCGGTGAAAGTACAGTATTTCCTTGAAGTGATACTTCTTATTCAGACCCAGCAGCTATGATGTAGTTGCTGCCACCCATCTGGCATCAGGATATAGGGTGGTTTATCGTCCCGCAAATATCCAACATGCCGGTTGACGGTCAGCATCAAGCGTCGGTTCCACTAGTGGCAAGGAAGCTTCAGATGTTGTTCGGCTTAGACTCGGATGATGGTCCTCAGAGGCGTACCGTCTTTGTTAAGGAAGCCGGATGAATCACCGGCGCATAGACCAGGTGGTGCGCCTGACCTCATCTTGTGAATCAGTCACGCCCACGCATCACAGAACCTCGTGCATCATCCAGGGAGACCGTCCCACACGTCACGGCTCACACGGTTGACTGACCCTACGGGTTCGACAAGATCAGTCATCATAAAGACTCGACTTCTTCATAAGTTGTTGACTGCAGCTGACGTCGGCTTGAGCGCGAGCGGGAGATGCAGCGAGTAATCTACTTTGGCCGGCTCATCAGCGATCATCTGCCATGCATCCCATGCGGTGAAGAGGATGCTGATGATGACGGCCGCTGAGAACACCACTCATCGCTTGAGTTTAGGTTAAGAGCTCATACACAATTCTATACTGTGTTGCCACATCGGTCAGCTTTCTGGATTCAATTATTTGCCTCCGCATGATTGTGATTTTATGATCTGTATCTCGATTCGCGCGCACTCGGTCGATCCACTGAGGCTAGCAGGGATGGGATGAAGATCTCACCTGTTTCTTTTCTCCAGTTTGATTTATCGGAGAATTCCAGTTTGATCCATAGAAAAGATGATATCTTCCTCTATATAGACAGAGAAGGCCTCGAAGCGACGTGAATTGCACTCAACATCCATGTGGTGTGTAGTGTGTGGTGTGTCGTTGTGCAGGGTGTAGCACTGTGTAGTGTGTACTCACTGTACTGTATAGTTAGTTATAGTGTGTAGGGCCTCACCCGTTTTTTGCACCTGGACATGAAAAGCTTGGACAAGGACAGGCTACAGTGGCTGATGACCTACACATGTCACTCCCGTTACGAACCTTACTATCATCGAGTTCCAACAGTCCCTGGGGGGGTCTTTGCCTTGCTGAGCATCAATCGCACTGGATGTGGTCATGTGCTTTTGTCACATGTCCCGTCCGATGGGAGGCTGAGTATTTTGACCGTAGACCCGGTGAACTGAACTCACAGTGAGATTCTTTCCCCATTGCGAACCCCAAACTGTCAATTCACCTGGACTTCTTCGGGACGCTGACTTGCCATCGTATTCGCAGTCTCCACGAGTCAGCTGCGACTGACTCGCAGCATAGTGCAACCTACAAACTGCACGGTCGGCGGATAGAGTATTTCCCTCGGAGGGCATATCAAATTACTGACCGGCTCGGGTAGACTGTGGGATCGAATCTCGACTACTTGCCGCACTCGTGAGCGCCTTGCTCTCGCGTCAAGACGCTGCAAACAACATGATAGTTTGATGGTGTTGCTCTCAGTCTCACAATGCAGGCTGGCAAAGCAGCATCCGGTGGCTGTGACTGGCCGCACTGGGGGCCGTCAAAAGTCGATGGAGCTCGATGTTTCCGGATATACTCCAATCAACGGGTGTGGATCGTCCGCGCGCAATGGCCCTGACCGCAGACTTTCCCCCAGAGCTGACTTCCGCAAACGGTTCATGCAACATGGAAATCCCCAAAGCGTCCATCTTGGGGGCGACCTTTCAGCCAAGCCCAACAGGCCCCTCAACGGTGACTGCCATTTCTGATCGAGTGACCACACCCTAGTGCATCGTCCATCGTCCATCGTCCATCGCCGCATTCTGCCCAGAACCCAGCGCAGAGGGATCGTCTTCTCCCATCTGGCAAGCGACGCATGGACTCCTCAATGCTCGAGGGCGGAGCGCATCTCGACCGACGGTGAGAGGGTCCTCATTCGTCCCCTCGACACAGAGACCCGACCGGCTGGATCGAGGTTCCTGCGCCGGCAGCGCGGATCCTTCTTCTCTTTTCCTCTATACGATCCTGTGATTTGTCGGCAGTGCAGTTCTGAACGTCTGACAGCCTGTGAGGAAGCAGAAGGGGCGACCTCGAGTGGGTCAGTGGTTGGGTCACTTGCAGTCTTTAAGGCAGAGATGCATAGAATACGGAGAGAATGGTGAATTGTGTGTGGAGGGAAAAGAAGGAGAGAGAGAGAGAGGAGAAGCCAAGGCCCTCGACAATCAGTATAGATTATAGAATAGTATAGACCAATGCGTCAACCTGCTGCAGATCAAACAGCGTAACCAAAGTAAAGAGGATCGATTGCACATCATCGGATATACGAGAGTCAGCTCTGCAATCCAAGTGATACCGGGAAACCCTGAGCGAGGTCCTGGCTGGACAGGCGCCTGTTCTTTTTTAGTCTTTTTGCAGTCCTCTCCTTTTGGAGGGGGCTCTTCTTTGCACTTCCGGTCATTCAATTTCGGTCCCTCGAGAACGTCACCTCTGCTCCTCCCACTTCTGCCCGCCTCCTGCCTCTCGTACTTCCCTCCGGACTTTTTCCTTTTCATCACTTGAATTTCAAGGCCCCCAGTTTCCTGTGCTCTTCACTGCACCCTTCGGTCTCGACTCTGGACCTTCAGAACGGTCAATTCGGTCAGTCGCAAATCCTGCAACGCTCGTGTGAGTCGGACCAGCATCTGTGGGCGACTGATCCGTGGATGGCCAGCCCATCTCCCGCATATCCTGCCTACGGATCATGGCTTGAGCGGGTTGCGACCGGCGGGTGCGATCCTGAAGAGCCTTGACGTGAATACTAATGTTTGAGCCATTGCAGGTATTGTTGAATCAGCTCCATCACCACGCATTCTGCCAAACCGCCCCCCGCCTCGTGGACGCTTCGTCACCCAACCCAACCCTGTGCGCCCGCACCATTTCCGCTTAAGTGCGCAGTGTCTTTTCCCCTCCGCTCAGCCTTGTCCCTCCACGATTGCCATCCCAACTCGACCAGCACAACCTCGTACCGACAGCGTGGTTCTCGGTTCTTGAGTCGCCACTCCCGCGCTGCTTTCCGCTGGTTTGGCCTGGGGCACCGACCATCCTCGCCTTCCTCCCAGTCGAATTTTCATCTGCTCGAACAAACCCTTTTGCGATCGGGATCGTCATCGCCACATTGCTCTGCGTTCCCCGCCATCATCTTCAGTCCCCCGTTGCGGCTGACTTGCAGTTCGCCGCCTGTCTCCTCCATCTACAACCAATCCGTGCCTAGGGCCGATTGAGCGATCCGCCCTGATCGAAGCACGCGATCCTTGGTCTCCGATCGTGCGCAAATAGGATCCCTCGCGTCCGTCTTAGCTCCCGTCTGGAGTCAATGCTTCAATTGTGACGTCTAGATTCCGCGGGGTCGCATGTCAAATTGAAAACCAACCCCGCCGCTTTTGCTTTTACGTCCACAGATTCTCCTCTGGACCAAATTCATCTTTCATTCGGATCACCGTGTTTCAGCTGAGACAAGTTATCCGCTGTTTTTTTTTCTCCGACCTGTGTACGCCCGTTTGTCCTCGGTTCCTCTTCGAACGCGAACCATGTATGCTTTAGATCAAGAAAGGGCTCACCCGGTGCCTCCGCCACCACCACCGCTCTCCATGGACCGGATGCCTGGTCCCTCGGCCGCCTACCCTACGCCAGGCCCAGGTCCCATGCGAACTTCCGACCATCTGGCGCCGATTTCAACATGCCACGAGGGTCGCATCTGGTCTCTCCAGGTCGTCCAACAACCCATTCGAGCTCGCATGTGTGGGTTTGGTGACAAGGTGAGTGGTCAACTCGGCGCATGCGTCGCAGAGGACATCACGCGTTCGGTTAGTACCGAAGTCTGACTTTGCCATTCAACGCCCACTAGGACCGACGACCGATTACCCCGCCACCCTGTATTCGATTAATCGTGCGCGATGAACACACAGAGAAGGAGATTGATATCAAGTATGGTCCCTGCTCCTTTGCTTTTTCTTACCTGGGCCGCTGTCGGGGTGCCTGTCGTCGTTCTCTGCTGCTGACCTTGGCTTTTTCTTTTTTTTCCATCTAGCGAAATCGACACCTCATTCTACGTTTTGACCGTCGATCTCTGGAACGCGGATGGCACGAATGAAGTGAATCTGGTCAAGCACTCCGCTACCTCTCCTTCTATCTCTACGGCCATGTCCTCCTCGTATCCACCTCCTCCGCAGAACATGTCCCCAACCTATCCTGGCTACGGCCAGGGTGCGTATGGACAACCCGTCGGATATCCACCGATGAACAACTACTATGGGCAACAACAGATGTACCAAAACCCATATGGTCAAACAGTCGGTTATCCACCATATGGCTATCCTCAAGGAGGGCAAATGCCTGGAGCTATGTCCCCTGCGCCTCCCATGGCCGGCGGCCAGGGTGGCATGTTCACCAGAAATCTCATTGGCAGTCTGAGCGCCAGCGCCTTCCGATTGACGGACCCGGACAACAAGATTGGAGTCTGGTTCATCCTCCAGGATCTGAGTGTCCGAACTGAAGGCACTTTCCGGTAAGACTCAACGTGGAGAAGGCGGTGTGTCGCTCAGTTGGCTTCTTGCATCTAGCTAACTTGTTCGACAGATTGAAGATGAGCTTCGTCAACGTTGGTACACAATCTCCCGAGAGCACCAACGGTGCACCCGTCATCAACCATGGATCTGCCCCGGTTCTTGCCTCGGTGTTCAGCGAGCCGTTCCAGGTCTTCTCGGCAAAGAAGTTCCCGGGTGTCATCGAAAGCACTCAACTAAGCAAGTGCTTCGCTCTCCAGGGTATCAAGATTCCAATCCGCAAAGATGGTGTGAAGGGACCGCGGGGTCGTGGAGGAGACGGGGATGACGATGATGGTGACGATTTCTGAGCGAGGGAAGTACGTTCATCAATGACAGGATGAGACCAAGCAGGGTCAACTTCCGACGAGAGGGGGAGGAGAAGGAGAAGACGACACCCTTCGGGGGGTGGGAGAACATTCTTCAACTCGATCAATGTACCCCGGGACACAGGTGGGCCTCACTCGCTTGGGTGCGGCCAAGATTCTCGGCACGCTCCCTGCCTCTCTTGGATGTCAGAACACATGGCTCGTATGCGTGTGTGACGAGTGACGGTAACATGGGTCTACGTTTCGTTCTTACTCGTCTCTGTTGCTTCTCTATTTTGTTTGTCTTTTCTTCGCTCTGGGCTGGCGGTTCTCAAAGATTTTGGGTGGTGGGTCAAAATAGGCGGCGTGTTGGCTTTCGATACGGTGTTATTGGTGGCCTGCTTGTCCTGGTACCTTTCATCGTTGGTCTTGATGTTTTGTTCTTGCTTGTCTTGCAATCTCTTTTTATGTTGTTTTGGTATGGCTACACGGACTGGCGCAGGGAGTTCAACTTGGTTGTGAGAAGCTTGTATAATTTTTTTTTTTTCGATTCGTGAGACCTTTCCTGTTGGAAGAGGTTGAATCACGCACGTTGATACCAAGGATGCGCAAATCCCTGCTCGTATATATTATTGATAATTCGATGGATTGTCCTGATATATCGCTTTTTGATCCACCTCTGGCCCACCTCTGGTTCTGACATACCTCCTTATACCTATGTCAGTCAAGTACCCGATGACTGTTGCGAAGGTTCTCGGGAGTCGAGGTCGTGCCTCTTTGAAATTCGAAACTCCCTTCTCCTCGCAGAGCTACCCGTTCAGGCAGTAGACCACACACAATGTCGTCATACGTGGCATTTACAATAGGCGCAGGGGCTTACACTGGCCAGGTAGCTCATCTGCAACGTGGGACTCTGGGCAGTCAAACCGCGGTTTTGGGACAAGTAAGGTAGGTTTGAAAAACGCCTATTCCTGTAGACGAGACTTTTCCACCACACCTCGGCCGGATACTCTTACCGGCTTGACATGCTGCATTCTGTATGTGCAGGCGAGGAATCCTGCAGGGTATACTG
Source organism: Penicillium ucsense (assembly GCA_014839625.1). Lineage (NCBI taxonomy): Eukaryota > Fungi > Ascomycota > Eurotiomycetes > Eurotiales > Aspergillaceae > Penicillium > Penicillium ucsense. Next base: position 183,628 of record WIWV01000009.1, on the reverse strand, counting down.
GTACGGTCCAGGACCTATGCCGATTGGATTTGAGGTCGCACTATAGGCGTACATTCATCATCATCCAGTTCAAGGTAGGATTCGAGTGGAATTTCTTACAAATGAGCTGCACCTGGCGTGTTGTTAGTCTTCTCAAGGATATATCCACTGAATTTATTTGGTGCCAACGAAGGTAATGCACGATACTTTTGGACCTCGGTCAAGCTCCGTCTCTGCACCTCCAGATTTCGTTAAGTAGTACCTCTCCCTGGTATGTATTCAAGGTGAGCACCTTCTTTCTTCCAATAACGATTGAAACGTTCGACTCTCTACTCGAGCTCGAAAGGAGGCACTCGTATGGGAGGATTTTGGCCTTGAAAATTTGTACCAATTTTCTGGTTAATTAGGATTGGTGAGAGTTCTCCATATGCACATTGATGAATCATTTTCTCGTCTACCATGAATTCTGAACACAATTTGAGGACGGTATACGGTAACATTGAAGAGCGAAGACCGAGGGGCTCGTTCACCTTGATTAATGTGGGCTTCAAATGGATGCTGTATTACTCGGTCTAATTGAACTAAAGAAGAAGTCCGTTGAGCATCAAGGTTGGAAGCAGTCGCCAATTCATTCCGACTAAGCAGGTGGCTAGTAAGGTAATTTTCTAATATCCACAATCATTGAAACTACTAAGTTAACAAATCATATATTACCACCTGGCACCTGCTAGTCTTTTCTTGCTGTCCACCTGCTGTATACCGAGGCAGGCTTGCACAAACCTCACGTCTTTCATTCGACACTATCCCCGCCTCTGGGTGATATTTATCGAATCGAGTCCCAACCTGTCAGATACCTGGTCTGGGATTTGAGGCACGTCGGCCATTGAGATACAGGACGACTTTCTGCATTTCCCCCGGGCCGCCACGAGATGCCGTCTACCCACCAACAACATCCGGAACTGAGACATCAATGTATCCCACAGGGAAGCTAGTCGTCACTTAGTCTCGCATGAGCCGGCCGGGCACAAGAGACGTATGCATGTTTCACATCTGCGGAGGAAAGCACACATATGTATTCTTGGAAAAGACCGTGATATTTTCAAAGAACACTTGGCTGGTACTTCGAGTGTAGAATCTCTTTCAGACTGATTGAGCAACGACTTCTCCAAGCGTTCAGGGACTTTTGAACCCAAGCAAAGGCCGGAATGGAGTAGATTGTGGATGTGATGTGCGGTAGGTGGTACCTAGGTTGAGTAGGACAATAGTCACGCAGGTTTCATTGTCCGAGGAGAAGTCTATGACGGTGTACACGGGGAGTATTGCAGACATGCGGGTGGGTAATGGAATAGGTAGTTCCATAGCTAAGCGTGTAATTCAATGATGGTTGAAAATAGCCTTTGACCTACACATGACATGAGAAAGTTCCATTCGCCGAGTTAATCAGGGTGGACGTTCCAGCGGGAGGTGATCAAGGATATGTAGGATGTAGGTCGCACTCAAGATGAGGTGGTTGCAAGTGATGATCGTTTAGTCTTGAAAGTACCTCGGAAGCAAATGCGTTGTGTTCAGCTGCCATGGGTATCCTTTCAACTACTCACCTGCCTCCAGACAGCGTCAGATCAATATACCGTCCACCTGATTTCCACCTAGGGACATCAAGGTTGATAGCTCGATTCAACGGATTGAGGCACGAATATTCCCCAAGTCCATATTCAGATACCCTTTGTGCTCGTAATGGTGATCTAGTATTATTGAATGGAAATAGAATGTCCCTTGAGCCCCTTCAGTCTTGGAAAAGGTGGACGGTTTAATAAAAAAAAAAATTGACACGCACGATTTATTTGTACATTTTATTTGTACTGTACGCTCATGTTAGTGCTTCTGCACAGGTCAATAGAGGCAGATCAAGAATGTCACGGGATTGGAAGGCACAACATCGTCAGTGGCTAATTATGGCTCGAGTGGAGGTGAGCGCTAACTTAGTAGGATACCTTGTGTGAAATACATGATTCAACAAGACTTTGGATCCGTCCCCTATACTGGCATTCCCAATGGAGAAATTCCCCTGCCTGGCTGCATCTACTCCAGTTCCTGTGGAGCCCACCTCATGTTGAACAGTCGGAAAGAGCAGGACATGGTCTATGTTTTCCCCCCCTCGTGATGAACGGATGGATGGATGTGAACTCCCGAAAAGACCAAGTCTATGATGTTTCTCTTCCGGTGCATGATGAGGTTCTTTGCGGTGGCAAGTCTGAAGCGGGTGGAACCTCAAAAACTAGCGGAATCTTCGAATCCTGAGACAAAATGTGTTGTTCACTTTGTTGCTCCCGTCGGTCGGCTGAGGGAGGGAAGCTTGCACGATCCTGTCAGGTGGATGCTCGAAATGGAAGAGAAAGTCACACCGAGGGAAAAAGAGAACGTAGTCAATTGCCTGCACCCATTGCAAGATGAATGGATTGCGCTAGAATGAGAAGTAATACTGTAGCACGGTGGTACTGTGGTAGTTACTAGTTAGTGGTGTGAGAAATTGAGAATACAACAACAAGAAGCTGTTCCGCTGAATCCGCTCGGAAGATGAGGGCTACGATCTGCATACAGAGTTGCGAGATGCGGTAAGCACCTCCACTACCGCGGTGGGGAACAAACCACTGACTCAGATCGATCAGAGACAGGAGCAGTGTAGTAGTAGTAGTAGTAGTAGTGTTGGAAGACAATGCATAGTCTGCGGGTTCAAGGGTTGTACTCGGCTAATACTCTGCAGCAGAGCGACTCGTGGGATGTCGAGGATCCATCAACGTGGGCGGTCATCAACAAAGATCACGAAAGAGTGGTCGAGTGGCGGAGAATGAGACGCTTTGTTCTAAACGAACGGTTACGGGGCACGTTGCATCAGGCACACTATAGGGGGCCGACCTGCCAAGGTCCAGGAGTTTCTTCTTAGTTCTTCACGGGCAACTGAACTGAGACCTGGGCTGAGGGGCTCCAGTGTCGAAACGTGCCACGCCAGCACCTAAGAAATGACTCGGTTCGGGCTAACTTTAATTGAGGGCTATGGCATCATCGGGCGGAGGGGCAGTCGGGTATGAGTGTATTCTTAGTGCAAGGCTGTAAGTAGCTGCACCTCGGCTGAATATCGTATCTCCCATTGCGGGACTCCTCTGGCACTGCACTCGTAGGTAGAGTACTAAGTTAGCTCCAGTTGCTTACCTACCGCAACCTGTGCGTCTCACTACATAGTGCAGTCATTGCAATGTATGTGGGGTAGTTTATTAGTAGTATAACTATTCACTATACTGTCGTAGGCTCGTAGCATCCAAGTTCCTACATAACTAGTACATATTACATAAGTTACTACATAGTAACTTACATACTGGAGTACTCTAGTCTTTCCTTTTGGCCTTGAGCCACTTGACACGGAACCATGGGAGCCTCCATCGATCATCGCAGATCCAGGAACGGTAGAGTCGGGGCATGTGGGTGTACTCTGCCATGGGACACCATGATTTGGCCTGTTGGTGATGCCAGTTGATCGCCTCCTGAGCGTGACTCCAGTACTCCACCGGTTCGTGGGCCGAACGGTTGGAACGTTGGGACAGTCACTAGACTCACAGTACTGACCTTGATTGATTGCAGGTTGCATGGTATGACAGTATGGTACTATCGATAATGTGTATTGTGTAATCGTGATGGTGATCGTAATCACTTTCTGAGCAGCTCTCTACGGGGTTCGCTTCAAGCCTTCAACCACTCGGTGACAAGGATGATAGTCGCGGGTCATTAGTCGTGAAGATGGTCCTATCAAGCCAAATCGAACTCCGACTACGGCTCTCGTACCTTGTTCAGTCGAGTCAGTCGAGTCAGTAGTCAGTACCAATACTGAACTTACTACCTTAGTACCTACCTAAGTTACTACCTAGTACCTAACTTACTAACTTAGTACTGTAGTCTTACTACGGTACTCAGTACCTTGGTCAGTAACTTACTACTAACTAAGTACTTACGACTCACATCACCTTCGCTTCGAGTGCGCATAGACTTTATCCACCCGTATAAAAGAGGACCAAGCAACGTGTCCGAAGGGAACTACATAAGTACCTACTAACCTAGGTAGTCCTACTAACTAACTTACCACCCAACTTGGAAGTTACTACCTTACTAAGTTAACACTAACTAGTAGGTAACTTAGTAGTCATCTGATCTGACTCGGACTCGTCCGCACGGGGGGATTCTTCTGCCTCCGTCGGCTCAAATGATGCGCGCCCACAGCACGGCAACTGAGACATGGACGTATCCGGCTTAGTCCCAGTTGGGTGGGAGTGCAGATCTTCTCGGCATCGTGGCTTGCCCGGTGGAGACGGTCAACTGGTTCCTCCCGCAGACTTGCGCCTCTAGTATCTACTAACTATCTACCTATCTACCCGTCTTCATGTCAAGGAATGTGGTGAGGAGAATGCAACATGATCGCACGGAAGATGGGCTATGATGGGGTTTGATTAGATGACGAAGAGGCACTCGATTGTTTTGTCTGGTTCTGCCACTTTTTTTCTCGGTTGGATTCCTGGAGAAGGTGCTTTGATCTGGTAGCCTCTTACTGATGGTCACCGCTTCGCGTGGAATCATCTGCTTCCCCTACTGTAGAAATTCCCCGGACGAGTAATACGAAAGGGGAAATCGGAAGAAGAGGCGTCCATCTGCGGTGATGCTATGATCCTGCTACTTACGCTATTCAGATGAATGGAGCAAGTCTCAGCTATGCGCAGTACGGTACAGGAAAAAAGTACAGTTCGTGGAGCACAGGCTATCCACGTCTGGTGGAGCAAACAACACATCCAAGACAAGGCGAACAGGAGATGATTACAGGATTCTGATGGCTTTGCCGGGTCAGGAGAAGATCATATCCCCGGTGGATGAGAGTGGTGTCTTGAACTCATGGTCTCTCTCGCATGGGGGGTTTCCCGCCAGTCAAGGACTCAGGGGCCTCGGAAACAGCATCCAAAGCGACAATGGTAGTATAGTGGGCAGTGGGCACTCAACGTTGCATCATAGCCATTTTCAGCCGAAAAGCAGTCGTGACTTTGTGAAGAACGGTCGGTTCTCCTCAAGTGTCTCACAGATGCTCCCACTTGGGACACTGTGTCTCCCATCCCGTCGCCACTCGGCAACTCCACTGGGGGGAAAGAGACCAAAAAAGGAGAGAAAAGGAAAAGGAAAAGGAAAAGGCCAAAAAGAAAAGAAAACGAAGACAACACGATGGAATCGATCGGTGCGGTGACAATTGGTAAGCTGAGAGGGAGTGGGTTTACACAGTACGTCCCTCTAGGGAAACAATTAGCCTCTCAGCCTTCCGTTGCGGTTCCAACTTCTGCCCTCGACTGCCCCATGTTCTATTCTAGGAACCCCAGCCAAAGACAACTTCTCCTCGACCGTGGCTCCACCACCACCGGCACATCCACCGACTCATTCGGATTGCGGAGAAAATTCACCAAACGAAACATCATTATCGACGAGAGTAGTGCACAATAGCTGACGATCCGAGGATGATCATCTCTCTCGACCTCACCAGGCCAGCGCCTCCCAGGGTCCGAAGTATAAAGAGAACCTCCATTCCCTCCCCCTACATGCTCATTCATTCCAATCATCACAACCACACTCACAATCGCAACCTTTTCCTCTTGTACAAAGCCCTCAAATCAAACCTTCTCTGCCCTCGAGAAATCATCCAACTTGTCAATATGAAGACCTTCGTTGCCTCCCTCGCCCTCCCCCTGCTGGCCGCCGCCGCTCCCACCAGCCAGACCTCCTCCTCCTCCACCACTGCCTTCGGCGTCACTGCCATCCGCTCCGGCTCCCCCATCCAATATGCCACCCTGAACGCCTCCGGCCAGAAGTTCTACCTCGGCGGCAGTACCTCGTCCTACTGCCCCAGCGAGATCGTCAAGGATTGCCCCCCGGGCACCCAGACCGCCATCGCTCCCGGCGGCAACGCCCTCGACGTCGAAGTCCCCGGCGGCCAGCAGATCTACGTCGATCCCACCGGCGCCGTGAGCTTCACTCAGGCCCACTCTGCCTCCATGCCCGCTGGTTCCGTGCAGGGCGGCTTCACCTTCGAGACTCAGGGCGATGCCACTTACTGGCTCTTCAAGGGTGACGGTCTCTTGGCCTGCCCTACCTCCGACAACCTCTACCAGGTCTTTGCCCCCGTCGACAACCTCAAGGTTCCCTCCGGCAACAAGGACGACTGCTTGGGCTTCTCTGCCCGCGGGATCCCTTACTCCGATGCTGCCCCTGCCTGGCAGTACTCTTAAGCGGGTGCCTTCCAACGTCTTCTGGAAGTGATTCGGAAAGGAGAAACGTGGCAGAGTACTACTGTACCCTAGTGGGTACATGGTACTTGGTAGAGCATTGCTTTGCCATCATTTGTGACCCCCAATCATTGGAAATGATGGCCGTGCCGCGCAACCATTCCTTCAAATTTCTGCATGAGCGTCTGTGACTTTTTGTTCATTACTGGGGCCTTTGTTCTTTCCCCATGAGATGATAATAGTTGACCTATTACCCAACCTGTCTTATAATAGACTAATACATTCCTTTGCTATTGCGATCAATTCTTCCCTCAGTAAAGACACGGTATGAATCTTCAAGATGATCACGAATCACAAAGTACAGTATATCGTAGATGCCATCCGGCACGGATGGATATAGGGCCCGAGTGAAAGAAGTTGGGACAGTCCTCAACCCATGGGAGAAATACCGAGACACTGCGCGAATTCATCTACCGAGACAGACTACCTAGGTACCACAAGTTTTGGCGGCCATGCCTTGATGTCTTTTTCTGGACCATTGTCGAATCATAAAGTAACAAATGAAATCAGAAATGGGTATCTTTTCTATACAAGACTAGACTCTATAACTTTGTTTTTTTTGATACGTGCAACACCTCCTAGTTCCGCCAGATTCGAATCGCCTTGTCCTTACCACCACTCCCCACTTTTTGTCCATCCGGACTCCAGTCCACGGCAAACACCTCATCTTTGTGTCCCGGCAAGTCGGTGGCCAACTTGCCCGTCCGCACATCCCAGACCTTCAAGGTGGTATCCTTGGACGAAGAGACCAGCATCCGGGAGTCCGCGGAGAAACAGCACTGATACACCGCACCGACGTGGCCGCGGAAAGTAGTGATGAATCTGGTTTGACAAGCACCGATTAGCACATCGGAATGTCCAAAATGTAGGGCCTCAAATACGTGCTCAAGGGGAAATGGATTGACTTACTTTCCATCGCGACCATTCCACAACTTGACGTGATTGTCGAAGCCTGCGGACGCAATATAGGCCATGTCCGGAGAAAAAGTCACATGGTTGACCTCCTTCTGATGACCAAGCATCCGCGCAACGGGCTTGTTGGAAGTCGACGGATCCCACAGATACATGGTGAAATCGTCACTGGCTGACACCAGACGTTCCACAATCTTGTTGTTGACGGTAGCTGCGTCTTCGAATCGCTTGCGAGCAGCCGCGACTCTCTCGGTCTCCGTCGCCGGCGTCTTACCAGTGTGATCGTGATAGGCTGTGCGGAGAGCAAAGTCCGTGGACAGCGCCAGGTGGTTCACACGGTGCGCATGGGCTGCCAGGGTCTGGATCAGAGTGCCGTCCTTGGGGTTCCAAATCTTGATTGTCTTGTCGTGCGAAGCGGTGTAGATCTGACCAGTACCACCCCATCGAACGCATGTAACAGAGCCCTTGTGGCCAGTGAGCACGTGCTCGATGCGCTTGGAGACCACGTCCCAAATTCGCACGGTCGAGTCCTTCGAGGCCGACGCGAGACGCGGCCGTCCGGATTCCTGCAGGTGATACGGTTCCCAAGCCAGACTGGTAATCCACTTGGAGTGGCCCTTGACCGGCGCACCAAGCGCCTCGCCCTTCTTCGCATCCCAAAAGCGCACAGAATTGTCCATGCTGCCCGTTGCGATCATGGCGCCGTTGGGCGAATAGGCCACCGCCAGCACCCAGCTGGTGTGTCCTTTCAGGGTGTGCAGAGGGGTACCGGTGTCGCAATCCCAGATACGAGCGGTGGAGTCACCACTTCCAGACACCATTGTCGACGAGTTGACGGGCGAAAATTGTGTTGCAAGGATGGCCTCGCCGTGACCGGCAATGGAAGCCGCGCATCGTGAGACGGCCTTGACTCGGAAAACGGCTTGCGGAGTGAAGAATAGAGGGACCGTGTCCTCGGTGGTTTTGATCCCGGGTTGCAGAAGTGAGTGATATAAGTCCGCGAGAATGTCAATGGTCTGTCCGTCTTTCTTGTCGGATTGGTACGTAAACCGATATGGCACTCGATCATCATCTTCCTACAACTAATTATTAGTCGAGGACTCAATGACCTCTTCGTCAGCTCACCCGCATTACTTACATTGCCTTGCAAGGTGTTCAATAACGTCTCGAGATTCTTGATGTTGGCGTCGGCAACAGGCACCGAAACCGCAGGACCGGTAGCATTTCCGGTGGCTTGGTCGAAAAATTGGACTCGAATACTGCCCAAATCAGTGGGAATACTCTGAATCTCTTGCTGTTCTCTGGCCTTTTCGGCCTGAGCAAGCTTTTGACGCTTGCTAGGGGGAGGGAGAAGGGTCGCCATTCTTGGTGATTTGGAGGTTGATGATGGAAGAAATTTTGATTTGGGCAGCTTATCTTATCGATTGGAGGCCCCCGGATATCTGATCGCTGACTACTAACAAGTTACCGAACTAACTAGACAGGGACGCCGGCCGGGCTTATCAGCCCTTATCGTGGCTTATCAGCAATTATCAGCAGGTAGTGGGGCTTGCTTCCTGTGGTTGCGCATCTGCTGCACAAGAATGCCATGTGGACCAGCTTCTCCCTGCATCAGATTCAATGAACCCCCCTTTGAGAAGGAACGATGACATTTTTCGTAGATAAGCTCTGACCATCGCCATTCCATCAACGTTCTTTCTTCGGTCAGTTCAGAAGCATGAAAATTCTCGTAAAGGCGCTAGTGCATCTCGAGGAGATCAGTACTTGGGAGTTTATTAGTCTTACAACAACGATTCAGGATGATTTTGATACATGATCTCAAATGGCAGCAACAATAATACATGATCCTGAATGAGAGCAATAATGAGATATAGCTCTATGTATTACGACCGGGAAACTTAGAATATCAAACCTGGATATGGTCAGCAAAGGCTACGTGTAGCACCTCCTCAAGGTTCAACGATCCGTCCTCCGGCAAGGAACAACCACATAAATCGTGCTTGAGCTTGAACCATCGCTGTTCCACCAACTTCACTTCTTCGGCCATTCCGGATGCATGGAAAATCTCGCAAAGGCGCCAGTGCATATCGAGGAGGTCAGTACTTGGAAGTGGCTTATCCTCGTGCCCGAACGCCTGTCGAAGAGTTACTGTAGCATCAGCCGGTAATTGATAATTGAAAAGTAATCGAAGCCCTAAGTCATCCTCGTCTGGTTGCCATTTTTTAATTTCGTAACAGTTAGGAATTCCCTATAGACCATGGTTAGTCGAAAGCATGGATGACCGTGGATCAATCATTGATCTAACTGTCGGTCGAAGCGCAATCAAGAAACGCTGAAAGGCTCTGTGTAGCTCTTGGCGAAGGGTTATGCCATTTTCCAAGCTGTTGATCTTTGAGGCTGCAATTGCCTTGGTCTTCGGGAACGCGGTGTAAATCGAAGACCACTTGATCGCGGTATCATGATCATCCTGTTAATATTAACAAACTGAGAATTGAACCTGGAACAAACCGAGTCTTCTTGGTACCTTTTTGTTAAAGCCTCCCAAAGAGAATGGTATGATATGATGAACTTCAAGATAATCCCGTTTCTGCCCTTGATTATTTGCTTTCGGGAGATGCCTCTCCTGTGGCATCTCGTGTTCAAAAGGGTACGAAATAACACAGTGATTACCATCCCGCTCACGACATTCCTGGACCCAGTTATCTGAGCAGCTCAGGGATTCTGATAGACTAGCAGCCACTCTAGCGATCCTCTTCTGGCGCTTGTGGTAAGGTGACGGTGTAGTGGGCTTGATGCTTACGAATTTAACTAGTAGTGAACAATCTAGTCAGTCAACTCAGAAACTATACCATCATAGGACTATAGGCAGAAGCAGGTAATCAAAATCACCTACTAGCCTGAGCGGCCTCCATAATGGCGGTACGGAGATTCGCAAAAACATCGTAAAGCATGTTGTCATCCTCTCGGACGTCAATAATATCTTGGGCGAGCGCATCGCGACCACCTTCTGGTAACCATCGCAGTGCTTCAGTAAGAACATTTTTTAGTTTGTCTTCATACTCGCGCCCGTAACACTTGTACTCGTTGATGCGCTTTAACGCCTGAGCCTTCAGCTCCTCCCATCTGTTTGGACTTGCGGGCTCAACTGAGGAGATACTCGACCTGGAGAACAGGGCTGGAGGAGGCCGTTCAGTTTGGCGACGTTGAAAATCCGACAGAGCAGGAGAGTCCGCATCTTCTTGTCTCCGCTTTGACATGGACCGAGTCATTCTGGTATTCATGATTGGCTGTTGGCGGTTTTGGCTAGTAGACGAAGGCGGGATGGATGTGCGACGGGGAAAGTGGGGGGTGGATGGGGGTGGATTGATGTTTCTTCTCGTCAGCCACGCCGATAAGCATGGCCCGCGCCGTGCTGTATCTGAGCCTTGTTGCCTGAGGCCTGAATTCCGTGACTTTGGAGGTTGGCGCTTCGGGTCTTTCCTGGCCAGCCCCGACCGGCATCAGTGCCCGTCCCGTCCATTGGAGCCCGTGACGGTCGGGCCCGGTTGTATAGCTGAGTCAGCGTCTTCCCCAGGCGCGCATCACATCGCAGCTAGCGTGAGCAGTTGCTTTCGGAGTTACTGCCGACGCGGGGTCTGCTATGAGCTTGAGATCTGGTGAAAGTTGATACTTGGAGCTAGTGATTTTATACTCGACTCAATTGCTTCACTGGCCTGCCTCCCGTTGTGCATTTCATTCAACGTACATGCTCTCGGCCTCATCGTTGTCCCCCGCCGTCCTCAAGCGCCAGTGCGACTATACCTGCCTGATTCTGCACGAAAGCGCCGTCTGACAGCATCGACATCGAACTCGCGACCGAGCCTTCAAGGGTGCCGTTGCTTCTTCTATCATCTGCATTATACGGCTGCCCATCGAGCATCATCCACAAGCCAAACTTCAACTGTGCGGAACAGCCATCATGTCGCGTACGTGACCTCGGAGCACGACCGCTGTTAGCCTCCGTCGCAGACCAACGCGCCGGCAAGCTTCTGATTGTGATTTCTAACATGCTCTCACAGTGTCATCGGAGAAGCGCAATGAATACTCCCGGATCATCGACTCGATCCTCGCGAAGAGTGATCTGAACACAATCTCTGAGAAACGGATCCGCAAAGGGCTTCAGGACGTCATTGGCTATGATCTCACTCCGCAGAAGGTGGGCGCATCCCGTGCAGCTGTCGCTTGAGCGCACGCCGTCGACATGATGCCAGCAAATCAAACACATTGTGGGTGATCCTCGTTGATTACTAACAATGGCTAGGCTGAAATCAAACAACTGATCATGGAACGCTTCGATATCTTTGCTGGTAACAATGGTGTTCAATCTCCTGAGGAGACACAGACAACAAATGGCCAAGCACATGCGAGTTCTGTGCCCTCGCCCCCTCCCTCTACCTCGCCTGTGAAGCGGCAGACAGATAGCGAGGATGCTTCTGAACCCACAAGTGCGCCGCCCGCCGCCAAAAAACAAAAAGTCGATACGGACGTCGATGCCGACGCTGCATTCGCGGCCAAGCTCCAAGCGGAGGAAAACATGCGAGCACGGCAAACAAGAGGCGCAGGCACGAGACGCGCCGCTCCACCTAAGAAGAAGAGCAAGCCAAAGACATCAAAACGTATAAAGGCCGAGGATGACTCGGATGTTGATTCCGGTCCAGATTCTAAGAAGGAGGTCAATCGGTCAGGTGGATTTCACGTACGTTGTATTACCCGTGCCCTTTCTTGGATTCCCGACTTCGATGCCTGGCTCACATTTTTCCCCATTAGAAACCATTGAATCTATCACCTCCGCTATCCGCATTATTAGGCGAAACAACGGTATCTCATGACTTTCCCTTACTCTTCCAAATTGCCCTGTGCTAATACCCAAGCCAGCTTTCGCGCCCACAGACAGTCAAACGGGTCTGGCAATACATCCGGGAGAATGAGCTCCAGGACCCAAGTGATCGTCGTCAAATTCGCTGTGACGACGCCATGCGGGCTGTGTTCAAGCAGGATCGAGTCCACATGTTCACCATGACCAAGATTCTCAACCAGAATTTGTACAACCCTGAAGAATAGTGAACAGTGGTTTGTACGTCAAATCTGGCCACTATTGTAGAACAGTCGCCAGCTTTTGTTCCAGCCAGGCACCTCCCTCATTTGGTTACACCGTACATTTGAGTCCTTTTCGTGGTTCCTTCTTGCATAGGGATGCCGGCCTTGCAGCTTTACTTTTAGTTACTTTCTTCGATTCGCGTTGTGGCGCATCAGTAGTTCCTTCGTTTGATTGATTACTGTTCTTTTACTGGCATCCGGCGGGAGTTGGTGCAGCACTCGAGAAATGGAAACATTAGCAGAGTTCTCCTGTATTTGAGGCCTCCTATTGCGAAAATTTGTGTGTCTTCGGTTCGTGCGCAAAGGTATAAGAAGCGGAATTACACATGTAGATGTGGTGCATGACTTTGGCTTGGAGATCGTGACCAAGGAGATTACGGCCATCTAGGTACACATGTGTTTTCAACGCCAACACCTCCTGCAGAGAGGGGATGCGAGACGTGTAGATAGCTCTCATGGTTACGAATTTTCCTTGGCTGAGCTTAGCTGTGACTACTAAGTTCAATGGCTATGCAATCGCCAGCTTTTTCTCCAGGAACATTGGTGCGTGGACCTACTGGACAAATGCATTGACAGTTGACAGTGATACAACTCCTGAGCAATACTTAGTCGCTCAAGGTACTCAAAGTGACTTGCGGCCCTGACCATTTAGTATTTAGCTCAACTTGCAGCTTGGCACTCACGAATTCTTCAACGATTGGAAGAGCTTTCAGCTCATTGAAACTTTTCAATGTTCACTGGCTCGGATCCTCGCCAATGTAAAGACCACCAAATCCATCCTGGTTGTACTAAGGGACGCGCCGCGCCGCGGTGATGATCAGTCAGCCAAATCACGGCCGCGGGCAGTGGAATTTCCCCCGTCTTCTTCCCCCACCAGGATTTGTCAGATATTCTCTGGACCGTCACAGTGCTCACTGCTCACTACATTTGCGAAAGGAAGGATCCGTAGCTTTGAAATAAAGCACACGGCTTCTTGCTATGGCTGACAATACCTCCGCTACTCCCGCACCAGCCTCAGCCCCAGGGCGTGGCAGTGGCCGTCGTCGTGGCCGCGGAGGGACCCATCCTCCTGGTCGTTCTGATGAACCCCACGATACTGCAGATGGCGCCGCCAGGGGGGGCAAGCCCCGCGGTCGCGGCGCACGAGGTGGACGCGGTGGTCGGGGACGAGGAGGTGCTGTAGCTCAGGGCAGAGATCAGCAACAAAATGGTGTCAACGACTCGGACTCTCAAGCTGCGCCGACCGCGGCTGTCGAGAACGTGAAAGAAGTCCCCGCCGCTACCGATGACGCCGATGATGGTGAAATTTGTTTCATTTGTGCATCGACCGTCGAGCACACGTCCGTGTCACCCTGCAACCATCGCACATGTCATATTTGTGCGCTCCGCCTACGTGCTTTGTACAAAAATAAGGGCTGTGCACACTGTCGAGTAAGTGCTGAGAAGCTTTCCGAGGACGCAGATCTGTGGCTTTGTCGCAAAGACTTTTAACACGATCCTTACTACGGATAGACCGAATCCGCATTCGTTGTCTTCACCGACGATCCTGTGCGCCGATTTGAAGACTTCGATCAGAAAGACTTTGCTCGAACAGATGAGAATTTGGGCATTCTGTACGAGAAAGATGAGATCTTTGAGGACACAGTCTTGTTGCTCCGATACAACTGCCCGGATAAGGACTGCGATGTCGCCTGTCTTGGCTGGCCAGATCTACACCGTCATGTCAAGAGCAAGCATGGGAGGGTGATGTGGTAAGTCATGGACATTTTCTTTATGCGCACTACGGGCCAGTGTTGTTCTCAGCATGTTCGCCTCGTCAATAGACTACCTGTCAGCTAATCAGATGCGCGATAGTGATCTATGCACGCGAAACAAAAAAGTGTTCACCCATGAACATACACTTTTCACCATGGCCGAACTGCGGAAACATGAAAAGCATGGCGATCACAAGCCTGGTTCCATCGACCAGAGTGGCTTCAAAGGCCATCCCGAGTGCGGCTTCTGTCGGATTCGATTCTACGGCGACGACGAACTCTACACTCACTGCCGAGACAAGCACGAACGGTGTCACATTTGCGACCGACGGGCGTCCCACCGTCAACAGCAGTATTACATTGATTACAATGCTCTGGAGAGCCATTTTCAGAAGGATCATTTCTTGTGCCTTGACAAGGAATGTTTGGAGAAGAAATTCATGGTCTTTGAGTCGCAGATGGATCTGAAGGCGCATCAAATCGAGGCTCATCCTAACGGAGTATCCAAGGATGTCCGTCGAGATGCGCGGATGGTCGATCTCGCCGAGTTCGACATTCGAACCCCGTACCAACCTCAGCGTCAGCGACGCGGGGCCGGTCGTGGGCGGGATCCAAATGCTGAGCCCTTGCCAGTATCCAGTGCTCAGCCGTTGGGCCGCGCGGAACAAGCTTTCCAGCGACAACAAGCGATTCAGAGTGCTCAATCAGTGACGACGCGCAGTTTCGGTGGACAGCTCAGTCGAAATGACACGCAGACAGTGCAAGCACCTTCCCGATCCGCCGCAGCCACACCAAACCCAGCCTCACGATCTCGTCCACCCCCAACGGCTGAGCTGGAGAGTCTCAGCATTGCAGCCAGCTCCGAGCCACTGAGTCCACAAGACCAAGCTCGTCGCCTGCGGCATGCTGCAGTCATCGAGCGTGCCTCAAACCTCCTCCACAATGATGCCACAAAGTTGGCCGAGTTCCGGAAGAGAGTCTCTGACTTCCGTTCATCGTCTATCAGTGCGACGGGGCTCATCGACGCTTTCTTCTCTCTCTTCGACACGTCTAGCTCCGAGTTGGGTAAGCTCATCAAAGAACTGGCGGAGATTTACGAGGATGATAGCAAGCGATCCAGTCTGCTCCAGGCATGGAACGACTGGCGAGCTATCAACGAGGACTACCCTGCCCTACCGGGTCCTGGGGGCCTCTTACCTGGTATGTCACCGGGCACCGTGAGTACAGGTGGCAGCCGTGTATTGCGTCTGAAGTCATCTACGGCGCAATCATCACGTTCTGCTGTTGGCCGCAGTGGTGCCAATTCATCCTCCTCCGCCAACCCATTCCCTCCTCTCTCTGCAGCCGTTGGGAGCTCATCTCGCCGTAACAACACTGCTTCATCAACTCCCTGGGCTGCTGCTGCGCCTCCCTCTTCGATCAGTCGTCCATCCTACACGAACCCCGTCCCTCGCTCCGCTCCAGCTACATCAAGCAATTCAGCCCGTCCCGGTGCAAGCGCTGATTCGTTCCCCGCCTTGCCTGTGGCTGCCAAGCCAAACGTCCTGATGCCCGGCAAAACTCGTGGGTACGTACGATGGGATGAACGGAAGGCTCCCCCGGCCAACGCCTGGGGTGGTTCCAATCCCTCCTCGGGTATGACGTCCCCGTCCGAGCCATTGGAGGACATGGACGACGATCCTAGCGATGGGAAAAAGGGCAAGAAGAAGAAGGGCAAGCAAACACTCTTCCACTTTGGATGATTTGCCTGTCCTCTATTCGTTTTGTTTCTGATGACTTGGTGAGCGTTCAAAAAATGCATGGGTAGAATAAAAGAAATGTTTCCAATGCTGTGATCTTTCTTGAGTGAGATTGATTTTTTACCGGCGTGTATATATGTCATGATTGAATCTGCACGCTACGAGAATAACGCCGTTTCTGAAGGTAAAACTGATTGCTTGTTGATGAAACTGCAGCCATGCCACCATCTTCCATGTCTCCACCCTCGGCATGGGAATTAGGCTTTTCCGACAATCCCAACGCCCTCCGTTGATCCATTTATCTGATGAGAAATGACGAGTAAGGTGGACGGAGTACAAAGCCAGCTCAAAGTGTTGTGATGACCGGGACAGTGCAATCCGGCTGCGTTCCAACTAAGTTAACCAATAGATGCATACATGTGAGCCTCTTGAAAATGTAACGACTGCACCCTAGCTGATGTCTTGAGAACCGCTGCATTTAAGTAATAGTAACGTAGGTAGATCGAACACTAAAAGAAGGACTACGAAACTATGAGCAGATGATCAGTGATTTCAGCTGATTCGAGTGGAACCCGGGCCTTGAGAATCAGAATGGTCGGAATCGAGCAGCAAGGAATCGGAATCAGCTGCGGTTCTTGAAGTTGGTCGACAGTCGTCAATCTCTATCTCTGAGTGGACTTCTGCACGTCTAGAGGTCCCCAAGGTGTTCTCTCGAGTGCTAATCGTCTCTCGAGGCTCGCACATACCCTCAGTTTGTGATTCTGCCTCTTTCTCAAGGCTAGCCAAGTTCAAGACAAAGCGCTGTTGAAGATCGACAAGGTGTTTTCGTAGAGATACGTTGTCCATGGATCCATTGTGAGCCAAAATGAGCTCTTCCCGAAGACCCAGAAGCAATTTTCGCTTTCGTGCCAAGATATCTGCACGCGAAGAGCTGCTTCGACGCTCCGTCAGTCGATCCATCGACTGCGAGATACGACCGGCTGTCTCCAAGACTTTCGGCGGAAGGTCTACCAGCTTGGCAAGCTGAAGACCATACCTTCGATCTGGGACCGGCCCTTCAGCAATCTGGTACAACATGGTCATTTTGTTTGCATATGGAGTGATATCGGCCACGAGATGAAGATTGATCACCCCACTTCTTTCGGACAAGATACGGGCAAGGTCATGAAAATGTGTAGCAAACCAGACCCAAGAATTGCTCGCGAGGAGCGCTTCGCTGATGGCAATGGCAATTGCAAGGCCGTCCGTTGTACTTGTGCCACGACCAAGCTCATCAATGAAAACCATCGCACCTGGCTGAATGTGTCGAAGAATGAAAGCCATCTCGCGCATTTCTGCAGCAAATGTGGAAACATTGGCATCAAGATCGTCGCTAGTGGCGAATCGTGCAAATAGCTGATGTGTGATCGGGAAAGACGCGAACTGAGCCGGTACAAAACAACCGACATGCGCCATCACAGTCATCAGTGCAATCGATCGAATATAAGTCGACTTCCCACTCATGTTGCATCCGGTAACTATTTGGAAGCGGGTTTGCGGAGTGGCGCACGCATCATTTGGGACAAATGAGCTGGAATGGATTCTTTCACGAATCGGATGCCGGCCTGCCTTTAATGTCAGGGTCGCTGTCAACTCTGGGCGGACATAGTCGTAGCTTGTCGCGATTTGAGCAAAGGCTGCCAGCATGTCTAACATCGCTATTGCTTCGCTGGTACGGAACAAGCTTGCCACATCCGCACAAACGTCCACGAGTAGCGTCTGGATCGTTTGATCGCTCATGTTGATCACCTCGCTGTGAGCATCTGCAATTTTCTGGTTCAACTTGACCAAGTCCAATGTCTGGCATTCGATACGATTCTTCTTGCGATAGACATTAATGAAGACATCCGGTAATGACTCCACCCTTCCTGCTGGAAGACAGATGTAGTACTGACGAGCCGTGTCGTATTTCAGGTCCAGTCGCAAGTCCAAATTTTCTATATGAAGTCAGTGGAGTTACTCGTCAACAAAGAGGGCGCGACTGACCCGCTAGACTTGTGACCAACTCTGCTGCATCAGCATTGGCTTCTTTGTAAATCTGTCTCGCAACATCCAAAAGACTACTGACGCCTGCCTGTTCTCTGTTATCAGTCTTCTTTGCGAGAGCACACTTCTTATCTGGCAGCTTAAGATCCAACCTTGACGCAATAAATTCGTTGGTTTCGCAAGTCCAAAGGCTTGCTTTGATACGTGATGTTTTCGTTTAGTGTTTTCGCAATCAGCTCTTCCACATTTCGATGACCAGCAGGGTGACAAAGCTAGAATACGACACATCAGACATCAAGTTCACCAATTATTAAATGCCGACTTGCCTCTCGGATAGTGGTAAGTATTTCACTTTGCGCTGGTCCCAGTGCCACATAGATCTTGCTGATCGCAGAAACGAACGTTTTCAGCATGATCACGTAGTTGACCGACTGCTCAATATATTGTGCCGTTCGCCTGGTCGGTACGAGGATAATCTGTTTGGCGATATTCATGTAAGCAAAACGAATGAAATTCTGCCTGGATTGGAATTCGCACCGACGTCAACACCCTGTCTGCATCAACAAACCCTTTCAAGGCTTGGCGCACAGATACAAACATGTCTTCCTTGGACGACAAATCTTCAACTGCGTTGTATCTCGCAGTCAACTTGACCCGGTCCGTAGAAGGTTGGAGTATGTTGGCTCGGAGCAGTCTGCCACCCATCGGCGTTGTGGTTGCGTTCAGCAATCCATACAAGCTATCTTTGGATTTAGTGGTTCGGGAGTTCTGAATCAGCTCAAGGGACACGATAGTGCTCAGGCCAACAATCATGGATCCTTCTGAAGGCTCAAATCGAATTCTCAAGGAGTGTGCCGCGAAGACTTTCTCGAGTTCGACCTCAATATACTTCAAAGCCTAAAACTAGTCAAGATCATTGCAGGACAGCTTCATGCACTGATGATGCTGGTCAACTAACCGCTGCAAAGCTGCACGCAGCAAAATAGTTTCTTTCGAGTATCACCCGAAGGGAGTTCACTTCATCTGGGAATCCAAGACGATCAAGATACTCCAGACCGGATCTGTCAGACCAGCTCCTGCGATCCGCGAATGTGAGAACGGGAGTGGGAAGATTTTCTTCGATGATATAGCGAAGCTTGGTTTCTTGAGCGGTACGCATGAACAATATTTCGCTAGGTTCGAAGATTCCAATTTTGGTCACCGTCTTGACAAAGGTCTGGCTATCACATATTTGGCACAAGACCACTTCAGCTGTCGCAAGGTTCACGAAGGCTATTCCTACCGTTGATGAGACCCCTCGCGACTCACTAAGAGCGCAGATGATGTCCTGGGACGCAGCACTTGTGGCTGTATTCGTGAGCTTTCTCGTTCCAGTCCGTCGTGTGCTGTCCCTCGCTGTCAGTGTCAAGAAGGAGTCAAGTGTGGACTGCCGAGATATGGTAGCCATGTTGGGCTTGTGTCATTATCAAAGACTCGACGGCTGTTTGAAAGTTTTGCGGACTTTCAAGCTCACAAAACCTGTAGGTAGCAGTGCAGGACAAAGTTGATTGACTGATGTTAGTTGGACGATGAAGATTACTTGCATCCCACTCTTTTTTTTGGTATACTTCAGACATGCAACTAAAAGGGAAGGAGCGACCCACCCACTGAGCCTGTCCGGGACTCGAATCTTGGTGGCTGAGTCAGCAAGGTCCGCGCCGCACAAAGAACCCGCTTGGCGGCCAGTTTTGTTTCTGGCCGAAAATCCTCACATCCAAGTCAGCGAATTTGATTTGAACCATCACGGCTGTCGCCTCCAGTCACGCAATCATGGCGCCCAGCTTCGATACCCTGTCCGAGCAGGACTTCCACGAGGAGGAGGAGGAGGAGATTGACTTCTCTGGTAGGTTTCGACCCTTAAAGGCCAAAATATCCGACCGGTCTGTGGCATGTGCCCCTCCTAACATTAAGTGTGCGCGGCAGATCTCAAGGAGCAGTTCGAAGTCAAGATGGAGGAGGGTCTGGATACTTTCGTCGTCGTCGATGGCCTCCCTGTTGTGCCCGAAGATAGCCGCCAGAAACTCGTCAAGTTCTTGTTGAGAAAACTCAACACGGTGGGCCGCACCTCCGAGGATGCTGTTTTCATGCCACTCAACGACAAGGGCATGTCTGAAGGGTGCGTATCGGCTATATGATTATGCATAAAACCTGACATGAGTGGAATCGAGCGATGATTAACTGGACGTGGATTCTTTGTTTAGATACGCCTTTGTCGAGTTCGAGACGCCCGAACAAGCTATGGCCGCCGTGAAGCAGCTGCACGGTGTTCCTCTCGACAAGAAGCACACTCTTGCGGTCAACAAGTTGATGGACATTGAGCGATATGGTCGCGAGGGTCGTATCGAGGAGGAATACCATGCTCCCGAGTTGGAGCCTTTCAAGGAGAGGGAGCACCTTCGCTCCTGGATGGCCGATGCCCATGCTCGTGATCAGTTCGCCCTGTACCGCGGTGACAAGGTCGGCGTTTTCTGGAACAACAAGTCCAACCCGCCCGAGAATGTGGTCGACCGCGCCCACTGGACACAACTCTTCGTTCAGTGGTCCCCGAAGGGTACCTTCCTCGCCTCCGTTCATCCTCAAGGTGTCCAGCTCTGGGGCGGCGCCTCCTTCTCCAAGCAGAAACAGTTCCCTCACCCATTCGTACAACTCGTTGAATTCTCCCCTCTGGAAGGCTATCTCACAACATGGTCATCGCGCCCAATTCAGGTCGAAGAAGGACAACCCGTCCTGACCTTCGAGGAGGATGGCAAGAACATCATTGTCTGGGACATCGAGTCTGGCAAGCCTCTACGCTCATTTGTTTCTCACGATCTCGCCGGTGGCCCGGCTGTTGAAGGTGATGTTCAGCCCAAGAAGAAGGTGCAGTGGCCCGCTTTCAAGTGGTCTCCTGATGAGAAGTACTGTGCGCGCATGCTCCAAGGCCAGTCTATCTCAATCTACGAGGTGCCTAACATGAACCTGCTCGGTCGTACGTCGGTGAAGGTCGAGGGAGTCAACGACTTTGAGTGGTCACCCGCCACTGTTACCCGTGAGGGTGTGAAGCAATACGAACAGCTTCTCTGCTTTTGGACCCCTGAGATTGGCAGCAACCCTGCTCGTGTTGCTATGATGAGCGTTCCTTCCAAAGAGATTGTGCGCACTCGTAATCTCTTCAACGTGTCTGACGTCAAGTTGCACTGGCAATCCCAGGGTGCCTACGTGTGCGTCAAGGTTGACCGTCACTCTAAGTCTAAGAAGTCTATGGCCACCAACTTGGAAATTTTCCGTGTCCGCGAGAAGGGTGTTCCAGTCGAGGTCGTGGACAGCTTGAAGGACACCGTCATCAACTTCTCTTGGGAGCCCAACGGCTCTCGTTTCGTCGTCATCACAACTGGCGAAGCTCCCACCGGTGCCGCGGTCCTCCCCAAGACTTCAGTGTCTTTCTTCGCCCCCGAGAAGAAGGGCAACACTGCGGGCAACTTCAAGCTCGTTCGCACCGTGGAGAAGAAGACGAGCAATGGCATCTACTGGTCCCCCAAGGGCCGCTTCGTGGTTGTCGCAACTGTTCACTCCCAGACCAACTTTGACCTTGACTTCTGGGATATGGATTTCGAGGGCGAGAAGAACGAGGCCGAGAAGGATCTGGCAGCCAACCTTCAATTGATGAAGACAGTGGAGCACTACGGTGTCACCGATATTGAGTGGGACCCCACAGGTCGTTACGTGGTCAGCAGTGCCAGTGTTTGGACTCACTCGGTAAGAATTATTACACTTTATCGACCTCCCACGATGCAACAATAGCTAACACGAAGATTACAGATGGAGAACGGCTGGAACCTGCACACTTTCTCCGGCCAAACTCTGTCCGAAAACCCCACCGAGAAGTTCAAGCAGTTCCTCTGGCGCCCACGCCCCCCTACCCTCCTCAGCAAGGAGGAACAGAAGCAGGTCCGCAAGAACCTGCGCGAATACTCGAAGGAGTTCGACGAGGAGGACCGATATGCGGTGGACATTGCCAATACCGCCGTCGTCGAGCAGCGCAAGCGCGTGCTCAGCGAGTGGCTTGCTTGGATGCGTCGGAAGAAGGAGATCCAGGCCGAGGAGCGCGAAGCGTTCGGTTTGCCCGAGGATGCCGACTCTCCCAAGCGGGCCAAGGATGCTGTTGCTGTCAACCAGCAGGAAGGCGACACGGTTGTGGAGGAGATTGTCGAAGAGATCGTCGAAGAGACCGAAGAGGTCATCGGTTGATAAATTCAATTGTCTCGTCTCTACGCCCCTCCTCTTTCCGCAAATAATGTGTCTCGTTTGAGATTTCTTTCTTCTTTTGTTGTCACCGGCGTCCAGTGCCTTTGGGGCCCGGCTTTTCTACGTGCCCCATGTTTGTTTTTTTATGATCCAGCCGTGGTTTTGTGCTGATGATCGGGGACTCTCAAAAATCAATTAGGTTGAGCTGCACGTCCGACACAAGCTCTTGATGTGCAATGTGGATAAGTATGAGGAATGCCTACGAACGCAACAAAACATGTGATCTCTCGCTTAGAAGTTCATTGAAGGCGTAACATAGTCATTATATTCAAACTGCTGTGGTCAGCTGTAAAGGTTCCTCCCGACCATGACGGTCGTGATCGTCACCACAGTAGACCAGAGTAGTGACCATGTGCTGGTTGCAGTCCATGCCATTGCTCCGCCTGTCTCTTGACTTCCAGAGGCGCTCGTTGATGAGGACGGAACCGTTGACTGATTCGCAGGCTTGACGTTCTCCTTGAAGTATTTGTTGTTGTCGCCGACAATATTTCCCGGCGGTTTATATTCACAGACCACATACCAGCCTTGCGCGCGTGTTGTACCATCGGCCTCTCGTGGCCGAATCCGGTGTTCGCCCATCTTGACATCGTCGGTGTTGAATGCATCATCCCGAATGGTCCTCTTATTCTTGTCGAATCCGCAATTGATAGCTGCACAGCCCACTTCCGTTGTCGATTGCCAAACGAGCTGTGTGAAGTGGCCAGTTTCCTCAGAGAAGCCGGTGGGCTTGTTGAAATTGTACAATTTGACCTCGTCGGCCCATGCATCCACCGCAGCAGATGTGTTTGGATAGCCAAATGCAAGATTTTCGCCATATTGTCCGTCCTTCACATTCAAGATTGGAGCTGCGTTAGCATCAAGTTCTCACGTCAATCTCTCGACTCCCATGAAGTGATTTTCTACTGAAGTGGACAGCCGAGATTGGAAGGCGGCAAATTGTCTTTCCACGTACCGAGTGTTTCCAAAGGCATCCCTTCGCCCATTTGCGTGAGTAGTCTGCGAGCTCATCATTCCAGGATAGAGAATCTGCTTGGTACATTTTCCGGTAGTCGTTCGTTGTGTTCAACATGGTGTCTTTGAAGTCGTCAAGTGACGTGTACGATGCAGGCATTGGAGCTGTCGGTGTTGCCTCAACGACAGAGGTCCGTTGCACTGTGTTGTATACGGTGACGGCGTCGGGTTCGGGCATGGCATTGGCGTTTCTCCAGACATAGGTGAGGACCAGTAGGGTCTGGAGCAGAGTCCGATATGTATAATTTTTTTGCAAAAATGCAGGCATATTTCTGTGATATGCAGGCGGATTTTGGGATCTTTGTCAAGAGAGCTACGTCCAGAATAATGTCTCAACCTCCAGCTTCTTCTGAAACCTCAAGCCAGATGCTGCGAGTAATAGGTGTTCCTGAGGTGGCTTCCAAAAATGCCGAAGGAGGGGGTTTCTCTTCTTTTAGGGCTGGACGTAATCGCAATGCAGCACAGCACCGGGATCCAGCGGATGGAGGAGTTCAGTCAATCCACGATCTCAAGGATTGTGACTCAAAATGGATCTGCTGTTGATCGCTAGCGACTAGTCTCTATTTCAGAATAGGATGTTAGACTATCATTTGGTGCCAAAAGGAAATGACAACCGTGGTTTGATATCCCATGTCTTGATCGCATGGACTTTGGTACTACCGGAACCTGGGGAATATTTGGTTCAGTTGCAGTAAGTACTAAAAAGTAGTCGCCCGTGGATTCGGCCCATTATTGATCGCTACATTCCTCACGCCACATGGCGACGATCAATGGGCCCTACCCGAGCGAACACCGTTGGACAAGGAGATGTTGTATTTACTTGCCTTTTAACTCAATTGACCATGATAACTCGAAGATGTACAACTAAAAAAAACTTGCCGTGGAAGCCTCGCCGGGTTTAAAGAGTGTGAAAGATGTCTCAGTACAGCCGCCACAACTCCGCTCTGACGTCAGGTGCAGCCTAATGTTGAGACTTTCCGGCTTGGGCGACTTTCCTGCGAATGTGCTCTCGAAATTCAAGATCGTGAGACTGCATCGCCCTATCGTGCCATGTACGAGCGAGTCTGTTATGTTCTGGATGAGAGCTCAGGAATTACCTGGTTGTCTATCCCAATAAGCCATCGGGACAGCGCTTATACTACTACTACATCATATTGCAGGAACGACGGTTCCAAGCCTTCGTGCTGCAACAAAGATGAATTGTCAGGATCGGCCATCCGAGCATTTATTACACATCTCATCAATGTCTTGGCCGACGTAGACCTAGTCCTTCCAATCTAGCCTGGGCGGTGTAGCGAACAATCTTCACAGTAGGTGGCATTCCCAGCTGACTCGGGACTATTGGCATGCAGAAGCCTGAAGTAGGCGTCAATGGGCAACTTCGCCAGATCCGTTGCAATGGGGGTCTACTTGTGCAACCGAGGGATAAAATCTCAAGCCTAGAGCATCAAATCAACCGCTATGCAATTCGAGGGTATCTTGAAAATGATAAAGTGTAATCTATCTACATCACACGACAGCCAGCGCCATACATGGCTCGCTCTACATCTCCTTTGACCTGATACCAGTCGACTCGGCGCTCGGCAAATTCAGAAACTTCTTCAACCCGCCAAATGCCATAAAATCGATCGGCGTCGGCGATGATGGTCGCCAATTCCTTGGCGTCTGACGGATCGATCAGATAGATTTGAGCCAGTTCTCGAAAGGCTTTGAAATAGACCAGGAGCTCGTTGTTCCGAAGGGTTTGGATGAACTTGAAGTAATGGTTCATGTCACTACATTCAGGTCAGTGTTGTGGCTAGAGGGGGGGGGGGGGGGTGGAAATGCCGGAGTTCCCGTCTGATACGTACCTGATCAGTTTGAGGGAGCCCTCGGTACTGATTCGCTGCCGCTTCAGATGTTTGCAGAGCGCAGTGAACAGGCGCAGGCCAACTTCTTGATTGAACACATCCAGTGTGCTCTTGTCGGTACTACCGACCAACATTTGTGTGTGCGATGACACCACGTCGACCACGGCGGCGGCTGCTTGGCTCACCCCCACGTCCATTGTCTGCCGATGAGGATCTGCAGATACACCAGGGTTGAAGTCTGTTGCGAGCTGCCGCGTCGCGAGAATATAATCCACTTCCTCCATGAGAACGTCAATGCCCTTGTTGAGGCCTGCAGCAACACGTTCGTCGAGCATCTGTTCAAACTTTTTCTTTTCCTTGACAGCCGGATCGAGGAAGTCTTGCCGGTCCGTCAACCTCGTCGCAATCAGTTCTTGCTCGTAGAATACATCAACCATCTGCAAGATCAGGTCGCCCACATTGACCAGCTCCAGGAAAGTGACCAAAGGCTCAACCCCTGATGAGTCACGTTCGTCCTGCTCCCGGGGCCGATAATTTGAGAGATGATCAACAGCTTTGTCAAATCCAACAATGACATGACGGTAGCCCAGCAAACGAAGAAGAGCGACAAAGATGGCCTCGCATTGACGCTTTGCGGCCTGTTCGTATTCGCCGCCTAGGCGTACGAATTGAGCGGCTCGCTCTAGACTCGATTTGGCCGAGTGCACGAGATTCAAGGCAATCTCAATGCTGAAGAGGGATTTGATGCCCTCCATCTTGGTCTTCATGATGGCCGCCTTGGCGGCCAGCTCTGTAGTGGGCGCCTCCTCCAATGTCGGTGTCACTGGTGAAGCGATGGTAGAAAATCGATTA
Source organism: Penicillium ucsense (assembly GCA_014839625.1). NCBI lineage: Eukaryota > Fungi > Ascomycota > Eurotiomycetes > Eurotiales > Aspergillaceae > Penicillium > Penicillium ucsense. The sequence continues at coordinate 157,685 of WIWV01000009.1, read as the reverse complement.
GACGACTTGGCCGCGGTTTCAGCGGCTCCGTTGGTTTCAGCATTAGCCGAAGGGCCACCACTCGCGGCTTTGTTACCCGAAAATCCAGGCAAAATATTCACAGGCATCATAATCACCTTCTTGAACGAGGTCAGAAAATCTCGCTTGTCCGCCTGGCGGTTGATATTGGACATGAGGAACGACTCGGCAGATGCGGCTTGCTCGGAGAGTTGTCGGTCCCAATCGTCGATCGCAGCTTCACATCCTTTCCGGAAGAAGTCGAGTTCCTCCGCAAGGTAAAGATCAATATGAGGCTCAAAAATCTTGATGACGACAGGATCAAAGGAGAGTTCGCGTTCTTCGCCGGAACTTCGAATGGGCAAAAGAGATTCGGACAGATTGAGACACTGCACAAACGTGACTGAAACAGCAGTAAGATAGGACTCCATGTTGCTGCGGTGCAGCTCGTCAAAGATAGCTGTGAGAAATGGATAGAGCACATCCTGTCCCACTTTTTCTAAAAATGGCGAGGCAACGTCCAGTTTCAGAGGAAATGCTTGATTCAAAACAGCGATCTCTTCGTTGAAGGCCACACTGAGTCTCGTAAAGAAAGCTTGCGTGTGCTGTAGTTTTATTTTGCCCGATGCATCGATGCAGTCCGCCACGGTGCCTAGCTCGCTTCGCCGAGCCATCAAATGGTTGTGACGTACAAAGGCATCAACGGCCGCTTGGCCGCCATTCAGTGTCCAGAGCACGTGAGCATACTTTCGCATATTCCCACCAATGTCTTCAGCTTCGTACGCATTCCGGAACTCCTCCAAAGCCGCCGTCTCGAACAAGGCCACCGTCCGTTGAAGGCGATCTATCCGGTCTTCACAGCCATCAGTCAAGTCGGACCTGGCAAATGCCGCTAGCTGCGACAACATCTGTGCCCGGGATTGGGGATCTTTGTATCGTGTGAAGACAAGCCTGTCCATCGAGGGACCTTTCTGTGCTATGTCGTTGTAAAATGGCGCGAGCGCACCATGGATTCTGCCATATTGATGTCGTGCCTCGCCCCGTATAGACTTGGCGGTACTCAGTATCGTAAGATCTGGGTCATCCTCCTCTGTGTCTCCTGATCCCGAGGGCAAGCTCGTATTGACCAAGTCAATTTTGTCAAATCCATCGGACAGCTTCTGCTGCACCCCGGAGTCCGGGGCACCCTCTATGAGTATAGACGGTATGGTACCGCTTGCTTGCCCAGGCATGATCTCGTCGTCTCCAAGATGAGGATTGGCGATTGTTCCATAGGACGCCTCAATGTGTTTCCGAGCATCCGCCTCGTTCCAACACCCAATGCGTTTCAAAAGTTGTACCCATCGTGTATCGTCGTATGCCATTTCATGCAGAAGTTTGCTCGAGCGCGCCACGCGGATGAGGTCGACAGGATCCAAGTAGTCCAGTATAGAAGTCATGATCTCTAAACGAAATGAGCAAATCAGCACAGTGTCCCAATGACTGTAGAGTAAGCGCCCCGTACCAGCGGGCAGTGAGGCCCGTGAAATATCCTCCATCGAGGCCATCCGAAGTGAAGCCAGCACATCTCTGCGCGGCTGTACTGGCGTTGTGCCTTTCTTGCCGCTTGACATCATGAATTTCTGTCAATCTTCATGGCCAAACTAGTACGCTGCGGGTTAGACCCGTAAATTGCAAGCTCGAGAAGCGAATTCCCTCTCTTGCGAGCGGCAAAACAGATGCGCCAAGATGTCTCGGTTTGTTTCGCGATCTAAGACACCTTTGCAGAGCCTCGAGACTAAGCGAATGTCACCGGGACTGCATAAGCTCACAGCGGTGCCGAAGCATCGGAGCTTCGGACCCAGGGCCCTTAGCTGCTACAATCTGCACGGTCCACACAATCCTGGGGACACCGCTTAGCCGAAGACGGGCAGTATCCCAACTCCCAAGTAGTAGTACTGTTGAGTGTTGACCGTCAACGAAAGACGGTAAACCGAGGCTGCAGATGAAAATGAAGAGGATAGAAAAGAATATACACTTGTTCGGATTGTCAAATCTTATCAATTCTGTTCAGTTACGAATACTCGGACTAGTCTTACTAGATGTCGGGTGAAGGTCTTGAAGTTCAAGTTTGATTTGCCTATTCTGAAAGGCTTGGCAGGGCATGCAAATGGGGATATCTCTAAAAGTAAAGGGCTAAAGCATCAACAAAGCGATTGGTATCTTTCGGGGGTGGCTGGAAAACTGAACACGCTTGTGCAGAGACCCACCCCCATCACGGTCTTATGGTTGTCGCCGTTAGATTTCCTGCGGCTTCAGGTATGAACGCGCCTGCGGAACGTGGCTGGCTGAGCCCGTCGCTTCATCAAAAATATGGTAACCATAATCTGCAGCGTTGGGAGGTGTGTACACTAGATCAGCAGTCATGTGGTTAGCTCTCAGTTGAATGCATGAAATTTCATGGTATGAGTAGACTCACGATGGAGCGAGACAGCGATCTGATCACTACTGGGGTTGTGAACTCGGTGGAGACCAATATCATCGGAGATGTAGGTCACCTCATTCATAGCGTATGTGGTCGATGATTTGACTTCGAGAGGCTCATGGTCTCCAGGCTGATGATTGGGGTTCTTGTAGACAGTCTCATGGAGTTCTCCGGCAAGCACTTTCATGATGCAGTGCGCGTTTGCATGGTCGTGGATTGGCGAGCCCTTTCCGGGGTTCCACACAAGGAGGAGCTTCGATCGTCAGTGAAAAATTCACATCGCTCGGGGTTGCCCAAAGTCAGATCACTCACAATGTTCGCCTTGTGGTTGATGTTCTCGATGGCATTTCGTGTGTAGTTCTTGCTACGGTCGTTGTTGAAATACTGAATCCAGTCGCTTGGATCGGAGACGTACTTCACCAACAAAGACTTCAAGTAGTCCGAGTCAACATCATCGGAGGAGATGCCCCCTGAGTATCCCAGGTGTTCCTTGATGTCCTTGATCAGTTCGTTCAAACGATATCGTCTCTTCGTTTGTCCGCGAGCTCTCGGGGATCCCATGTCCATCTTGTTGGACGTAGGCGAAAAGGGGATCATAAGAGGAAGCATATTGGCGATTGAATGGTCCAACCGGGGATACGTGCACTAATCACAATGGGCTTGCTTGCGAAGATCAGAATAGTACTCTGTATTACTTGATATTGAATGTCAAGCAAAATGGTTGTTGAGGTTGTGAAATATGCGTGATGATAAGTATCGTGCAATCGCCGACCGGGACCGGAGCAGACAGTCGGCGACTGCACACGATGCGTATGTCGCTCCACCGAACTCCGAGATAAGGTCTGACTGGGTTATCACGCGCGCCTTGTAGCTGTAAGGTACCACCCATATTTGGATTATTCTAGGGTAATGAAAATTGGAACATATGAGAGACGATTTAATCTTGATGGTAGCAAGAGTTTTGATCACGACAATTGACATCATCATACCCTCGGGAAGAGTCGCATTCTGATCGAGCCTGGAAGCTGGCCATGCCTTTATTACACTGTATCGCGTACTCCGCTATAGAGGCATTATCTACTCCAGGGATACTGAGGATGTTGAGAAAGTAAGAAGGTAGGCCAACAGGCCACCTGGGTATTGATTGATACTTCATAGGTTCATAGTCACCTGTTATGTGCTTGAACGCGCTCTGATACGGAGCCTCTGGCCACGGTATCATGAGGCTCGTCTCACCGTCTTTAACCAATCTCAAAATCCGGGATTGTGGTAAAGAACGAATCATTGTAACAAGTTGGATCAACAAAGCTCGGAAGCATTGGCTGGAAGGCCATATCCTGGCCGTCAGAAATGGCAGTGATGGGTCGAGCCGGCTGGGCTGCCGTACGATCCGTACTGGTGGGACTTGCGTCTGCGGGAAAGAATTTACGAAGCGGCTCAGTGCACCACCGTTCCATTGAGTCTGACAAGGCATCTGCTGCAGATGTGCGTAGATGGTTGTATGCGGAATCTGCGAGGCCCCATATCCTTTTCGTACTCTTCAGACACCCGAGGATTAGCGTGACTCGATTGTAGTGATGGTCAAAGCACTCTTCGGTATGCTTGACCGAAGTCGCTAGTTGGATCATGCCGCAGAGCGCCAAGGCAGGGATGACAAACGGTGAGTGTTTGAGGACATTCGGGCAAAGGGAAATAGCATCTGAGATTCGCCGCGAGGCTTCTGTGGCTTTGATACTGTGCACCGGGCGATTCAGTGTGGAGGCCAGATGACGAGAAGCGACAGGCCAGAACTTCTCGTCGGTTTGGGAAAGAACAGGCTGGAGATCACTGCGCGGCAGATGGAGAAGCATAGTTGCATATGCGATCGTGACATGCGCTTGAAACATCATCTCGTCGATATTGCCATAGGAGTCGACAATATCTAGCTTTCTTGCAGGCAAATGATTGATCCAGCTGACTAGAGCATTTTCGACCGCCTGCAGATGATCTCGGTGGTAGTCCTTAAGCCTACTCAGCACGAGTGCTCTGCAGAGGATGTCGGTGGCTTCAATGCGATAACTAAAGGAAGAGAATACAGTCTCTTCGGGCGCAAAAATCCGTCGTTTGAAGTCGAGAATCTTTTTGGATGGCGGAATTGGGCAGGTGCCCGTGTAGACCGATTCTTCACACGGTAAGCCTACCTCCGGAGTCATTGTACTGCATAAGAAGGTATTGCTTTTGGACGGAGCGGCAATCAAAATATCTGTGACATACAACTCCCACCAGGTTCTGCGCAGGCTCTCTGCCTCGATGCTGTTCTCGGGATGCACACTTGTGGCGAATTCACGTCGGTTCATGCCAATGTCCAAAGCGATAGCTATGCCGCGCGAGAGTGCATCCTGCGCTTCCACCCATTCTCCTCGGGCGTAGATCGCGATCGAGTAGATGAGCCAGGCTTGAACCATACATGGTGTTCGATCGGCATGACACGTCAACTCAGCCAGTACCTTGTCTCTCTCTTCCTGACCGGGGCTGGATGGGAGATAATGAGATCCGACAAAGTTGACCACCATTTGCAGGAAACGGGGGTATTCCTGGTCGTAATAGACAGCACTGGGCGCCAGAATTGGATGGGCAATGTGGAAGTTCTCATAGTAGAGACGGAGCGACCGGTCATCCTGAGACCATGGATCCCTGTTAGATTGAAACGGTTCTTGGTTTAAACGAAGCCTCGGAGTGGACGTTGACCAAGTGAAGGGCCTTGTCGCACTCGCACGCGGTCCAGGAGTGCTCTCCAGGCCCGGCTGTTCAGGACGCTGTAATGGCAGTGTAAGGGGAGACTGATAATCAGGCTGCATGCCCCCTGGAATTCCGGGGCCAAGATCTTGTGATGGTGTCGCACCGAGGTCACCGGCAGCGCTGGGCAGCGGTGCGTGGCTATCGGAGCTCATTCGGGGTTTGCGATATCCACCTCTCCGCGAGGGGAGGTACTGACAGAGATATCCGTGCTGAGCGCATCGCGAGCAAGTTGGTTTTTGCGCATCGCATTTGAGGTGCTGTTTCCGACATTCGGTGCAAGCTAGTGAGACCAGCCCGGTTCTCTTGGTCCTGGCCATAGCTTCGGGCAGTCGCCGTGCATAGCGAGAGTTTGAGTCGGAGAGGTTTACTTCGTGGAACGAGCGTTCGTGCCTTGACCTGTCAAACTCCGGCGAGGCCGCAAGGCAACCACGCCCGACCGTTTTCTAGACTACGATTTTACTTCAATTAGCGCCCAATCTCGCATCATGCTCCATAAGATCCGAATACAGTGAGAACATGTCATTATCTGTACATTGACACTGAGCCCTCTGCATGAATTGAAGCTGGTTCTCTTGCTCTTCTATCACATTCTCATGCGCATAAACGATCGGTCCTCTACATGTAGCAACATACTCTTGGGAATCGGGAGGCAAGCATCAATCCCTGGGACACGCAATCGGCGATTAACCCTACCGTCCCTTGCGTACATTAGCAGCCTTGAGTGCACAAACAACGAAGTGAGTGTATGCTGATATATATTGCTTTGCCACAGAGAATTGCCGGAGTCACTTGAGTCCAAATGACCAAGTTGTGCCTGTAGTGCCAGTCCAAAACTGGCCCCAATCATTCTAGAAGGGGGGTCACATTATCTGTCATTCTGCCGATATCCTATTGTAAATGCCTATAGTATAATGCATTTGTGCTCACAGGTGCCGAAGTACAAAAATAAAGTACACCCGACGTCACCATGCTGCTTGAATCACGCTTTTTCGTCGATGTGAGGCTCGCTGACTCGGAGATCCTTGAGACACGGAGCAACGAAGATATCGCCGCGGACAATACCTTTCAATGTGTGAAAGCTGACCAGCAGCCACATTAGGGCAACAGCGACTGAAAATATCTGTCGTTTGAAATGTTAGTCACACCGATGTCTGCCAAGGAACGTATCGTATTTCACATCCTGGGAATATGCACTTACCGTGCCAAGAACGGAGAAGAATTGCGACGGCAGATCGCGCCCAAGGGTACACGTGCAAGTCGTGAAGACGCCCAGTGGGAAAGTCAGTGCCCACCAGCCCATGTTGAAGGGGAACTTTTTCGTCACCAGTAAGGTGGCAATGGCGAAAGTGAGCCACACGAGACCGAATGCCCACATCAAAAGTCCGATCATGGAGCCCACGCTGTAGAAGATATCGCCAGTATTGGGGCCAAAGGTGTTGGTTTGTGGAAAGACCTTCTGGGAGACCTTGCCGAGTCGTTGAATCCTGGCGCAGGAAAAAAGTCAGAATCAGAAGCTCGGGGGGGGAAGTTGGACTTGTCAGAGCACAAGCAGACTTACCCAAACCCGCCCTGACCCAAAGGCCCGAGGGGCAGGAAGACACTGACGAGCATGGCCTTAGGTGGTAGTTTGTGGAACATGAGGCGTTGCAGGTAAACGCAAATGACCATGAATGCAAAAGGGACACCGATTCCCCAGAGGACGTAGCTAGCCAAAATGGTAGCCCGAGCCAGCTGTGCATTTGGCAAGACATCGGCGACAATAGCACCAGAAGCAGCCGCAACGACACATGAAACTATGGGAAGAAGCCATGCTGCGGTCATAGATGAGAGGTCTGAGGAGCTTTGGTTCGTCGTCCTGCACGCCACATTAGTTGTCATTGGTTCCAGGTCAACGACAAGAATAGTCAACCGAGTTGGTCTGGACGGATGAGACTTACAGGAGGAATGGAATTCCAATTGCAACAAGAATTGAGACCACCGCGTCGAAGATCCAGATGGCCCAGATGAAATAGGCAGCCCCTGTTCCCCATGATGGAACACAGACGAAGCAAAACATGTTTATCAGGGTCGCAAGACCCATTGGAAATGTTCCGAGGAACAGGGATTGCACTGGGTGATTGAGCATAACTCTGAAAATTTCCGGGTAGAGCAAATATCGAAGCAGAGTGGTCGCAAGTATCATCGTGAACAGAACCACGTTCAACACGAAGACGATAATTGAGAGGTAATATAACCATCGGGCATTGTACGGTAGCGTGTTCAAGAGAATGGAAACAATGCCTGTTCCCATGTTGACTGAAAACCAACTGTGTTCCGGAAGAGTAAGAAGCTGCCTTCGCCACAAAACGAAGGAAGGACACGAAGTCAATCAAAGTATGTGTACACTTACGCGGGTGTAAAGTTGCGAATGACTCGACGCCAACCACGATCATGTTTCGGCAAAGGTGCCTGTTCTGCATGCCTCTGGTTGCCAGAGTCTGGTCTCGTTTGATTGCATACTGACATACTTCTCTCTTGCTTCACGAACAATTGCCGTGGGAACTTCGGAGATCTTGGCAGGATGTATAGAAAGGATCCAAGAAGTGTAAGGTATTTGTTGTCAGCCCGTGGTGTGAGCTAAAGCAAGGATAATAATGTATCTTTGAACTTATAAACTTGAGAGAATGAGTCAGTGCTCATCACGTCAAAGAAGTCGCTTATATTAGGTGCTCTTTCTATTATATACGGCCGGGGATTCAAAAAAATTTTTAATAATAATAGTAGTAGTAATAATAATAATAAAAATAAAAAAGGTTCAGACATCTGCTTAGGGTAGATGAGGTAAGTATCGGCCGAGATGGCTGGAATGGCCGAAAACAACGTCCACAATCACGACTTCAACCCCATATTTTTGACGTCTGTCGGGTTTTCTGGATCGCCGTGGATCCCCTTCCATACGGCGATCCTCCTGATTTGAGTCCCCGGGATCTACGGCAGAATTCTTCAGCGAACTTCTCAAGTTTCGGCAATTGATGTCAATTTCTGATGAGAATAAATAAAATGAGTGGAATGCCAGCGCATCAGTTGGTAGCTAATTTTTGCAGAACTGGAGCATTCATCAGCAACATACCATCTCATGGATGGACATTATTTCCAAGCCCATGAGGACGAAGAGTGACATATGTATATTTCAAAGCTGCCCGGCAGCTTGCATGCCTCACTAATGGAAACCATTCCATGAATATCAGCATTTCACCGTCACACCACCTAGCGATGCCCTAGGTAGAAATGTAGAAATTCAAATCAATTTGAGAGGTTGCCAGAAAGATCATGACTCTGTAGGAAAGATATATCTATTGACCTGATGTTGGGACACTGGATTGGAAGCAAGTGTTTATCGGCGGTCGGTTCCACCTAGGTGCATTCCGCGCCACGCTCGTCTGTCAATGGCTTCACAAGTTGACATGCACCAATCTTCAGCCCGATTAAACGAGTGGTAGATACCTGATTTGAGCCGTTACAATTTGAAAGCCATACTGGTGGTACCACACATATTAAGAGTCGAAAAAGTTGAACAGATGTCTTGGGATGGTCGACTCTCACGCACCAACATGTCCGTACTACTCGGTCGGGTAGGAGCCGAGAGCGCACAAAACCAAAAAGATTGAGCGACGCAGGGATCGAACCTGCAATCTCTTGAGCCGAAATCAAGCGCCTTACCATTAGGCCAGCCGCCCTCGATGGAAGAAAACAGCTTAGTGTGATTATATGATGCTTATTGAAAGATCTCTTCTAGATGTCTGGTCCATGGCGACTGCGATCTAAAGGCGACTCCGCTACGTTCCATCTCGCGAGAGTCTCACGCCCGTGCAATCCAGAAAGCTGACGCCGATGAGCTCTCGGAGCTGAAAATCTCTTTTTGGACCAGAAGTCTCACATAGAGTAGTCTCATAATAGTGAGGAGCTATATTAGTGCAGGTAGCGCCGAGGTTAACCTTCAACATTTAATGAGTCAACTGCATAACCATCTACTGCTAGCACCGAGAGAGCTATACGCGACCGAGCTTGAATGAAGAAACTCCACGAGTCCACTTGCCCTTCGGCTCTTGTCTTGGCTACAATTAGATTCCCAGATGGTTTACTTTAAAAGAAATCTTAGTTATCGAGGGCGGCTGGCCTAATGGTAAGGCGCTTGATTTCGGCTCAAGAGATTGCAGGTTCGATCCCTGCGTCGCTCATTCTTTTTCGTTTTCTGGTGTTTCGTACTCAACTTCTTCAGGCATCCCAGCCAGGGCATCAGCCGGGATTGAAGAGCTCCGACCGTCCCAGTACATTTTTTTGCTTAATTATGGGCTAAGTAGGTGCCGACAAATGTCCAAGATGAGGCGTGCATATCGGTTCCATAGGCAACTGGTACATACAGGCTCATTCCCTGGAAGCGATACGGGCAACCCGAAGTAGACATCTTCTTGCCACGATCCTTGACAATTCAAGATTCATCCAGAAAGCATGGATATGCAATACAGATACTAGCTATGAAGTTTACATTGTTTGTTACCGTGAACGGTTGTGAAACATTCGCTCCGATTATTTTTACCAACTACAAGCACAATGAAGTTCAGAGAAGCTACCAGTAGTAGTGAAGCTAAGTTCCATCCAATAGATCGCCCAATCAGAGGTAAGCTGAACCTCAAAGCCGAGATTGTGGCTCGATGAGCACGTGACAAAATAAATGCCTCAAACTTCAGGCTACAACGGAGCCGGTTTTCACCGAAGTGAGCTGGGCCGCCCAAGCGTAGCCAATCACAGTCAGGGTTTTACCCAATCCTGCCCCCAGCGAGAAACTTGACCGTCAACCTCATCTTACAACTCTTGACAGCACCTCTTCTGTGCACCCACTCCGTCCCACCCCCCCTCCCTCTCGTCTCGCTCGAAGCGAACCTCACCCTTTCCTAACCATCGTCAATTGATCGGAGGGATCATCTTCGTCATGCTGGGCCGTTCCCTTCCACGCGTGGCCGCCCGGGCTTTTGCTCGCCAGCCTGTCGGCAAGTCCACGGTACGCATTCATTCATTCCAGCCGGATCATGGGATTGCGCCGAGAATGGCAATTGCTTCAACGCATGTGATCTCGAAGATGGTACTGACTCGAAGACTCGTCCCATGCAGCGTGCTTCATCCACCGCCGCTGGTGCCGATGCCGCCAGCTCCCCCTTCTACCTCACCCTCACTGCCTCGCTCGCTACCGCCGCGGCTGCCGGTTCCGCCGCCTGGTATTACCATCTCTATGGTCAAGAGGCCTTTGCCATGACACCTGCTGAGGAAGGGTGAGTGATATTCATCTTTGTCAATCGTACCAAGACCTACCCGATTTCTGTCTCACATCAAGGAGCCCGGATCGTGCTGCCCGATTTATGCGCCTCGAAATATAGCTGACAATCCTTTGTCTATCCAGTTTGCACGCCACTCACTACCCCTGGGTTCACCAGCGCTTCAACAAGACCTTCGATCACGCCGCGTGAGTCCTCCCCGGCTGACCTCCGCCGCATAGTATTGACGAAATGCAACTAACGTGGTCATGCATCTTTACAGCCTCCGTCGTGGTTTCCAGGTCTACCGTGAAGTTTGCGCCAGCTGCCACTCCCTCACTCGTGTGCCCTGGCGCTCGTTCGTTGGTGTCATGCACACCGTCGACGAGATGAAGGCCATGGCCGAGGAGAACGAGTACGACACCGAGCCCAACGACCAGGGAGAGATCGAGAAGCGCCCCGGCAAGCTGTCCGACTACATCCCCGCTCCCTACAAGAACGACGAGGCCGCCCGTGCCGCCAACGGTGGTGCTCTTCCCCCGGATCTCAGCTTGATCATCAAGGGTCGTCACGGTGGCTGTGACTACGTTTTCAACCTGCTGACCGGTTACCCTGATGACCCCCCTGCGGGTGCCAGTGTGGCCGAGGGCATGAACTTCAACCCCTACTTCCCTGGTACCGGTAAGTATATCGCACTCAATCGGTCCTCCATGCTTTTTTAGTCTCTCCTCTGACAATCACCTAAGGTATTGCCATGGGCCGTGTCCTTTACGACGGAGTTGTCGAGTACGAGGATGGTACCCCTGCCACCACCTCCCAGATGGCCAAGGATGTTGTTGAGTTCCTCAACTGGGCTGCTGAGCCCGAGATGGATGACCGCAAGAAGATGGGTGTCAAGGCTATCACCCTGTTGACCGGCCTCTTCGCGATCAGCATCTGGGTCAAGCGCTACAAGTGGGCCCCCATCAAGTCGCGAAAGATCGTGTACAGCCCTCCCATCGCTCCTCGCCGCTAAGTGTGATGGTTACGAAACTTGTATGAGTTGGAAAATGGGAAAGGCTGGCGAGGCCGTGTGACTTTTTGGCCATACTGTGTATTCTTGCCCGTCCGGTCTTTGCCTCGGAAAGATCTCTTTCATTTTGTTCTTGTGTCCCGGGGGGCGCTCTTTCTCCCTTTGTTTTGTTAGAACGCTCTCAGCACACCTGTATCTGTATCCTAGATATAACTCCTTTTTTTCCCCGTCCCGAAAACCGTGTGCTCAGGGAGTCAACTGAATCTAATCTCCTTTGTCAATTTCCCCCGGGAGCGAAAAATCCCCGCTCAGTTGAATATCTGGCTATTGACCGCGTCCCCTGACATTGACCGCTTTGAGATCAAACCTACATGACCTGGAATCTACGAGGACGTCGAGCAGAGTCTTAAAGGTGTAGATTGTATTATGTTCCTCTGTTTTCGATACGTGCTCACCAGTAGTGTGTCAGTTGGAATATACAATACTGCTCCAGGCTCGGACCCCGGTATCTCAAGAAGAAGAGACATCACCTAGCGTCCGCTCGCCCTCCCCAAATACTGGCTTGAAGAAATAGTCATAGGTGAACCACATCGCAGCAAACAAGATGTTGGACAAGTTCACCAGCCATGGTGGGCTTCTGCCGTCAGGACCGGCGAATCTTTTTGAAAATGCCAGAAGAGTCAAGATGGGGGGACCCCATAGACCAACAAAGACGGCTTTTCCAATCTTTTGGCGGACAGTGGTGATGCTAAATGTATGGATTTGAGAAAGGTATTCTCGATATGTGACCGGGAGATCATGTTCAGCAGCACCAGTCACCAGAAGGTTGAGATAGCGCGCAGACGGCTGTGCATATTCTGGGTTAGGACGCATGTGCGGCCCAAAGTCACTGAAGATGGAAGTATTGGACGATGATGCTGTGCACACGGTCGAGGAGGACTGACCACGTTTGGCCGCCTCTGTCCTTTTTCGAGCATCATCTGCGCTTGGTGACAGGAGTGTGTGGGCTTTGAAGGGCAGAGTGTCGGGATGGTCGGGAACAGGATCTGTAGGCTTGAAGCCCTCGGCGAAGGGGTGACAGTTGATCACGACATCTCGATAGCCGCGACCACCACCCTCCGTTGCGATAATCTTGGCATAGTCGGCCAAGGTGACCTCATACACTACTCCAATCAGAGGCTTGTGCCATCGATTCCTGCTCGCTTCCGCCATTCGCATCTCTTGTGTTCGGACCAGAAGCGGTGCCTTTTCCGAGACAAAGTCATCCTCAATGTCCGATGACGTGTTGCCATGGTGAGATTGGGGCTCTGTACTGTTCGGTAGGTCGGGATCCCGATACTGCGTGCCGGCGAAACATGGCTCGGCGTAAGGGATACCCGGTAGGTCGAAGGTCAAGCGAAGCTCCGGTATCAGCACAGGAATCTCCGACAATGGCTTAATCCCACGCATGCCCCGGAAGGTCTGAGATGCGAGATTGGAGCCATATGCTAGATACAGAACGGTCTCGCCCTCGGCGGATGTGCCGGTCAGAGCATGTCCGCCCTCTTGTTGTTCAGCGACCTTTTCTGATAGGTGGACATCGCCGTCGAGAGATGTCGAGATGATAGAGGCTCGCCGCCGGTCTGACGTCGTTTTGGGAAGGTTCTCAGCATCGAAGCTGTTAGATTGGTGGTTTCTTAGCGGTACGGCAGCTTGCAACCGGTTCAGAGGCTCGATGGCGTTGAAGCGACGAGAAGCGTCTCCCGAAGCTGCGTCGTCATCACCCGCCCGAAGGAGGTGGCCTGAACTCATTTCTAAATGGAGTTTTGCCTTTGCAGACAGACTATGTATAGATTCGAGAATTTTCTGCAAGCTGACAAGGAATTTCAGCGTGCGGTGCGCAAGATATAATGAGATAAAGGATGTTGTCTCAAGTTACCGGACGACGAAGACCCTGCAATTTGAAAGACAGCGTCGACCAGGCACGCTCGGACTAAACGTCGGCATCGTAAGCTCCGTCCGCCCCTCGGAGATTGGCAGTAAGCTCGGGCTGCATGTCTCCCCGGATTCCGCGATTAATAATAGCCGCAGCCCGGGCTTCCAACGTACCAACTTGGAGTCCGGTCCACCATCTACTCGGGTTCCACTGTGCTTGGTTACTGTATCTGATACAAGCTTTTGCTATGATTCTATCTTAGCTGTGAAAAAGGCACTGCTACTATTTTTTTTGGATGACGTGTACTACTTCTTAGCTTGTAATGGGGACTCAGTACTGAGCTACAAGTCATATACCTGAGATGGAGCTCTATGCGATCTTAATTGTGAGGTTCTTGGTGGTTGCTTCCACGTCCGAGCAGTGGGTCCTGCAAATGATGGATAACATGGGAGCGGAGCAACTGCCTAACTTAACTAGGTACTATAAGTACGACGTTACTACAAGAGTCTATCACTGCATTACTTCACGAAGGTTTTGTGATTGCACAACCGAGGAGGATCTTCGATATCTATTTACAAAGTCCAATATTCCCCTTAGTGACTAGTGACTACAGAGTACAGACTCATCAGAAGTAGAAATCTGCAGCTTTTCAAAGCCAACCAAGACGGGACTAATCTAAGCTCACACTCCACTCTGCTTTCTCGTGTGTTCACGACTTTACCTCGCCTGATATCCATTACTTGTTTCGAGTGACCCCGAATGACGGATCACTGCCTTCTGAAGTTCTGTCTTTCCGCCTAAAGTTTCTCGCAGGCTCCGACGGGCTGGCTGTAGGTGGATTTTTCCTGAGCTGAATGAACAGCCTCGACAAAAAGAGCAGAGAGGATAGGTACCAGCAGGATGTGTTGAGATGCTCTTCTTCCGTCGAACTCAGCGACTTTCCTGCTGTCATAGCACGTCAACCAGTTGTATCCAATCCGCCATCTGGCTTACCGGTGGCAGCCTTGTTTGGTCTTTGACTCAAGCTGAACAAGCCTAATTGAAAACGATCGACGGTCATGCTACATGGTGGAATAACAACTTGAATTATGTGTATGAGGATTCTGATCCCTAGACAGCTGGAACTCAGCACAGAAAGTGCCTTCGGAGGAGTAGCAGTGCCTGGAATACAAGGGAAAAAGGAACTGGAGACAGGAAGGACATGTCGCTCCTTCCTCTCGAAACAGCTGCCTCACGCCTGGGTGTAACGTGACCCCGCGCCGAAACTCGCACTTTACCCTGACGCTCGCATTGATGTACCAAGACTGCATTGACATCAAAATTGCACAAGTCATGTCCTTCATTGAGCACCAGACAGAGACAATGTCTACAACGGTGTCCACAGTGCTTTTCAATCTTGATCCAATCAGCGTGATACGCGAAAAGGACCGACAGACGCTCTCATGTCAAATGTCGAGCGCGATGCCTCATGGTCCGGGCCCGGAGTCTGAAAAGCAGGTCGACAAGGAGACTTTGATTACAGAGGTCGAGAAGCCGCCCGCAAGCAATTGCCAGAACACGGATCAGATGCCTCATCGGCAGGATCCCAACCTGCCCTCATGCCACGATGTTGAAGATGATTCTTTGACAACCATCCACACCAGAAACACGGATGCTGCACTCAAGCCGGCTCCTGGAAGTACCGCACCCCTCATGAGAGCTTTCAAAGAAGATGTCAATCCAGCTTTGCCTCAAGTCACTGGAGACTCGGTAAGTGCCAACAGCCAGAGGACCTCTGGCGCTGCTCTGCAAGCTCAATCAGGCCTCCGGACCAATCGACCCTATAATCGCAAAATCCGCCGTCTTATTCTGCGAATGTCTCAATCCTCGAGGCAGGTGCAGACTGACTCGGCTCGATCAAACGCTTGCATTCATCAGAAATCCATGTCTCGGCCAGGCCATGAGGTTGACTGGAACGAGGATTTACGCCCAACTGACGATGACGAATCTCGCGAGGATCATAAGGAGGCACCCAGGCAGGAAATTTCTCTTCAGAGAGGCCCCCAAAAAAGCACAATCAGGAAACGCTGTGCACCAAATGTTCAGCCAGGTCAGAAGAAACGTCCCAGAAATAAGACGCAGAGCGGCTCACCCAAGGCTACTCGTGGCTCTAGCTTTGTCTTCAGAAGCAATGGCTCCTCTGAAAATGGCAAGGTTGCCCATGCAGCTTTGGAGTTGCAAGAAGAGCAGCTGCGTGGCGCATTCACGAGTGAGTCCATCGCGAACTTGGTCGCCTCGTTTCCTGTCCTCGTTCCAGATGAGAACAGTCACCGGGTCAGAAGCGAACCAGCCGATCCTGTGAGACGTTCAAGCAATTGCTCTGTTCTGTCTAGTCCATCAGACCCTGGAGGTGGCGACTGGGTCTTAGAAAGGGCACAAAAAACGGAAGGGCCACGGTTACATGGACCAGGCAGTGCAGTCGGACAGAAACTCAAGGATGCCATTTGCCAAGCCCAGTCACTTCAACTACAACATCCCATCTCTGTCCTCCAAACAGAGTCACTGGACCAACCAGTGGTCGAACAAAGCCTCCGCACTGGGGCAGTTCCCCAAGGCCAAGTTGCAACGTATCAAAAGCTATCGTCCTGGAGCACTGAGAATTCTGCGTCTTCTTCCAATAGTGAGCATAGTGTGACTTGCAAGCAAGACAAAATCTCCGCCTATCACAGGAGTTCACATAAGCATGTGTCTACCGCAACACTCAATTCGAGCTCCCTTAGCCCAATTTTGAGAAGACCTCGAGACACGGCGGGCAACGAGGGTGAATTGGAACAGAAGCTCGAGGGAAAGGGGGCCATTCAATCGAAGGCAACGCCGAATGACTGTCTCGATATGACAGATGTGTCGTGCAAATTGATCGCGCGTCCGGCCGAGTTCTCTCGACGAGTTCCAAGCAAGCAACACCCGGAACCTGCATCAGCCTCACGAATCATGCCTTGCGCCCTTACACAAAGCACGAGCTTCAAACTACCTGGCAGGCCACAATCAACAATTGCTTTGACCAGTGATCGTGGAACTATTTCGAAGTCTCAGCAGTCCCTGTTGGTGGGTACCTACTGTCAAAGCACCAGGGCAATTGCAGTGAAAAGCATCGTGGACCATAACGGTAGCCCACGAATTCGTCCTCAGGAACGCACAGAGGCTGCGCTTGGGTCTCAGGAAATCGCGCCCATCCAGGTAGCCAGCATGCGAGTCTCTGACTCGAGCTCCAATGCACGTGATTCTGCTAAAAAGTCTGATTGCTACGACTTGGACAGCGCCGATCATCCAAGGAGGATCTCCTCGAAATTTCACAGAGACATGTTCATGGAGTATGGATTTGATCCGACAGAACTCACGCCGGGCTCGAAAGAATCCGGGTGGACAGATGTAGACGCTCAAAAGGAACGATACAGTTCAGAGCGTAGCACGCAAAAGGATGACTCCAACGATGACGAATATGATGAACAGGAAGCGCTTCTCCTCCGTGATGCTCCCGTTCTCAAGCTCAGCCCCGACAAGGATTCCGAGGACACTCACAAAAGAGGCACTTCCCTCATGACACAAGGCTTCACTTGTCACAGGGACTCTCCATTGATCGGGGTCACACATTCTGCATCAGGACAGACTACGCGCAAGGTCCTACACAGTGGGACAGACTGGGTCTTGAAATTACAGGCAGCCCAAGAAAATGCTCAGAGTCTATTATCGGAGACCAACCGGGTGAGTTGTACGTTAGAAAGTCGCCTTCCTGACAGGATTCTGATTGTACATCATAGCAACTTGCGACCCAGCTTGCAACAGAGCATGAGACCATGCAAAGCGTGCTACAGGGTTATCGACAAGGATGTCAGCAGATTCTCAATGACCTTGCCCGAGCACAGCAGGCGAGAATCGAGATCATGCAGCAGCAAGTGTCCCGTATCAATGAACAGCACGCTCAGATTTGTCGAGATCTTAGGCAAGATCTCGAAGAGCTAGATTGCCGACTCCTCCAGAACACCTCGTCAAAGGGAGGAAATCGTGTTTCTTAGGCGGATGCAATCTTAACGCGCCACCAGCGCTTTGAATATGACACATGATTAGAACAGGCTATTCTCCAACAGGTCGGCTCATACTCCGCTCAAGATTTTTAGGTTTGGGTCGTGTCTGATGTCAACGGCAGACTGGCGCATTCCTCACCGAAAATCACGTGTCAGCTACGTACTCAAGACTGACTCATACTTTGGTATTCGACAATTGTCTTCTCAAAACTCTTTCTCGAAACTCAATCTTGTTTATCTTGCGATTTTCATTACGGTTTCGTCAAGCATCATTCCCATTCACTTCGCCTGTCCCAAATACCATTTAACGACTGGGATCACTCAAGTCCTTTTTTCTTTTTTTTTTTTTTTTTCAGTTGGAAATTTATCCTTCCATCTCACCCCACCCCCGCCATGTCGGTAAGGTGACCCCTCCTCGCGATTCATGATCATCATCGCAGGATTGACATGAACAATATAATAGTTCTTCATTGAAAACCCTAATGTGGGGGATCACAACAACTTGGAAGATTCACGAAGTAAGATGCAGCCATTTTCGACCAATGGACCTATCTTACTCACGTCACTTGTATTATAGTTCGCGGTTACAATCCTCTTACGCCCCCTAACCTACTTCAGCATGAGATCGCCTTGACGGAAAAGTCGCGCCAAAGTGTGTTGAATGGACGCCAGGAAGCTGTTGCGATCGTGCACGGTACCGATGCTGAAAGGCAACGTCTCATGGTCGTCATCGGCCCTTGCTCGATCCACGACCCGGAAATGGCTTTGGAATACTGCGACCGATTGATGAAGATGAAAGAGAAATACGCCGATGACCTTTTGATTGTCATGCGCGCATACCTCGAGAAGCCCCGAACGACCGTCGGTTGGAAGGGTTTGATCAACGATCCAGATATCGACAACAGCTTCCAGATCAACAAGGGTCTTCGTGTGTCGCGGCAGCTCTTCGTCGACCTGACAAACAAGGGCATGCCCATTGCCAGCGAAATGCTCGACACCATCTCTCCTCAGTTCTTCTCCGATTGTCTCTCGGTCGGTGCAGTCGGTGCTCGGACCACCGAATCTCAAGTTCACCGTGAGCTGGCCTCCGGTCTCTCGTTCCCTGTCGGCTTTAAGAACGGCACTGACGGCTCCCTTGACGTCGCCATTGATGCTATTGGGGCTGTTCAGCATCCCCACCATTTCCTGTCAGTCACCAAGCCAGGTGTTGCTGCTATTGTTGGAACTGTTGGCAACCCGGATTGCTTCGTCATTCTCCGCGGTGGCAAGAAGGGCCCCAACTACGATGCCGCTAGCATCAAGGAAGCAAAGGCTAAGCTGGAGGCCAAGGGAGTTGTGCCTCGTTTGATGGTGGATTGCAGCCACGGTAACTCGGAGAAGAACCACAAGAACCAGCCCAAGGTTGCCAAGATTCTCAGCGAGCAGATCTCTGCTGGTGAAACCGCCATCATGGGTGTGATGATCGAAAGCAACATCAACGAGGGTGAGTTGGCACTTCCGCTTTAGCTGAAGGATAAGAATATGTTTGAGTGGCTGATTCGATTATCTCTCTAGGCAACCAGAAAGTCCCGGCTGAGGGCAAGGCCGGCCTAAAATACGGAGTCAGCATCACTGATGCCTGCATTAACTGGGAGGATACTGAGACGACATTGGAGACTTTGGCTCAGGCCGTACGCGCCCGGAGAGAGAGACTCAATGGTAGCGCTTAGAGGCCTCTCATATTCATACTCGGGAGCTTCATTCTCGGTCAGTAATAAGACTCGGTGTTATGGAGCCCGCCTCATGACCGGCACACTATCATGAGGAATGATGTGCAGTTGAGATACCAAAAAGTTTTAATTTTTATTCGGCACAAAGAACAAATTTTCATCAAGCTCGAGGTCCACAAATCCGAGTTTCTCGTTTTGTCCTTGCTGTCCGTCTCTTACGTCCCACGAACTCAAGAGTCTTTGTAGGTAATCGTGCACTTGAAGATATCATTGTGTAGGATACAGCATCGCACAATAATCATTAAACTATGTACATGTTCATTCAAAATGTGGGAGAACCGTATACATGATCCATTTCGCATTCATCAAGGATGTATCTTGCCAGGAGAGAATCCATCCATGTGCCATCCAGCGACTGTACTCCCGTCACGCGTTAGGGACCACCCGAGTATTGGGTGACAAGCCGGCGAGTTTCGCAGTGTGCGTTTCACTGCTTTCATACACCCCATACACCATCACTGGGACTCAGATTTGGAATCTTGAAATCAAAAATGCATGCCGCGAACGAGGATCGTTTCGTGGACGTATCTTGAGGATGCATCGAGGCCGGAGACGGGTGGTCTGCGGTTCCTGCGCTTGCCAAGGTCGCGCCAGAAACAAAGCGAGCTTTTGCGGATTGACCGGTCCAAGTGTTATGCGGCTCTGTACGTTTCCGTTTACGAGTCTTTGGTTGTGGTTGCGAATGGGTCCTAGAAGGGGCACAAGCCTGCACAGCAGAGCGCACGATTTCGCCGTTGGGGTTGACCACGCACGTACTGACCGGCGCTCGAGACATAAGCTTCGCTGTGGTAGAGACCGTATCAATATCGAATACATGCGCCTGTCCGGACGCAGCAAAGGCCCAGGCTCGGGCGCCCCCGTTCGAAGTTTGCAAAGCGACTTCGACCACATCGTCAACGCGACCGATTTTCTTGCCGTAGACTTTAAACGGCCACACCATCGATGTTGACCGATAGCTGACGCTTAAGGCAACCTCCAAATCGCAGTTCTGGTCGCGGACAAGGTTGTCGCAATGCTTGCGTATTCTCTCAGAGTCGATCAGCCAGCTATGCGGGATCACACCGTCTGCCATGAAGTCTCCGTTCTGACGCTCACGCTCCTTTCGAATGACATTGTATATATCGGCTGGAATCGAATACAAGATCAGGCGATCTTGATATGCGGCGACGACACGGAGACCCCAGTCCAGATCTGAGCCGACAGCGAAAGCTGTGGGCGAAATGGCTTTCTTCACATTGTTATTGGGATCATTTGTCAAGGGAGGGACGCACACAAATGCTCGTGTTAGACTCGTCGGACCACCAATAGGCGAATTTGATCCAATGGATAAATTTCCTGTACGAGGATCCACGAAGATCATATGTAGCCCATCGTTAATGGGCACGGTACGGTAATTATGGCAGTGAGTGGCCCGGACCAGGCTCAGAGATGACGCGCTGTATTGAGTGCGGCCACCGAGCAGATTTTTGTTGGACAGAATGTGAAAGGGACATGTTTGCGAATGGTCAGGCACGGGTGATTGGCGGCAACTGCACTCATGAGGACCCGGACCAGCCAGGGATGAGATGAGTCGGAACTCCGCAGGATCATCATTGGAGCTTGGAAGAAAATGCAGAATCTCAGACGGTTGCGACATTGGGAGTCGTCTGCATTGAGTCCCGCCTGTCTTCTCGTCGAGCCAATGTATTTCGACGCCTCCCGCACAGCCAAAGGCGACACACTGCCGGCCGGGCAAGAGTGCGACAGTGCGCGGTGGATGATCCTCAGAACCGAGGTTGCCGAAAAATCGGGTCGCTGATTGTGCTTGTCGTCGCTCGGCGGGCTTACATCCGCGGTGATTCGTTGCTTCTGGTCCAGCAGAAGAGTCCACGGTGCAGACCATGCCACATCGGTTCTGTAACAGCGCAGCTACAGCAATATGGGAAGTTCTCGTGTCCATGGTAGCGAGGAGAACCTCACTGGGGCATTCAATTCGTGATATTAGCTCAAGATCTTGCGACTTCGTTTTGGGCGATAGAGAGAGGCTTTTTCGCCCATGCAGCAGACGATATAAGTAGATAGTGCAACCAGCTGTCACCAGGACATGATTGTTGCAGTTGCCCACCTTGAAAGTCGAACGTGCATCGAGATGGCTTCCCGCGATATCTCTTGAAACGACATGCCTAGGACTTCTTCTTCGTGCCTTGAAGCTGCCCCGGGGAAGATTCGAGAAATCGATAACCGCAGATCTATGAAACCGCGATCTGCTCACAGTCGTCCTTTGCCCTGACAGCAGACATTCGGTCGCAAGGCGTCTGCTCATTTTCCAAACATCGCTCTCGTGGTATGCTGAGAGACAACCCCTGCGAGGATCTCTCACGTCACGCAGAAATGCATCCCACCAGCCGGCGTGTTTGAGCATGTTCTCCATTAACCCGCGGTTGAGACTCGCCGTCATCCACTGTGAACAGGTACGCCGAGCATTGTCAAAATCGTGAGGCGAAAGCATGGAGAAAATTTGATGGAGAATTTCCACTGGCGCAGTATTAGCCGGGGAAGATTTTGAAATATGAGAGTGATTCGATCCCCTCCTATCTCGAACGGAATGAACGAGGCCGTGGTCCGGAATTTGTGCACAGGACAGCTGGCTTGTCAAACAGTTGTCGAGCGTCGCAGCAGCAGTGACGATAGTTCCATGTGCACTGAAGGTCATGTTCGATCCGGAGTCCCTCAATTGCCCCGATCCACTGCCACTTCGGTATGTCAGAGACGGCATTTCGACACAACGTCGAAGATCTTTCAGGTGCTCAGCATAAATGAGAAACGGTTGGACCGGCTCCATATATTGGTGTGTCGAATTCATGTGCGAGCCGGACAGACGCGCAGCCGGACAATAGGGTCGCGATTCCAAGACTTTGACACTCCTCGTTGCATGGAACAAGAGCAAGATAGCCAATACCGACCGGCTTCAAGCCCAATGCGTTCTTCAGTCCGGACGAACCGGCTGCCAAAAGAATTAGACTTGCGAGGGAACAGTGTGATTGGGACACGGCTCCACTTGTCCGATGTCGATCGAACAAGCCGTTATTGGGATAGCTCAACGGCCTGCGGTCGGCTTCCCAGTAGTATACTTGAAATGGATGACAAACAAGTAACACTCTGCGGACTCAATGAGACCGGAAAGGGTAATTGTCAAATGTGTCAAAGCAAATTGAGAGATGGGTCGAGGTACATGAATGTTGGCAGCTTCAACTGTGGGCCTCAAAAGTATGTGTCGGTAAGTGATGATTCAATACTTCAATGCGAGGTAGTATCGAGTCTATCGACAAGTATGAGGAAGATTGCTGAGCTCCGAGCCGGCGCAGAAGCGGCTACTTTGCCATTGAAATAAGACTCCGAATCCCAAAACAAAGCGAATGTGATTGCTCGTAACCGAGGGCGAAGTGGGAAATGAGCAACGAGGCAAGGGTTTGTTCTACTGCATGAGTCCCGGGAAGCGTATAGTTCGGAGTCTAGCTGAATCTTCACCCTTATCCACTATTGCGGCCTGACGTCCTCTTGATACACCAACAGTACACCAGAACATATGTATTGCGAGACATAAGGGCAGGGCCACGTTATTGGCAGGACCCCAATCAAGTCTTGGATCACGCGTAAAGTTGATGTCGGCGTACTCGTTCCAGCCGCGACTTTGGAACACGGAGAACACTCGCGGCGGTGGATCGAATCAGCCGCAAACTGCGAAATCTCCGCGAAGCGCCTGGCTTTGACGGATTCCGACGTTTAAGCGAGCCAGCAGCCACTGTCTACGGCAAATGGTGAATGGTATCGTGGAAGCCTGCCACGCACGGATCATCCTAATTGAGCAACGTCAAGCGCGGGAGGGAAACAAGGCAACGCTAGACTTCAGGGCACGGGTTCCGTCAGCGGCAAGCCGGGGCCTGGATTTGGTGACTAGGACCGTGCGACTCTCGCATCGAGAGTGGTTCGTTCCAGTTGTGATGATTCATGCACATTCCATAGCCAGAGGCTATGGTGAGACCGCGGCCACGAAGAATGTGGCATCCTCCAATAGCCGAATGCAGTTCAGTCGGCAGAAGGAACGTGTGATGAGTGAGAAAAGAAAGGGGGTGCTGGTCTGGTTAGACACCACCCAACAAGGGGAGGACTCCTTGATCTCAGTCCCAAGGATCCCAAGGATCATCTGAAAATTTAGAACACCTAGATTCGTTTCAGCGATTGAACAGTCGTGTTCTTTGGACAAGGAGCCTCAACATCATTGACGATGTTGCGCAAGGTCGGACGGATCTGTAAGGCCGGAGAATGCGCGGAGATCAATCGGCGTGATTTAGAGTCCATGGCCGTGCGTCTCTCGTGTGGGTCTCTTTGCTTCCCCAGTCAGCCCGTTCGGAATGTTAGACATCATGGATCATGGCTGAATGCCCGAGATTCTGAACATCTGCCGGGCTTGGCAAAAAAGGCGGCAGACCCGAATGACCACCGCCACCGCGAGGCTGAGACTGATTGAACGGTATCTGCATGGTCAGAGGGAGGAGAAGAAGGCGTACGTAGTGAGAGAATCTCTCCGCTTTCGGAATGACAGCCAACCGGACACGTGACATGAGTAGACAGAAGACATCGCTCTTCACTCAGTTTCCTCGAAGGATCAATCTTTCTCGTCCGGAAAACAGACTTAAGAGTCTTAGCTCACCGTATGGATTATGAAAGCCGAGAGCTTGAGACCAATGTCAACCGACCATGTGGCGCATGAAATTGACCATTCTGGTGCGCTCACCATCCGCGGAAGGTTCTAACGGTAGAATTCCATCAAAATGCCTCTCCAAAGAAAAATGGAACGGAGACTCCCTCAATAGCACCTGCCTAAAGCGGAAAATTCCAGGCCATATCTCTTCTTGACATTTCAAATCCTTTCTTCCATTCCATGACCTCGGCCCACACGAGGGGCGATACTTCCCACATGGTGATTGACGACGATGACTGATACGATAGGAATGTGGCCAAACTGGCCTCGTGTCTACTCGTCGGGTTCTAACTTGGTATGGAATTCGTGATCGGTACGAGGCGAGATCTCGCACGTGGTTGAAGAAGAAGTTCTAGAAACATACTTACTTTGCGGATATGGCAGCTGATTCCTTCCACTCAGTCACATCTTTCTCACTGGAATGGTGGCATGAGGTAGTGGAGAGTGTAACTCAAATTCGAGAGATCTTGGTTTAGTAGTCAGCCCGGTCAGGCGGCAGTTACCTAGCACTGGGCCGGGACATGGAGATCGATTCGTTGAACGACTTCAAGGCGAACTCGCTTGCGTGCGATGCGCACGGCTACCCAGGTACCTGTTATGGGGATGTACTGCCCCTCTGATGGCTCTACATTGCTGCCCGGGCTTGACCCCACCAGGTAAGTTAGTGGCGGCGAGCGATGGAAGAACGTCCGTTTTAGACCTGGTCTCTTGCTGTTCCGACGCAGGCCCACGTGTCAGTCAGAGACTGTTGGTATGCAGCGCATGCTGGTATGTCAGTTTTAAGCAAACGCGTCGAAAGATGCTCGAGTCTTTGTGGTGAATATTACAAGAAAAATCAGAACAATGTGTTTAGTCGAAACAGGCAGATGGTGTATTATGGGTTTAAGTAAATCTCGAAACGAACATGAAGCATAGAGGAAGATCCATTAGGGTAGACGCTTCAGGGTATGCAAAATAGAATCTAGAAACCTTCCTTTTGTAACCTAGGAAAGTTGAGCGGCATCGTAGTAAAGGTCGAGCAGGCAACCGGCGGACCATGACTGTGTCGGCGACTATCGAGGGAGGAAAAAGTCTCTGTTAGCAATCGTTCTCGAGCCTCTTCCAAGCGATCAATAGGTAATGACTTACCGAATCTCCACAATGTTCGCCATTCTTGTTGGTCAACTCGGTTAAACCCTTCCACGGGCTTTCCCGCAGAGCCTTCTTACATCCATCGAGTCGGCGAGTGACTTGCTGGAAGGATTCGGTCCGCTCCTCGCCAGTCTTGCGACGGAGGAGATCGAAGTGAAGCAGGGCTCGGAGGAAGTATCCTCGTTGCCAGACCCATTCAGGACCTTGGTGGTAGTTACGGCCCTTGGAAGTTGAGAAGTCGCTGGAATCCTCCGAGTTGTTGTAATAAGGACGGTAGTTGAGGTCGGAAGGATCCAAGGTGGCCACGCCGACAGGACCCAAGATAGCCGAGTCGCCAATGGAGAGCGCCTTCAGAGCCTTTTCTGGGGTGAACAGCCCAGGAGCCACGGTCATGGCAATGGGGTAATTGCCGCGAAGCTGGTAATCCTCGAAGGGTTTACCAGATCGGTAAAGGTCCTTGTAAATCCCACGGCGGTTGACCACATTGGCGTCGACGTCGTATTGAGCGTCATCCTTGGCGTCCAGTGGCACATAGTAGCAACGCTCAAAATTGGCCTTGATCTTCTCAGACCACTCCTTGAAAGTGACGGACTTTCCATTTCCCAGGTCGACACCCGAGTGAGGGTAGGCCTTGGACTCGTGCAACATCGAGACCCAGTTCAGAGCGCTGTAGAGAAGACCGGTAATCTCAATAGCAGCTCCATCACGAGGGGTACCGGGAACACCCTTGCTACCTGCCTTCTCACTCTCTCCCATCTTATCTTGCCAAGTGCCGCAATTGTCCTGGCTTCCACCGAAAATAATGCCAGTCGCCCAATCGACATTGATATCGATCTGGAATCCCTCGGGCTTCATCTGGCAATCGAGATCGGGTCCTGCGTTGTATTCACGGAAAGACATACCCTCTGCGTGTCGCTGGAAGACTTCCTGAATTACCTCGAGAACGGTGGAGGATTTGGAGTAGGCTCGGGGGTCATCGAAGGGGAACCAGGTATCGTCATATGGCAAGAATCGGCGAGGCACCTTTTCCTGCAAGAGGCTCTTGCCGTTCGGAGCCATCTGGGTGTAGTCTTGTATGGCTTGCAGGAAGAACCAGACGGAGTCGCGAGAGTTGTATCGAGGTAACTTGCCACTGCTCAGAAGGTTGGGGATCATGCCGTGCTTGAGTACGCTCGCGAACGCAAGAATGTGCTCCTTGGCGTCATCGAAACGTCCAGTGCACAAAAAGAGACCACGAATGGAGATAAAGACATCGCGACCCCAGCATCTCGCCCAGTCAACAGCGAAATGAGGCAGACCCGCCGCCAGGCTAGGTACTTGCTTGGTGGGCCACAAGGAAGCCGAGTTGACGTAGCCGGTTTGTTGAACGCTGACCATAGCCAATTGATGGATGAACTCTTGACCGTGACGAACATTGTCACTGAAGTGATGAATACCTGCCTTCCATGCGGCATTGTATGCCACTTGCAGGATGATAGCAAAGTACCGAGGAAGCAAGAAGTTAGGCAAGCCACGGACAGCATCGAATTTCTCACGCAGCCATGCGGCTGGCTTTTGAAGGGCAGAGAACGTCTCTTTGCGAGCAGTCTTCTCCATACGCCCGACAATGTAGTCCAAGGCCCACTGGCCCTCACGGAGGTGGTCACAAAGCGCGTGGCCAAGTTGGTTGTACTTGATAATGTCTTCGAGAACACTCCACCATCCTTGGAGACCTGCGTAAACCAGAGAGCCGTGCTTGGGAATGTTGTAAACACCATCCTCGCCATTGGAGAAGTCTCTCTCCTCGGCATCGCAACGGTAAAGCGCAAAGTTCAGATCAACTAGGCTCAGGTCGGCAAACGCCTCGTCAGCACCCGCTGAAAGGAAGTTGTCCAAACCGCTGACGTGCTCGGCACCAGGAATCCACGTTTCGAAGAGAGCGATCGACCCGGGAACAAGACCATGTGTTACGGAGATAGTGACATCTTTTCCATCACTATCAATATTTGTCGCATCAATGTCACACACGCGACTGGGAAGACCCTTGAGGTACTTATCGTCACCGCCAACCTTTGATTTCATCTCAGGACTGCTGTCGACCTCGAGGACCCAAGATCCAATGTGCTTGGCCTGGGTACCGGCGATGTGAGTTGGGGCCAAAACAGCACCGCTCTCATGACCGGGGAAAGCCGTGTGGGCAATCAGGAAAATACCCTTTCTCGTCTTGGGGTGCACCCGATGAACGGTAATGTATTCTCCGTCATGATGAATATGGGTCTCGTCGTAACCCTCCACACCCATCATTGTGTGGAGGTCATTGAGGAGCTTCTTCACGCCGCCGATGCCACCTTCTCCAGCACCGACTTCGAGCTTCTGATTACCAAAGAACGGCGAGTCGTACTGTCGCTTCTCGTGAACAAGCTCAATGAGTTGTGGGTAGAGCTCATCGTAGCCCATGACACTTCCAATGGCCGAGGCACACATGGCGACGAGCGCAGCGTTGGGCAGGGTGTCACGGGCATCACGTTTCTGGGCAGGAACCTCATTGTCATGAGTACAGTCCATGAACAGGGCCTGGACTGGGGATGGACGGATGTGCGTGATCTCTTCCGAAGCCACTCCAGACTCTGCAGATGCAATGGCATGACTGCTGCCAGCCGATGGCAGATCCACGTCGAAGCTTCCAATCGGGCGTCCACCGTGACGATGAACCAGCCGGCTGAGCTCAGCAGTGCTCCAAGCCTGCATAGCCTCACGAATCAAGGCGTTGATTCCCAGGCGCTTGACGAAGACGTAATCAGCCTCTTCGGAACCCGTGAACAGCTCTGCGAAGACGGTCAAGTTCGGGCGCACCTCGCGCGCTTTGTCCAATAGGTACTCCGCAACAACCAGTGGGGTAGAGTGGCAGTTGTCAATGCGGAAACCGCTGAAGTACTTGGCCATCAACTGGGTGTACTTGGTCATGAAATCCCAGAGGAAGGGGTTGTCCTTCGGCGATTGACCATAACGAAGCTTCACACAATCGCCCCACACGATGACCTCGCGGCGAAGGTAGGCTTTGGAGTCAGGTCCAGCGTTATCGCGCATTGCATCGGCATTCCAGATCCAGCCATTGTTTACCAAAGCGAGTGCCTTGGGGCTGTGTTTCTTCGTGACTTCATTGAGAGGAAGACGCGTGAAGTATGTCTCGATCAGAGGATTCTCCTTGGTCACAGGGCCCAGCTTGGGTCCGTGGTCGTCAACGCGGAGATACTTGATGCGGTTGTATAGCTGGTCCATGATATCCGCAACATCCTTGTCGAATTCCTCGTAGAGTGGCAAGTTGACCGCATCAAGAAGGGTGGAGATGGATGCCTCGGCGGCAGACGAATTCTGGTTATAATCTCCGTGCAGCACCGTCAGGACAGCGGCGCCAAACTTGGCGTCCACGGAACGGCCGAATCGCCCATAGACCTGCATTGAAGCAGGGATACCGTGGTCGCGCACTAGTTGGGCCTTCTCCTTGGGTGTGAGTTGACCGAACTTGCTAAGGTCGATGTGCCGGATAGACGCGGGGTTGATTTTCTCGCCCTTCCAAGCGTCCAGAATCTGCTTTTTGTTGGCCTCCACATCGAGTGCGTAGAATTCCCACAGCCGGATCCCATCGATGACATTCTTACGCAGAACATTCATGACCTTCACCAAGTCTTCCGCAGACTTGAACTCAGTCGGAAGACCCAGACTCTCCAGGTCCTCACCGAACTTCAACAGGGCAGTATCCAGCTCCAGCGCCGACTCCAGCCAAGGAGCAGTTTCCACGCTATAGCCGGCCTCCGGGTGCTCCTCCAGCCAAGCACTGTTGTTGGCGGTGTGATTCCAGACAACATCAGTCAGCGTCAACAGACCGTATTCCTTCTCCATGCGTGACACGAGCGACGCAATGTCTTTCTCGCCATTAGGGAAGAAGGCAGAGTCAAAGGTCAGTTGGTCATAGATACTGTAGGGGGAATTAGAGTCGCCGCGTTGCATGAGAGGTGTGAAGTGGACCATATTGTAGTTTCGCTGGCTAATGCCGTGCAAATGCTTATCCCAATCTCCAGGATAGGCTCCCATGAACTTGGAGATCAGTGAGAAAATGGAGAGCGCATTGAGAGGCAAATGCCTCCCCTGGAGGGTCAGTTTCGGCGATACATCGATGTAGTGAACAGGAGTCTGTGTAGGCTTTGGTGTGGACACGGAATCTACGGAGAACTCCGGAAGCGGGGTGAAAGTCGTATAGTAGGCAAATGCGCCTGCACTCGAGATCGGTACATCGATCTGAATGTTGCGATTGAAATCGGGCTTTAAACTATTTCAGTTCAGCCAACGGACCTCACGCTGCCAATGGTCCCGAGAAATCGACTTGACAGGGACAGAGGAGTAATGGTACCTGAACTCGCGGAAGGAGCTTCGCTCAAACGCCTTCCCCTCCGCTGGGATGTTGACCCAGAGGCTACCTTGTCGACAGATTGAGCTGGTTCCCTCAATGATGAAACGAAGCACGTAACCCTCATCACCCGGAGACGGAAGATAGACGTATCCACCGGGGACATCTGGAGAGCCATCGTCCTTCAATGGAAGCAGATACACTTGACGTGAGGGCCCCATGGTGATCGGCGCACGGAGCAATTGCGGGGGAGAATGAGATGGGAAGGGATTGAGGAAGACTCGTGCAGACTTCAACAGCTCGAAACTTTCTAATTTTCTAGAGCTGAGAAAGCTGCAGACCCTTTCCAAGCGAGTGAGAAGCCCTGAAAGAATTGGCTGCGAGGGAGGACTGAAGAACTGAGGACGGAAAAAAAGAAAACAACCTAGAGTGCGGAGGCACGCTGACCGATCCCCACGCCGACGGACCAGCTCTCCAGGCCGAGAGTGACATCATTTACGGGGGTGCCGGCACACACCTTGGCAGGATATTCTTAGCGCCGTGTGGCTAGACCGCAACCGCGCAAAATCAGGCTTGGACCTCAGACCGTCCATTGGGTCGACCCTGGATGGATAGTAGTCATGGTCCCCAGTCAGACCAGCAGGATCAAGACAAGTCGATTCCCCTGGTCCCTGGCTGTCAAGGTCTAGACCGTAACAAGAACCGACATTTCACGCCGAACAAGTTGTTTGATTTAAAATTTTTTTTTCTTCTTCTCTTTCTTTCCCTCCCTTTACTATGAGATCCTGGAGATGCTGTTTTACGAAGAGTCCATTGGCTAAAATTTCAATGCTCATAGTGGTTATGTACAAATGGTAAATAGCGCAGCAACAAGAAATGTCTGATCGTCAGCCGCGCCCCAAAGAGATGTTAAAGTCGCGCATGGGTTTGTCGGGCGTCATCGCGACCCTCATTTGACTTGGGAGCAGAACTGGAAGTGGAAGTTGGGGCGCGAGAGGTGGGAGGGCTGTAGAGAAAACACAATCGGGGAATTAATGTCACGGCTATGAGGCAAGAACAAAGTAATGTAGGACCGGACTGGTGTCTTTACCGCTCGATGTAAGAAGGAATCTCGGCAACCTTCATTTGACCCTTGAGAATACCTGAAGAAGTGTCAGTCAAGAATGAACCGTGAATGACAGGCCAAAGAACCAAGAACGTACGGTAGACGGCAGTGAACAAGGGGAAATCTTCTTCCAAGCCTTGCTTCTTCAGGAAGCTGTTGACCTCGACGGCGGTCAAGGTGCCCTGCAGCTTCTGTCCGTTGAGCTCGGATTGCTCGATCTCCTCGATGGGCTGGTTACGCTCGACACTCAATTTGGCACAACGGTGGTTACGGCCACCACTGCAACTCGTGATCAGATCCGCAACGCCCGCACTTTCCTCGGTGAAGGTACGCTGATCGATGGTGGCACCAAAGAATTTGTCCCCAAATCGGACCATCTCCATGAGACCCACGCGCATCACCGCAGCCTTCGCGTTATCACCCCATCCCATGCCCTCGACCCATCCCGCAGCGATCGCCACCACGTTCTTCAACGCACCACTGATGGAAACACCGGCAACGTCGTTGACGACTCGGACGTGGAAGTACGGACGGTGGAAGAGCGTCTTGAGGATGTCGTGGTTGACGGGTGGATAGTCAGACGGCAGAGCTTGAAGCTTCACCTTGGAGATCTCACCACTTGTGTCCCGGTGCTGGAATTGCACGAGATCGACCTGGGAAGAGGTTGGAGAACGCTGAGGGGTGGCCGCTTTCGAGTCCATGTGGGGGGGATCGTACGCGATCGAAGTCTCCGACCACTTCTCCCGAGCGACCTCGTTGGCGATGTTCGCACCGGAGAGGGCACCGCAATAGATACCCAGAGTCTTGCCGATCCTCTCTGAGAACAGGCTGACTCCTTCCTCGCTGACATCAACACCCTTGATGCAGGAGATGCCACGCGCGTACGGCAAGATCTTGCCCTGGATTTGCTGGCAGGTTTTCAGGATGAATTGGTGCGGAAGGTTAAACACGAGGATCGTGGCGTCCTTGACAGCGTCTTCAATCGACGGGTTGGCGTGCAAGTTAGTTGGCAGCGAGACTTCGGGGAGATACTTGATATTTTCGTGAACCCGATTGATCACGTCGGTCAGGTTTTGAGGGCCCGAGACACTGGCATCGTAATGCGGTGAATCCTTTCCAATCTCAACCTTCTCTTCGAACACCCACATCTCCACTTGTTTGTCAAAGACATCGGAGTTTTCTGCTGTATTTTCGGCGACGATCTTGGCGATGGCGGTACCCCTGTACGAGTGAGGGTATTAGACCATCGACCATGAAGATTGCAAAGCCCAAGCTCGTGTCGGAGACGACCAACCCGGGGCGGACTGGTAGGTGGGACGCGCTGTGAGTGTTGATCCTTCCGATGACTTACCAATTACCGGAGCCTACCACGGCAACCTTGTGCTTGCGCTGATACGGGCCGAGAGATCCCATCTTGAACGGCGGCACGGAAGAAAATGATCTGCGTGCGGCGACTGGATCGGAGGAGGAAGCGGATTTAAAGCACGCTAGAGACGCCGACGGGGACAGCCGGAGTGAACAGCTTGTGGTTCTGGTCCGAGTGGCCAGAGGCAACCGAGGCAAAAATTTGGAAAGAGACTGGCCAGGAAAGCAGGTCCGAAACGGAGGATGTTTGGGAAAGAACATCCACAAGGGCGGAAGTGGTGGTTGTGGTGTTATAAATTTGTCGGGAATGGATGTGACAGGGCGGGGCCCGAACAGGTTCGGAGAACAGCAGCTTGGTGTGTTGATAGTTGGACCGTGATGCTCTGATGTCAGACCGAGATCGAGAAAGTGTCGTTATTCCCGCTCAGAGGACGACAAAGGGGAAACGAGGTGGATCGGGCTCGGGAAGGTTTATCAGAGTCACGTCACATGGAGGCAAATTCCCGCCGAAATCAAGGAGCGCCGTGGACAATGTCTGATCAATCCAATTGACGCGGACAGTTCCTTTATCAAAAAGGAAGATGTCTATGGGCTATCTATCCGTACCTGTCTGAGCGACATTTACACGTGCGACCGACCGGGGGAGCTGAACAGAGACTTGCTCTCCGTCGGAGTATGCTCTTCTTATGGGAGGATGAACCTTAGCGTGCTTTATCCATCGCCGTTACACTAGAATGGAATACTACTACCTAACTATCCATGATCGACGGCCTTGCAGTTGTAGATCCTAGATAGTAGATTCAACGAGCTAGAGTCAGGAGACCACAGTCATACGGAGGTGTGAATGTACGAAGGGTAATTCAGTAGGAGTGATGTCCAAGTGAAAGATATAAGGATGAAGCATTCCTGTGGACAGTAGAGTGCTAGAGTGTAGTAGTGTAGTAGCGTACTTTAGGTACCTACTTAGTACTTTACTTAGTGCTTAATTAGAGGGACTTAAGTTACTATAGTTAGTACTTGCTAAGGTACTGTACTTACTACTTACTCTTAGCATAGGTAGTCAGTTATAATTGATGGACCGGTCAACAGATCAACGGGCCAGATGAAGACCCCTCGTGGGGTTTCACCGAAGGCGCAACCAAACGATGACTCGATCAAGTCTCGAGTCACGCGAGGTCACGGGCCAAGGCGGCAAAGCACGGGCCGGCAGAGGCTCGCCGCAAATTTGTGTGCCGCTCTCTCTCACATGCACTGCACTACTATCTTCGGACACTCCAAACTTATACTGCCAAAATTCACAGAATCACTCCTCGTCACCACCAAAAAAGATGAAGGCCAAGACAACACGGCCAGCTCCAGTCAAAGCAAGCGCCTTTAACAATGATTTTCGCACAAGCAAGAAAGACAAGCGCCAAATCAAGCATGCAACCCTGATGTCCAAGATTGCCAAAAATTCCAAAACACCCAAGAAGCGTCGCCCATCCAAGAAGCTGGTCGCTAACCTCGAGTCGCTCGCCGATGCACTGCCAGAGGCCGGCCAGGACAACGCTACCACTCAAGTCAATGTTATCAAACAAACCACCATTCGTCATAAACCCGGCGCCATGAAGCGACGTGAGAAGTTGGAGAAGGTGGAACGGGATCGATTCGCAAAGAACATGGCTCAATTGGCCACCATCCAGCCTCCTTCTACAGAAGCTGCGCCAGAATCTGCTTCAACCACCAGTCGCTGGTCTGCGCTACGCAACTTCATCTCGCAGACAATGGAACAACAACCTGTCTTCAAACCCAACAAATAAGATCGATTGACGCTTTTCTTTCCTCTCTTCTCTCCACTTGCGCCCCCCCTCGGCGATTCCAAATGATACCCCCGTCGAACTTCAGTTCTGCCTGCATAAATATTCCGGTCGGCTTCGAAGCCCAAGGCTCTCGTCACGCATGATGCAGTCGATTACCTGTCGTGGACCGAGAAAAGCGGGTTCTTGCCGATAACAACTCAGCGAAGTGAACGGTGACTCCCATAGCTGCCACTGATAGCTAGAAGTGAGATCTTTGTTGCACGCATTATGTCCCTCAGGTCTTCTACCTGTATATGATTAGCTGTACAATACCCGCAGGGAAACCGCATGCCCGGAGGCTCTCCACCCTAAGCATTCTAAAGTGCGATCATTTTACCAATCCATGACTCACGTGGCCACTTTCTCGATATTTCCATACTTGCATTTCCTTTGATCTGTAGGATGATGAATTGAATTTCAAGTTGTGTGAGTTGGCCAGACAATATTGCATATTGCTATAGAACTACTCGTATAGACAGATATCATATCCATCTCGTTCCATGTAAGTCGATATTGTGACTATAAAGGGTCACTATGCAAAAATCTTCACTAACCTTAAGGTTGCTCTTCAAAACTATCCATGATCCAGACGAGACTGTACCCAGTCACATAGCTTAGCTCCATTTCACCAGACATTTAATAGTTGTATACCACGAAGGTAGTAGGAATGCCGCTCTGTCCCAGCATATCTCACTCCCGCTAAGCTGCAAGGGCTCGGTGTTAATGGCGATAAGCGCTTTAGATAACCCACCAAAGTCCGGATGAACATCTGGACAATTTGAAACTACGCACTTGACCTGAATCGAGCTAGACCAGCCGTTAGAATCAACGGAATTAATTTAAAAGCGCCGCCTTGATGACAGTGTCAGCGAGACAGAGCGCAGCAGAAGCCTAATAGCTCCTTGTAAATAAATACTATCCAGAACTTTCGCCTTAGAAGTGCCAGTTTACACTTCAGAAGCAGTCCCAACAAATCATTCCTATTGTTTCTGACCCAGATATCAATCATTGAAGCCCTCTCTAGTATGCACGTTATTTTAACTGGTGCGACCGGCCTCGTGGGCTCGGCAGCCCTCGTGGCGCTGAGAGCCCGAACGGACATCTCCAAGATCTCAATCATCACTCGTCGGCCTGTTCCTATGTTAGTGAACAACACGGATGATCGTATTCAAGTGATTCTGCATGACTTTAAGAACTATGACACATCCTTGAAAGAACGCTTGCATGGGGCTCAAGGTTGTGTATGGGCGCTTGGGATCAGTCAAACTGCAGTATCCAAAGAGTGAGTTTACTGCTGTACCCATTCCACCTACCGGCAAAAAAAGGCTGCTCAAACCTGAGACATGCAATGGACTCTATTGCGGATGCTGATATGATGAATTCTGGCCACTAGCGAGTACATTCATATCACCAAGGACATGACACTGCAAGCAGCCGAAGCGTTTCAGCAGCTCAAATTACATGATTCAGAAGATTTCAAATTTGTCTTCGTGTCTGGTGAGGGCGCTACAAGCAAGCCTGGACTCTTCACAGCACTCTTTGGACGGGTCAAGGGAGAGACCGAGTCAGCTCTGGCTGAGATGGAAGCCCAAAATCCTCGGTTCAAAGCCCTGATTGTCCGCCCGGCGTATGTCGACCCCAGCGGCCACCAAGCGATTCTGCCGTGGATACCACAAGGGTCTGTTCTCAAGCAGTTCGGGGAGCATCTGTTGGGACCACCGATCAGGGCCTTTTACAAAGGGATGCACAGCCCGACTGCGCCTCTGGGAGAGTTTTTGGCTGGATTGGCGGTCAATGGTGATAAGCTAGAGAAGCTCAGGGGCACAGGCGTGGAATCACGTGGATCCAGTTTCATCGTCAACAATGCAGGGTTCCGAAGGATCATGGGGCTGCAATGATGTTTGGGACAATCGAATGGTCATGTATAATAGCAAGTGGGAGTGTGTATCAACAGTTCATCTTTCTTCGGAGACCAGTAATCGAGGCCGCATCTTCCAGCCTTACCCCCGTGCCGAGTTCCAACCTTCTAGTGTCCCCTACGGCACAAACCCGCGTCATCCCAATCCTCACTACCGACTCCTTTGCGGGTGATGAAAAGCCCCTCAGGATCCCACTTTTGCTTAATGCGATACAAACGCGGGTAGTTGCGACCCCAGAACGAGGCCTGAAAGTCTGGCTCATACCCGTTGGCCTCGTTCAGATACGCTCCCATCTGATCCTCTCCTTCCACGGAACGAAGGATCGGTATCTCGACATCGGTCATGTTCCTTATGATCGCCGCCTGCTGAGCGGGCGTTGTCTCGGCGGCCTTCCATGATCTCGCAAACAACAGATGCGAGATAGTCCTGCGCCAGGCTGGGTTGATGGCACTGTCAATCGTCTCCCCGTTTGTAGCAACGGCGCCCCCGGCCACGACGTGGCCGATGAACTCATGTCCAGGATCCCACTTGATACTCTTGATCGCGTTGGCCAGCCGCCGAGGCCCATTGGGGGTCAACATGAGGTCTTTCGAATAGAGTCGAGACGCCAACATCGAGGTCCGGCCCGTGCTATCAGCCGAGCCACCGAGGATCAAGGTGGAAGCGGTCGAAATAATAGATGGGAACGCAATAGACTCGTTCACGACCTGCACATTGCCCATCTGACGCAGCTTGGAGGCGAGTGGCTGGAACAGCGCATCGACTTCGGCGACGCTAGTTTTCTCGGTGAAGAACAACAACGCAAATATCGTGGATACGCTCTCGGTTGCGCTCAAAGGCAGATTTGGAAACCCATAGTAGTATCCCGAGCCTCCGCCGTCATTGATTGAAGGAAGTGCCGAATGCCATTCGGTGAAAACGTCCCAGAAACGGGGGTCACCACCCGCAGTCGTCATGTTAAAGTTGTATGCGACAACTGGGACGTCTTCAAATGTTCGGATGGTAACACGAGTCACGACCCCAAACGTTCCACCACCGCCACCTCTCAATGCCCAAAACAGGTCCCTATTCTGGTACGCATTCGCAGTGACTAGCGATCCCTGATTCCGTTTGTCAGCTACTGGACCAGGCTTGATACGGGTTTTCTTTCGGAGGTTCTGCCGGTCAAAGGGACTTACATCGGCCACGACCACTTCAAACTCCAATGCATTATCAGATGCCAGGCCTTTCCACTGCCCAAAGGGAGAATGGCCGCCTCCTTGAATGTATCCGCCCGCTGCACCGACTGTATGGGCAGCGCCAGCCACGATAGCGCGGCCCTGCTTGGCAGCTGCAACGTACATCTCAGGCAGTTGCACACCGGCGCCAATTCTCATTGCAGTGCCTTCGCTTTTTTTCCCACCTTTAGGAATGAAGTTGTCCAGCATCTCAATGTCCGTCATACTATGTGTCAGAATTTGCAGAGACTCGGGCGCCGCTGAGCGTCCGAGAAAGTCATGTCCGCTATTCTTGATGACAAGTCGCAGGTTGTGGTTACCTGCAAACCGGACGGCATGTTGAATATCCTTTGCGCTTTGCACATTTGCTGAGAACAGCGAGATGCGACCTTGCTGACAGACACTATCCTCGGGAGACTCAACGTAGCATGACTGGTCGCGCTCCGGCCAAGCTTCCCAATTTTCCCATTGGATTGCCCCTGCCTGTGAGGAGCGCCAGACGGAGTTTGACCATGAATCTTTGACAACTTGACACGCCTCGGCATTATAATCAGGGGCGTGACAGACGAACGCAGCTGGCCGCACTGCAGCCAAGTTCCCATTGAGGGTCTTGTTCAATGCTGTCCACTCCTTGGTCGATGGCCAGCATTTGTCAGTGGGCCGACAACGACACTCATTGTGATGGGGAGACCCGATTACTGCAGTGAAAAGCAGTGGCAGTAAGAGGGGGCCGATCATGACTGAAAGCTTTGCAGTGACTCTGTGAAGAGAATTTCCCTGTGAATGAGACTGACGCTCTCTCTTTATAGCCCAAGCTTATACCCTCACACTTTTGTCCTTGGCCCCCCTGCTCTCCCTACATCGACAGCTGTGGTAAGCAATGAGTATATCGCATTAATAGTTTCGGCATTGGCAAGGTCGCGCTAGGTTCCCGGGGCGCACGTTTTCTTCGTTTGAGTATGGGCACCAGCTAGCTCAGCGCATCTTACAGTCGTAAGCAGAAAAATTTAGGCCTCCATTCGGCTGTGCTTATGGTCTCAAACTGGAAGGTTTAGGATGTACTAGTCTCTATCTAGATCAGCCACTCTCTGACAAGCCAATCATCCATGTTGTGTCTTGCCCCAATCTGCTACGGAGTAATGCTGGAGAACGGAAAGGAGAGATGTGATTGCAGTTAGCACTGTGTATGATGAGAAGATAGGTAGACTGGTAAAACTTGTCGCTAAAGTGGTCGGTATTTGAAGTCACTGCTGGAAAATGGGCATACTTCCGCACGAGGCCCGTGCCATGTGAATATCTTGAGATTTCCCCCAACCGGTTGAAACTAGCCCCTAGAGAAACATTCACAGGCACATCCCAAGCGACTCAGCTTTGAAGATTGTCGTACTCTGATCTGTGCTTGTTGTATTGACGGAGCTCGTTTTCCGCATCATAGTTATAGCTTGTGAAAGCACTCAGTCGCTCAATCAAAGCTGATAGTGCCTTTCAACCCATATTTAACCGGCCTGAGTGACTCCGAGTGGCTCGTAAAGGTACAGTCTGCAGAACCTTAACAAGGGTGTGATCACGACGGTCGATAGTCAATCTTACAGGCCAATGTTGTTGTTGTTGTTGTTGTTGTTGTTGTTGTTGTTGGTGGCCTCGACGATATTTATCATGTACCTGGATCGGGGTTATCTCTGGCTAGTTACGCCGTTTGCCAGAAAAACGATTCTTAGGGCATAATGATGGACTTGACTACCTACTGTATATAGGCTTGACGACAGCAACAGATAAGAGACTGGTCTCACAATGCATATTATCCGAGC
This sequence comes from Penicillium ucsense, assembly GCA_014839625.1. Taxonomy (NCBI): domain Eukaryota; kingdom Fungi; phylum Ascomycota; class Eurotiomycetes; order Eurotiales; family Aspergillaceae; genus Penicillium; species Penicillium ucsense. The sequence continues at coordinate 118,893 of WIWV01000009.1, read as the reverse complement.
TTGACCGGATAGAAAAAAGAATCAGATAGCATCCACTTTGGTGGATGGTAGATTCATGTCCCTTCGTAGTAACTTTTATCTACTGGTGCCTTTATCTTCCCATGGTCTTGACCGCGGATGTCTGAAACCTTTTAATTTATAGATGTCCCAAAGCCAGACTGTTTCTAAGACTCAGTCATCATTCAATAAATACAAGAAATCTATGATATTATTGTCCATGTTCCTGCGAAATCGAGCAACCTCGAATCCAGCATATCTGACTGTATCCTTGCATCCTCGGCGATAAGTTCACCAGCCCGATCGGGTTGAATGCGGGTGGGTCCACCCCATCTCCTTGCCGTATCTCGTGCTGCGGGGAAAGCTCCGTATCTGAACGATCCCCTCCGCACCATCTCGTCATTCCATCTCCTCTCTCACTGAGTCCCTCACCAGCTGGCGCTGTTTTTGCGCCATGCAGTGGCAGTCATTCCAGCGGCAGTGCCTCCTGGCTCCAGCTCGGGGACTACGCCGCCATCAAGGGGCTATCCGACCAGTTGGCCCTGTCCGATGTCGGCCGAGTCCGGTGGCAGTTCCCCAAACGCGCATGCTCTCCTCATCCTCGACCTTTCCAACCTCATCCCAATTCCATCGATCAGATTTCACAACCCAACCTTTCACGGGCAGCTATGAGACAGGATTGCCAACAACAGGTCCTCTAGGATCCACACCAGCCTTCGGCGCCCTGCGCATCACTCCCAAAGTTTTGAAGCAGTATCTGGATCAGTATGTTGTCGGCCAAGATCGCGCGAAGAAGGTTCTCAGTGTAGCGGTCTTCAATCACTATCAGCGAGTGCAGGAGATTCGGCGTCGAGAGGAGGAGGCGGAAGAACTACTGGCCAAGAAACAACGAAGGGAAGCCTTGGAGAGCCATCCCTTGGAGGGTGAGTCACATCCATACATATACTCATACTGTAGTATTCGGCAGAGAGCCAAGAAGCACAACACAAGACTGACCATCAACAATGGTCCGATAGATGAATATCCCGGTCAACAACGGACAGTTGGCGTCTCGAACAACCAGAAACCGCACCAGAACAGCCTACTAGAGCAAAGGGATCTGGTCGATACATCTCCATTACAACTCGAGAAATCCAACATCCTGCTCCTCGGCCCCTCGGGCGTAGGAAAGACGCTTATGGCCAAGACGCTTGCCCGTGTGTTGTCCGTCCCATTCAGTATTTCAGACTGCACACCATTTACGCAAGCCGGTTACATTGGCGAGGATGCCGAAACGTGCGTTCACCGACTACTAGCGGCCGCAAACTACGACGTGGACCAAGCGGAGAGAGGCATCATCGTTCTCGATGAGGTGGACAAGATTGCGGCGGCAAAAGTGAGCCACGGCAAGGATGTTGGCGGGGAAGGCGTCCAACAAGCTCTCCTGAAGATCATTGAAGGGACAACGGTGCAGGTTCAAGCCAAAGCAGAGAAGAACCCTCGATCAAACAGCCCGCCCAACTCTTACCCATCGAATAGCCCCCTCGGCTCGACGCCCTTTCACCCGCATAACAATACCCCAGCGGCAAAGGGCGAGGTCTACAATGTGCGAACAGATAACATTCTCTTCATATTTTCAGGTGCTTTCGTGGGCCTTCACAAAGTCGTGATGGATCGAATCTCCAGAGGATCCATAGGGTTTGGACAGCCGGTGCGTGGATCTTCGATTTCGAGCGGTCTCCCAGGAACATCTGATGCAGCGTCGGACGAGCCGCAGCCGATTCGGCCAGGGTCCGAAGAAGAGGCACTGTACAAGACACATCTGCCGTTTTTCAACTCCGCCTCGCCCAGTGCTCAAAGCACCGATCCCACATATTTCAATGCTCTTGACCTTCTTACACCTGCAGACCTGCAAAGCTACGGCTTCATCCCTGAGTTGATTGGCCGGATCCCAGTCAACGCTGCCCTCTCGACCTTAACGCAGCCACTTCTCCTCCGAATTCTCACCGAGCCTCGAAACTCTCTCATGGCGCAATACACAACGCTATTTTCTCTCTCGGGTATCGAGCTTCGATTTACGACACCGGCTTTGCACAAAATTGCAGCCAACGCCTTCAAGATGGGTACTGGTGCTCGCGCTCTTCGAACAGAGATGGAAACCATATTGAGCGATGCCATGTTCGAGGCACCCGGCTCTAGCGTCAAATTTGTCCTTGTGACAGAAGCAGTAGCTGATCGCAAGGAGCAACCTGTCTATCTTGCTCGCGGCCAAGGTGGGAAATTTCATGCCATGATCTCTGCCGAGGAAAGCGAGTGGGAGGAAAAGACAAGTCGTGGCAAGAAGAAAGAGAGTAAGGCCAAGGCGGCAAATGGCCCTGAAGACGTCCACCATGCCGCAAACTTCCAGGAATATCGCAAGCGCGCAACGGGATAAACCAGGAAGCGGACTTGCTGGAAATAAGACGAGCGCACCTTGTTCGGAATGTCGCCGATAGCATTATTAATGATCAGCATCATTATTAATACTTTATTTTCCTTGTACTATTATCTGTAGGTTCTCACATCATCATGGCCGCAATAATTGAGCCCGGTGCCCGCCTCTGTCAAGACGGTTATGTAATGAGAGACAAGCGAACTGTAGTAGTATATGCTCTTTGAGTTCAGTTCCTGGTTCTTCCTAGGAAGCTTCCAGCTCGGTACCTATCACAAGAACACCACTCACAACTGCATGTAGAAAGTTTGTTCAGAAGCAATGCGAACACGAAGGAGCAACCAATCTTCACTCCGAAGCCATTCTTTGCTGTGTTTAAGTACTCTTTTGCTGACATTTCTCGGTCTCTCCTTTTTGTTTCAACCGCTCCGGCAGGGGAACAAAAATTCAATGATACAGCTCAATTTTCAGAAGCTAAGAAGAGATCATTCTATCTATCGTCATGTATCTCACACTCACCAGGGGTCGGAATAAACTTGTATTATTTGCGAAAGAAAAAAGACTATAGTCAAATCAGAGTCCTAGGCTGTGTAGTAATCCCTAGAAACATCATGCTGGTATTTCTAGTCTGGGGGCTACAGTCACCAGGGAGAATATGCCGTAGACCCGAGTCGAGCTGGAAGATCCCTGATTGACATACCTAGAAGTCGCCACGGACGGAACGAGCATATAAATCCGGAGACCGCAGAGAATGGATCGTGGAAATAGTAGGCGCAGAAGATCTTAATGGCCCCATTCTGGTATTGTCTTTCTCTTGTTCTCACAGGAGCTAGTACCTTACTGTATGTACACTGTGGAGTAGAATACAGGAAGGCAGTGGAATACTGGAGGGCAATAACTTCGGTCTGTCGGCCGGGAAAGAGCAGACGCCATGTCAGTTGGTAGGTTTGCAGCATCATGGAGGCCGATATTTAGAAGCAACGATAGATGATGGAACGTATCACTAATCTATTTGGCTTGTTTAGGCCTGGATCGCCATCTTGATTCTTCAGTTCATATTTGTGGTGTTTACAATCACCCACGTGGAAGTCCTCAAAGACCTCTTTCATAGAGAGACTTCGAGCGCAAATTCGATCTGGTGTTGATAGTGGAAATTAGCACTGCGCGGCTGTTGAATCTGGAGCGCCGAGTACTATCAGAAACACGAAGGTAAGCCCATACTATGCCAATTAATTCGAGGCAAAAGAGTGTCGACCCTCGTCAATAGGTTGTTTACATTAGGAATACATAATAGTCGTATCTGACATTAATTCGACATTAATTCGGACATTGAGATATTAGAGAATCGTGATGAGCCCGCTCGCTTGTAGAATGGAACGCCCTGTTCAAGACTCGGAAAGTCGAGGGTAAAGAAGGAAGGTCTCATTTAACGATATGGGCCAGCAAAGCCTGTGGCGTTCTGAAGGGCAGGAGGTCTCCATCCATCTGGCATTGTGCCATTGGAAGCGTCCGCGCGTGGTTCTCGCGGAGTCGGTAAGCCCGCTGTGTGGGGTGTTTGCGGCGTTTGGCTAGGAGAAGACAGATCCGCTGGGGTTCTATCAGACGCCGTGTTCAAGGGAACCGACTTAGTAAGTCTACCAGACTTGCTCATTCGATCGACGATGCGCTCCACCTCACTGTCAACGTTGTGTATCTTGTACTTGTCCAGGAAAGCCTCCATACTAGAAACGTTGACGTGGCCCCAAGAACTCCATCGTTTAATCAAGGCCTCGCTCTTGCAGTTGGTGATTATGTAGGCTTTGCGGAAGTGGACGAGGTTCTCAAGAGTCCATCCTGCGAAGTACTCGGCGAGATGATCCGCCTTGTGCTGGGCAGGAGTGAGGTCAGGGAGTGACCCTAATGACGGCGGACGCTTTGAATCGCCATATCCGGCTACGGAAAGTGATAGGACGTTGCTCGTCGGGCTGTCCAGGTTTCTCGCATCTAGACTGTCGGCTGTAAAGGGTTGCTGACCGATAGAATTAATACTGTTAATAAAATACTCGAGAATATCAAGCCTGAAAAGATGTTGTTAGAGTAAATTCAACCACTTATATACTCAAAACTCATCCACCGTGGTTTGAATGTCTCTTACAGTTTTAGCTCATTCTGAGATAGACTCGGATCGGCAGCTATTTGCGCAAGTCGTTCCGGCAAATTCGGCCAACAGGCGACCTTCCAAATCCCCGGATCCTTCCGCTGGAAGTTTTGGAACGTCCTGAAAAGCACGATGGCTTGCTTCAAATCATCCATGATGTCCTCGGTGAGTAGGTACACGCCGCCACGGATGAAGATGCGTTGGAAGAAGGCCCCTGGCTGGCAGTGGCGTGTATCGGGATGGTCGAGCGGCCTCGAAGTACGGTAAATCCAGAAAGCGATAGTCGGTGTAGATTGTACAGTCCGGATATGAGGGCGCAGTGTGTGGAATTTGCCAAAGGTTTCGTGGAACTCGACGGGTGTTAGTCAACCACTTAACGCACGACGATGCCTCGTGTACATACCAGAACCACGCCATACTTGGCATTTTTCACAAACTTCGCCCAATCACTCCATACCATCGCCCCGTTCATCTCAAGCCAGCCTTTCAGAAGCAGATGATCGGGTCTGTCTGCTTCGTTTTCCGGCATGTGAAGATAGAACATGTCTGCCCGAGATCCATCATGTCTCTCACTGACACGGGAGAGATCCTTGAGTTGAATTTTAAGATTTTGCTCGAAGTACATATCCAGAATCGATTGCGGCGCGGACGAGGGTGGTAGAATAGCGGATTTGCTGCCTGCTGGTGAGGCCAACGTATCTACCAAAGGAGCGTCCCCGCTAGCCGGCATGGGTCCGGCCCCTGCAGACTGTGCCTGTGGTAGTCCTGTGCGTAAATTTTGAGTCCTCAGAGACGTGGGCGGTAGCCGCTTCACGCGAGGGTCTGCGGAAACATTAACAGAACGTGTAGGCGCAACTGTGCTTCCGAGTAGAGGCGCACTAGGCACTTCAACCTCTTTCTGTCCGGATAATCGCACGTCGAGTGGGGAACCAGGTTCCGAGCTTTCCAGGGAACTCTGAACGGAGAGATTGACCGCAGGGGAACTGCGAAGGCTCTCGGTTATCTGGTTTAGTTGTGCATCTACATCACGGCGTACCAAAGTCGTCTCAGATAGCCTTGATGCCTCTTTCGTGGCAATATCTTTCAGTGCTTCCAAGGGTGGTAATGGCGTGCGCACCGCCAGATGTATCGGGACTCCGGGATCAATATCAGGATATCCAAGGGCAAGATGCTTGAAGTCTGAAGATTTTGGAGAATATGCGACCCAGGCATATCCGTTGAGACCGGGCGGGTAGTAAGTACCGACGATATTTTCATGAAAGAGACATTCCGACATATGAAAAATCTCCGGATTACTGTCCTCGAAACCTTCCATCCAGCAAGTGCGGATGACCCTGTTGACACCGCCGGCGTCGCTCTCCACTTTGCAGAGCTTGTCATACTGATCCCGCGTGTAAGTGTCTCTAAACCACATCTCTACCTTAGCGATTCGGCCGTGGGCGTCCTTTGCCGCGAGCAATTCTTTCTTCTCCTCGAATGTGAGCCCACACAATCGAACAGCGCCTATGCGATGCCTCTCGGGCCCAAAAAAGATATGTGCCAGGACCTCGCCTGGGTTCGCGAAGTAGGGCGATTGAAATAAGCGAGCCCCCGGTTTTCGTATGCCTCGCGGCATCCTCATGATCTGATCCTTGACAGACATCTCCGGTTGTTGGATTTGGGCAGGCGTGGATGCAGATGCTGGGGTCGCAACCTCCGGCGCCGACTCTGGTGGTTTTTTTCCGGGATCGGCGGGTCTAAATGCCGATGGTTTAGGACGGGTAACAGTGATAAATGGGGAATGAGCAGATGGACGAAAGGAATCGTATGCACGTCGAGGTTCTGGAGAGCGACGACGTGTGGTTGGTGACCGTTGACGATGTAGGGGGGAGCGAGAGCGAGAGCGTGATCGAGACCGGGGCCTTGATGGAGGAGATCTGTCACGATGGCCAGGCTGCCAAGGTGGGCTTCGACGAAATTCGCTGCCTGGTCTGTAGCAATCGCCTCTGAAAGGCTCGGTAGTAGCGTCAGGTGAGCTGGGCCGGTATCTGTCTGAGACTAGCCGACGAGGTCCCTGAACGGAGCTGGATGCAGGGTCCACGTTTGACGAGAACGAGGTATGAGAACGGGCGAGAGCCTTTGGCGCGGTTGGAGCGTTCATGACTCTGGCGAGAGCAGCGAGAGCCTTTGGCGCGGTTGGAGCGTTCTTGACTGCTGCTATAGCGGCGAGAGCCTTTGGTGCGGTTGGGACTTCCTTGGCTCCGGCGAGAGCCTTTGGTCCACTTGGAACTTTCGCGAGACCTTGAGAGTTTCGTCGAGAGGCATCCGATGCAGTCATTGTAGCAAATGGGATAGGGACCCCGGCCGCTTTGCGAGGGGAGAATTCAGAAGGTTTCTTCAGATTCAATTGACTGATGTCTGGTTGGCGAGGGCCTGATTTTTTGGAACTCAATGCTGTGTTAAGCGGACTGGCCGTAGGCTCCTGAACAACAGAAGTTGTGGTCGGAGTAGGACCTGCTTTTCCAGGCTGTGAAACTTTACGTACGGTCTTAGCGGCGGCGGTAGATCCGGCGCCGTTGGGCATGGCGTTAGCATCGGCGAGATCTTGCACAACAGTATCTTGCACGTCTTTTTCAGCGTCTAAGGGTTGGTGAGTCGGCTGACTAGGCTTCATGGCCACTGTAGAACCCGGTGGATGATCGGTAGACTTCAGCATGGGAGGGTCTGTTGGCATTGGCAATGGAGCTACTGAGCTCGTGGGCCCCAAAGTAGTAGTAGGGTTCTCCGGTGGGGCAGTGACGGACACGGGCTCGGGGGAATGGCTACCCTCAGAGATAGACATCTGCTCGGAAGAATGATTGCTCATAAAGTCATCGAAGCCAACGCCCTGAGGCTCTACTAGCTCAGAGCACTCTGTAGGAACAAAAAGAGCAGACATGTTCGAACCAGACCGTGGACGAGAAGTGCGAGTCGCGGTTCCCGATTTCATCAGCGGTACATCGGGCGACGAATGGCGGCTTGTTTGGCACAAAGGCACGTCTGGGGAAGACTCGCGTGACTCGGAAGTTGATGGACGAGGCAGAGGTTTGCCTTTCCTCTTGGCTTTCTTCTGGGCAGCTCTCGCCAGACGCTTGACTCGGCGAGCCTTTTTGCGCCTCTCTGTCTCCCGCTCATGGGCATCTATGCCTCTCTGCCATGCATCGACATCGAATGGAGGTTCATTTCCCGCTTGGATCCTTCGGCATTTATCTTGGTATGCCTTGAGCACTTCCTGCATCGACAGAAAACACTCAGGGGGCTCCCAAGAAGCTCGCTCGAGAGGATAACCGTCCCACTTCAGCAGATATTCTTTCTCTCCATCGCTACCCATGCGCTCCGCTAGAACTTCTTCTACCTCATATTCTGACTGGGTTTCGCTTGGAGCCGTGGAGGCTAGAGAATCGACGTCTGAGAGATCATCGGCATCTCTCATGATCGAGTCGCCATCCATAACAGTGACACAGGCAGCATGAGAGCCTGCCTTTGTTGAACCCAAAGCAGAAGACAGGTATACCAGGTGAAATGGAGTACCCAGTCATTTAAGAGCTTAGAACATTCATATCACGTAGGAGGTTCTCCAGCGTTTAAATATTCGAGGGTGGGTCACGCTGAAAGAAAAATCCCATGTACGGCCGCCCTCGTGTTTGTTTGCTGGGGTTCGGCGGGCAGAACACAGTGCCTGTTTGATCAGTCCTGGTTTCCTTCACTCAATGATGATGTCTACGTAGGGATTGACCGTCGCGGGCTCCTGTGATGGACTTCGGACGTCTGTATGAGCGTTGACCGTAATCCACGCGACTAGGTCCGCAAATCTACAAACCTCACGACACAATCTTCAGCAGACAATACGCGATATCACGTGAAAGCTATCCCGTGGTCGGGATGTACATACGTTCTCGATTGGCGAATGGCTGCCCTCGCCCAGCGCAGGCATCCTCACTGCCGAACTTCTCACGCTCGACCGCGCTGGTTGTTTGTATGGCATGTGATTCATCATTCTGCCGCTCACCGTGGTCCATACTCCATAGCCTACTAAGACAGAAATCTCCTCTGATTTTGCAGCTGCACCTACTATTGTAGCTGTATCTCATCACTTATCCCCTGGTTGAAATCCTATACCTTTATTTCCAATTCCTTGTGCATCGATGGAATATATTGAGCTTTCTCTAGCTCCCTCTCTTTCTTGTCAATACATTTCATCTGGCTAGTTCAGTCGATTTGAAACGCAACATGCTCATTTGGACCTACCCCACCAAGGAAATACAAACGCGAGGATACCTAGGCCTGCCCAAACTTCACCTTTAATAGCTGATTTCTTGATGCTCCACTCCTTGTGTCCAATAGACAATCTCATCCCAGACGGACCTGACTAAGGCGTAATTATCCTTGCATTCCACTTTTGTTGAAAGTATGACCCGGACAGTTTACAAGCTTGAAGCGATGAAGATCGTTTTGTTGGGATATTTTGCACTGTATGACTTTGATAGCAATTCCTGCCTCTTCATTATAAGGTTCGACTGGAAATAAGTGCGCTGTGACTCGGAATTATCAAGATGATCTAAGCCTGTGTTTGTGTGGTTTGTACGGATTGATAGATCATAAACTCGCCTTTGAGTGGACCCCAGTCTATCCGGGGCTCCGGGTCATGCTACTGTTTGGTATCCTTGGCTATCTTGCAAGCCATTCCGGGTATTGTGCCGCTGTCACCGATAAAGTAGAACGGATGCTAAAGGGGTATATCGAACAAAGTCAATCCTCACCTGCAGGAAATTGTGAGGGATCATCACAAATTGTAAATCAGGAAATTACACCAAGCTAGACATAGTACTTCCATTGTGTTAGTCATTTGACTCTCATCGTCGACTTGAGGGGCTCATACTAGGATTGTAGTGGGCTTCTTTGCGGGTGCAGCTGATACGAAGGATGATCCGTTGCCCTAGGGCCTACCGACAAAATATAATCTTGCCGAGAATCGATTGGAAGTCGTTCGTTTCGCCGATCCATGCTTCCAGCTCCTTAAGATCCGTTTGAATACATCGGAACCCACTAAATCGTCTTCGATGACAAGCATTGTCTTCGGTGATGCTCTATCGCAAGTCGGTCACCAACGGGGTAACTGAGTAGGTAGCTGAACCTCCCAATTGCGCCCGCGGACGCTGAATTGGGTTTGATGGCGGACTTCGACGCAGACCCTCACCCTCAATAAGTATCGCTCATTGTGAAGGTATACCGTGACGCAGATGGAAGACCCTGCCTATTACACACTGTGCGAAAGGCATAGTATCAAGTGGGCACTCACTGGAAATGTACAACTTTGACCAACTTTCCAAGTCTTCAATTATTTGTATCAAAGACAACGGAAGGTCCAGCGCTCCAAAACCGAGGTCTGCCAGCAGCCCTGGAGTACCTAACTTACAGCTCAAGGACACATTGGTCTGGCGGGAGTTCTAGCCAGATACGGTTACCTAGGCAGACATTGGGGCGGCTTCGAAGAATGGCCGCTGGATGTCATGTGACTTTATGGCTCGACATGTGTTCTGTCAGGACTCAGAAGGGCTACATCTTGAACTGAGCGCGCGCCAAGCGGGAATACAGACTCGAGGGGCTCGAACATCGCGTTGAATTGCTAATCAGACCTTAGCTCCTTTTAGCTTAGTACATGATGATGAAGCATAAAAACGGGTGCGCTCATGGATCGCCGAATCTCCACAAATTTATAGATCCGAGATCTGGTTGACTCGTACATTATCGAATCAATCTATGTTTCCAGGTGACGCTAAGGTTGTGGTCCCGATGTAGGTACCATCTTAAAGATATAACTACCTTTGGTACCTTCCATCTGCTCACTCCCGCCTCAGGGCACTTCCACCTGTCCACCTCCATAAGCCGGGCCGACTCGGTGATGGTGCCTAGCAGATTTCTGAGTAAGCAGCAGCCTTACATATCGGATTCTCGAAACATGTACATGGCCACAAGGAAGATTTGTAGTCGGGTCGGAGCTGTCGAAAGTGAAGTTTCCTAGCTGGAGGTAGGATTAGGTCACAATCACCGTGTTCGTCCAGATCAACTTCTTAATTGGACAATTGTGGAGCACTTCCAAATAATTCCAGCAGAAGTGGAGTTGAAGAGAAACAAGTTGATGGACTAGGTGCCTAAAAGTGGTGATATGTCTTGAGAGAGTTTCAACCATGCTCAGTCCATGTCAATCCACACGTGGAAGCATAGACCACTGAGCAGGAGTTCTCGATCTGAAGAGAAGAACATGTTGGACATTAATTTGCCGGGCGGCACTGTGTAGAGAAGCCCGCGATCTCTCCAACATTGATCATGTGACTGTAACTTAGATGGTACTACATACTCATAGAGTCATAGACAACTTGACAAGTTGACATATGTAGTAGTAACTAGTACCAGGCCAGTAGCCAGTGCCACTAGCCACTGAGAGGTGAGCTAAGAGCGTTATGGTACTAGTGTTTCAAGTATCCATGAATTTCAAAAATCTAGCCACAAGGTGTGGCTTATACACTGTGTGTTTCGTCCAATTCCCTCGATCGGCTTTTGCTTGTGTTGAGACAGCCAGCGGTCCAGCTGGACTCGCTGTGCGGCAAATAGCGCACGTGACATTGACACTCAGGAGTCAACTCCGCCTAGGGACATCATCCCTCTCCTGTCGCCAACAATAGCTTGCCTACACACCGATCCTGCCCTTCTGTTTTACACCCATCACCCAAGCTTTTTGCTTACTTGAATTTCAAAATGGCCAACGACGAGTATGATGTAAGTGCAAACCTTCTTGGACATCTTTGACATCGGTTATTTCTAACATGAGACCAGTTCCTCTTCAAAGGTAATGTCGCCTTGCTCAGAAACCTTCTTACCTCGTCCCTCGTTTCCCGCTTTTTGACCCATGCTTACGTCGACAACCTTGAATGTCCACCCGAATGCACTCGCCTTGGCAACTTTACTGACATTTGCAAAAAGTGGTCCTGATCGGAGACTCAGGTGTTGGTAAATCCAACCTGCTGAGTCGTTTCACCCGCAACGAGTTCAACCTGGACTCCAAGTCCACCATCGGAGTAGAGTTTGCAACCCGCTCCATCCAGGTTGACTCCAAGACCATCAAGGCACAGATTTGGGATACTGCTGGTCAGGAGCGCTACCGTGCCATCACGTCGGCCTACTATCGCGGCGCAGTTGGCGCGCTCCTCGTTTACGACATCAGCAAGCACCAGACCTACGACAACGTCAACCGCTGGCTGAAGGAACTGCGTGACCACGCCGATTCCAACATTGTGATCATGCTTGTCGGGAACAAGAGCGATTTGCGACACCTTCGGGCAGTTCCCACCGAGGAGGCCAAGCAATTCGCCAGTACGTACCACCATCGCCTCGATCGCCACTGAGTATACACGCAGACAGGACTCTAATCCGTGCATAAATAGGCGAAAACAATCTTTCCTTCATCGAGACATCCGCTCTCGATGCTAGCAACGTCGAACTTGCCTTCCAGAACATCCTCACAGGTCAGACAACATCCACATCCTTCGCAAAAACCCGCGTCTGGCCGATAAGCTAATATTGTCTGCGTCTTAGAAATCTACCGCATTGTTTCCAGCAAGGCTCTGGAGCCCGGCGAGGCGAGCGCAAACCCACCTGTGGGTCGTACTATCGACTTTACCCCGCAGCCCAACGAGCAGAAGCAGGGCTGCTGCTAAAGGGCCGACCCCAGACTGCAACGACTCTTCTTTTTTGCAATGTGACTCTGAAGTGGCCATGACTTGTGATGGAAGCTGTTATTCAAGGCCAAGATAATGGGCTGGTAGAATCTGCTCTCGATAAAACATGCTGGGAAAAGGGACACCTGATGATGCCAGGCAAAGCTGGCTTCTCGTCCTTTTGCTGTGATCATCTGCCGTCACTCATGTTCGCCTTTTTTCCTCGACCTTCTCCTTTTTTCCTCCCCATTTTTTCTCATGTCCTCATTTCCTTCTTCATTCTCCCCTTCTGAATGCGTTCTTTCCCCTGGGTTGCTTTCGCTGGAATTCAAGCATACCCTTTTCTGAAGGTTACTGCCCGCTCTGTGCGCTCCGTGGGTCTTCTTAAAGTCCTTAGTATTTTGAATAGTGGATAGGGTTTGGGCGTCACAGTGGCTTCCCGTGATATTTGTATGAAGGTAATGCGACTATGATTCAGCAATATATGCCGGAGTGCAGGTACATGATATTTTTTGCAAGGCCACTGTATAAGCTCAGGATTAGACTTCGCGATCTTTTTTTCTACTTCTTTGTTTTCCTGAGCCCCTTTCTCTGTCCACGGGTATTGCTGTCCCCGGTAAAGCTTCCCACGATGTTTCGGGCCCACTTGCAGCTCCACTGGCGGGGGACTGACTTGCCTAAGGTATCAATGGGCTGCAGCCGTTGGAGACCAGGGGCCACCGTGAAAGAAGCCCACAGCCCACGGAAGAGAAGATGGTATGAGGCCAGCCCCGGCCATTACAACCCTGTAAAGACATTTGGTGTGCCTTCTTACTTCTGCACAGAGCGAAGGCAGGACAAAGGAGTACACAGCGATGTCGTTCATGTTGAGCAATCATTTGATTGATTGCAGAGGGGAAAGAAGATAAGAAATGCTTTTGAATAAAAGTCAATCAACGTTACAAGATATTTGCCCAGACGCCCAAGCAGACCATGAATGATATCGTCACCCAGATATACAGTAATCAAGCTTCCACAATAAAAGATGAATGATCCAAGCCCATTTAACCGAACAGGTTTCTCGTCTCCAGCGCATCGGGCTTGCGCGATGAGTTGTCAGAGAGACCCAGATCGGCGCGCTTGAACACGCGGTCGGTCTGCACTTCCCGACGCTGGGCATAACGACCAGCCTTGCCCAAGCGAGCCTCACGACGGACTTGGTTGGGGCTGACGTATTGCTTGTTCTCGTAGATGACCGGACCGCCGAAGCTGCCCTCCAAAATAACGATAGGGGTCAAGACGAAGCGGGGACCGATCTCAACCAGAGAGACCTCAGGTTGGCCGTCCTTGCCCTTCAGCGCAGGCTTGGCCGTCTCCTCACCCTCCTTCTTCTTGCCAGCCTCGGACTCACGGATCTCGTACACGCGAACCCAAATCTTGCCATCCACTCCGAAGATGCCGATGATTCGGTCAACAAACGGCTTCATACCCTTGACGCCACGCTTGGGGACGCAGAAGATTCCGCGCAGCATCTCGCGAATCAGACCGCGGTATTCGGCGCCAGGGGCGCTCATGTCGGGACCTTGCTCGTCGAATGATCGGTCGAAGACGACAATGCCACGTCCACCCTTCAGACAATTTCCCGCGAAGCCAGCACCAAGCTCACCCATCGTATGCAAGTTGTTTAAGTGGAACTTGATTGTAGGGCCATTGGGGGGACGCGACAACCAAAGGTATAGGTCTTGACCGTTCTTGCGGGCTTCGAGGAAGAAAATCATGTTGCAGGAGTGCAGGTCGGCGAGAGAGTTCAGCAAAAGGTTGTATCCAGCAGTCTTCTTCTTGGTGTCAAGCTTCGTCTCTTTGTGGGTGTGGGGGAGGAGTGCGCAGAGATCGGCCATCAAGTGTCGGTGGCTGGAGATGATAGGTCAGTACGGTTCGAATTCTCTGCAAAAATGCCTCGCCATTGATGACACTGACCGGTGGGAGACACCTCGAGACGTCAGTATAAGAACTCGGGTCTTGGGCATAAGTCCGGCCGCAAGCTGCTTCCTGGCCTCAGCAATTCGGTCCTCCACATCGTCTTGCTCGTCTTCGCTGTCGGTAGTATCGTCGGCGTCTTCAAGGAACTCGTTCATGGAGACATCAGAGCCCTCATCTGAGTCTTCGACCTCCTGACGGGCCTTCTTCTTGGATACTGTCTTGTAAACGGCAGCCATGATTGTAAGTGCTTGTGCTTGTTACGCAAAGGGTAAAGTTCTGAATTGAAGCTTCCGTAAAAAACTAATGGCAGAATATTTTTTGGTTCTGACCGCCCATAGATTTGAGTTAGAATTTCGACGCAGCATCACGTGAAGTGTACTTATCTTATCAAGCGCCCTGCAATCCGACTCCGGCTTATCGATCTCCACACCTCCGCCCGGCCTAGGCGCTCAGTGAAGTTTGGATCGCCGTCAGTCTGCATGCATTTCCTTCACAAGAAGTGGAAAAAGGGAACGATCTATTAGCGACCTTGCTCTTCCACTGCAGGTAAAAGCAATCACGCCATCGATGCCAGTACACGATTCAGCCCCGAAAATCCCTCTTGCGAAACTTTCGTCCCTGCGAGGCGATTCGCAAACGCGAGCTTTTGAGTAAGATCCCAGTCTGGATCTCTGCGAGCTAGCGAATAAAGCATGCCAGCAATAAACGTATCGCCTGCACCAATTGGGCTAATGCTGGTCAGTGAGGATTTCACAGTCAGGGTCTGCTCGGAAGATCTCACTCGACGACTTGAAATTTCTCCGTAGTATGAGCCGGCGCATGTGCGAAGGTACCATCGCTGGGCTGCAGCGCACTTGCACCTTCTTCGCCCCAGGTGCAACACAGCAAGGATCTGGAAGGAAGTTCAATATAACGACGTGTCTTTGCGGTTCCATTGCACACATACGCTTTGGGTGTCAAAGCAGCTTGGGCATGCAAGCATTCCTCCGCCGTAGAATGTCCAGCGCCCTAGGGGCCCATTTCGTCAATTCATGTCTCGAGCTTCACATCACCCTCTCGCAATACGACTAACCAGAGCCCATGATCTCGCGTAGAACACAACATCAGCCTCTTGGGCCAGTGCCTGGAGACCTGGCCGACCGGGCCGTTCCATCTCCACACTTATTTTGGCCGCTGGTAAGTGCTTGCGTATGTAATGTATGGATTTTAGGGTCAAGTCAGGCATTCGGCCTTCAAAATGGAACCATGAAGCTCTTTGACCCAGCGAGTCAATTCTTTTAATAATTTCTTCCTGAGTGGCCTCGGGAAGGTTGTTGTAGTTCACAATCGTTCGGCTACCAGTGGCTTTGCTTCGGATGATGTAGCACGAAGCTGGCTCTTTGAGGTCCTCTCGATAGACGCAATTCTCAAGGCCGACGCGTGGGCTCAACTCGGAGATGATCCTTTGTGATGCTTGCGACGACCGCGCTGGTAGTACTGTGATAAGCTCAAGAGGAAACTCGTGCTCTATATCATCTTCCGAGACCAGTTGGCCCAGTACTTCTAATGTGTTTGGACAATTACCTCCTCGTCGACGAGTAACACTAGACGCCCGCAACTTCTCGTCTTCTGCTGGATAGTGTGAAGTTCTAAGCCTCATTTGATCAGCAAAGTGAGCTTGCTTCTGCTCCGAAGTCAACTCGTAGAAAGACGTGAAGGCGGAGTTCAGAGTGAAACGACGTACGTGAGAACAGTGTCAAAATAGCACGCTCCGATCGCCACCAGCATAATGAAACCAAAACCACAAGCCCTGTTCCAGAGAGACTAAACTTGTGAGTCACTACCTTGTGATGTCGATTTCGATTATCAGCAGGCGAGTGGACTGACGGAGCCGAGAAGAATTCAAGGGGGGTACAGTAAGATAACCCACTCCCAGTGGGGCTTTCGGTCGCGGTCCGCCATGAGGAGGTCAAACCTAACCACATGGCTGTTCCAACATCGCCAGTTGCCGAAGCAATCCTCCAGTATTCACGAGTCACAATAGATGGCTGACTTTTCCTTTCATCAAGCTACGTCGCCCTTGTACGACTTGACCATCAAAATTGCTCATTCGTCAGAGTATGTATCGTACGCTCACCAAGTTCTACAATGCTTATGCCTGCTCTTTCCCATCCTTTTCTTTCATGCTTGGCACTATGAAGATGCAGGATAGGGAAAAGCATTCTGTCATTGAAACAAGTATGAACAGGCAAAAGTGCGCCGTCAGTATTGTCGAAATGAAGCATCGTCTCTGCCGGACGATCAGCTTCTGACGCGACTTTCTAGGAAGAACACGCACGCCGCCTGGCCATGCACATTTATGACGCATAGGCGAACTGTTTGTGTCAACATCCCCGCGCCATCGGGTTCTGAAAGATAGTCTTTGAAGATAACGAGGTCTATCTGACCGCGGGGCTCCAAATTGGAAAAAGAGCTCTGTACTCATTTCTTACCGCCTCTAAGGATACTTCCAAAATCAACTACACTCCGCGCAGTGGACTTACAGGCTCATATGAAAGGCGACTTAATCTGAAAGCAGAATTCAAAGTCTGGTTTGGAGCGAACGCTCATTTGAAAGCAAATGATCAAGCATCCTGTCGGAGGCAGCGGTCTATCATGCTGATCTCTGAAGGACATTTGTCTGGATTGCCTGCGCAAGGCTCCCTGCCTTCCCTACCTCATAACAGTGCTCGTCGGCGAATGAGCGTTTGTCAGAATACTGGCACCGAGAGGGATATAAACCAAGCAGAACTTGCACTGTCCATTTCAAACTTCAGTCTGATTCAGGCATTCAAGAACCCAGTATCAATCAGTGTCTCACAACTCCAGCATACTTCCAGCCTTCCAGCATCCCAAACATTGGCGAACGGCGGTTGTCTGTCTCAGTTAGATTCTCTGTTCCACTTGTCTCGGGCATCGAGTGACTCAAACAGAAGAGTTAGAACATCAACATGGTCCAAAGAAGCAAGGTCTTGGACACGGAGGGTCCAACCCCGAAGTTTCTCTATGCGATCATCAAGCAAGTCAGCTTGAAGGAGGTAAGTGAAAATCACCTCGAGTGCTTATTTCGTCCTGCATCTTACTGAATTGTCTTCGTCCTCATTCTGTTTATGTCACAGATTGATTGGAATCGAGTCGCCGCCGACCTGGAAATCTCCAATGGTCATGCTGCTCGCATGCGATTCTCTCGCTTCAAATCCCAAATGGATGGTCCCTCAGAGAGATCAATCAAGCGTAGAATGGCAAAAAAGCTGGCCAAAGATGTCAATCTCAAACAAGAACAAGTTCCTGTTTTACCGGAGAGCGAGATCAGAGTGAAATCTGAGATGTTAGACTCTGGTATGTGGTCGATTCCGAACATCAAAAACGAGTTCGACAGCCAGGGTCCTTCTGCGACTTCAGATACTTTGAACGTCACCAACATGTCCCAGCAGTCACTCTATTCATTCGCGGATGCCATGCCAGCCATTCACCATACGCCAAACTCAAGTCCCCAAGCTTTTGAAGTCCCAAGCCAGTCATGTGCTGGTGAGCTGCACCTTGGGTTCCCTTCGAGCCACTATCTCTCGAACTCAACCAACCAAATGCATGCACTGGAAATCCAGATGGACTGCTCATCATATCCGCCATTCTCAATGTCGCAGAACCCAGCCCTGACTGACATTCGAACTCAGATGTCGGAATTCAATAACGCGCAGAGCCCGGTTTTGAATGACATTCGAATTCATATGTCGGAATGCAAGAACGCGCAGAACCCGGCTTTGAATGAAATTCGAACTCAGATGTCCGAATTCAATAATGCCCAGGTCTTGCGCTTGAAATCGTCACCCCATGATTCGTGGGAGAATGAACCTTCTTATCAGACCGCACTGGAACTGTGTCCGGTCCACATCAAAGAAGAGCAGGACGATCTGGTGGAGATCATCGAGATTTCAAGTGATGCTACTGACTGGGCGCCTGGCATGGAATCCGCCGCGCCAACAGATCTCGCGGTGTTGAAGGTCTAGGTTTGGCTCTGATGCCTATCTCAAATCTCAAATTGCCACGAGTTTGCTGAATTTTGCGCACGGAAATGGATGTGTCTTACCTATATGGGATCAGGATGTAAAGGCCATTGGCTTGTTATTGTTTGTCCTATTGAAGCAATAGAATGCACGTCTCATGGTTAGGTGTCGAGGCAAAGGAGTGATCACATACTATATATGGAAGATATTGTGAAACGGAGCTCAATGGAACCTTATCGGCACCAATACTGAGATGGTGACCAGGCTCAAGGTTCCAGTTCCTTTGGGCTCAAAGCAAAACTACTCAATTCAACCCGGACTTTCCTCATTCACAATTCAATGAAATTCAAGAACAAAAGACTACCTACCAATCACGAAAAGGGTGCAGGACGTGTTCTTGGTTGCACATGTATAGTTAAATCCATGGTGCCTCACGGAAATTGTACTCTGAGTAACAATGCTGACAGGCGCGAAGAACATGGACGGGAATGAGATAAAAGCGGGCGGACCAAAGATATCGCGAAGATAGTTGACGATAGCAAGAAGCCCAGGATGGTGACTGTCATTGTGTCTTGGTCAGTGCTAATTAGTAGTCCAGTCATAAGATGGATAAAAGTCATAAGATCAAGATGATTAGGTTGTGACTTATGCATAGAGTTCCTACTTAGCTCTTGGAGAAGAACAT
Organism: Penicillium ucsense; assembly: GCA_014839625.1. Classification (NCBI taxonomy): domain Eukaryota; kingdom Fungi; phylum Ascomycota; class Eurotiomycetes; order Eurotiales; family Aspergillaceae; genus Penicillium; species Penicillium ucsense. The sequence goes on along the minus strand of WIWV01000009.1, from coordinate 99,950 downwards.
CCCTCTTTCAATGTCCCAGTCCCTTAGTACTTTGTGGGTGTGAATTCAGTGATACAGACGAAATACAGGGCAACCTACTACGAAAAATGGTTCATAAGACCCGAGATGCTCAATTTGATCTCTCAGTACCCTATATGAGGCGATCAAGCCTACAAAAATAAGACAACTGAATCAGATGTATACTCTTCAAGGCTCGCTTCTGTCGTAACCTGTGAAAGGTGCGATGGCAAATGGATCTTTACGATTATACGCTCACTCGGAGCAGGAACGCTAGTTAGGATCATACGTTCGGCTTACCTCAACATCATTCTACATGATGGTGTGAACGGTGCTCCAAAACAATGCAGCGTGAAGTCTTGTAGATGAATACAATCTCGATCTGCCCACCATGCCCTGAGCATTGAACCCTTTTACCATGTCTCTCACTCATCTCATGCCAGAAAGAAGCTTGACGGAAACATGGTCTCCATTCCACTGAGGCACTTAGTATCAACCTGATCTGGGTATTCCCTTACTTGCCGAGTGTATTGGAACTAAGAACGCGATTAGCTCTTATCTAGTAGACTTTAAGACGGCTACCCTAGTGTGTACAGTGCAGACTCGTGTCTGCTACCTACCTTACTGGGCACTGTAGCTAGGGCGGTGGACGCATCGCAATATCGATTTGACCAAGGCTCATTGGAGCAAATACCCCATTCACGTTCTCTATTACCTGCACAATGTTTGTCAATATGGGCGCGAGCTGATCATGTTATAACTGACGCGTAAAAAGCAAACATTTACGCGCTCTCTCACTTGCTAAATGTTTGAAAGACCATGACACAAGTGTCTCGCCATTCCTATAAATAGGCGCGTTTCGCTTCTACCTGACAAAATAATTCTCCAACTTACATCCTTCTCAACATCCAGATTTCGTCTAACAAGGAGTCTTACTTACATATGACGATGCCTTCCAAGTCTGCTCAGAGCTCCCCTGCAAAGGGCAACGCCAAGCTGCCAGGCTACACGTCTGACCTTGCAGAGCACCAAGAGAACGCATTCCTAGCGATGTGCCTTCGATGCTTAGATTTGGAAACGAAGAAGGTAATTTCCACAATTGCGAAGTGAAGTGTCCAGTGCTCATTTCATTATCTCTCAGGTGGATGCCGGCGCGGTTGCCAAGGCACTTGGCTACAGCAATGCGAAGTCGGCTGGCAACCGATTCAGTGCAATGCGCAAGAAGTACAACCTGCACATTGAGTTCAGCTACCCACGCGGCGCCGTAAGTTTTATGCGCATATTCTCGTTCTACTTTCACCCGTTTCAATCTTTCCCAGCGAACATTTCTCGTCTTCGATTTCTCATTTTCTGCGTCTCGAACTTTCACGTTCTAAATCAAATCAACATGCACAGGCCAAGCCTGGCACCAAGACCAGCCCCAACCGAGTACAGAAGACCCATCGCAAACGTGAAAGCAAGACCAAGGTCGATATCCCCGCCGACACCCAGCAGGGCGAGAACCCAGAGACGTGTGAGCCCGAGACCGAAGAAAAGGACGACGACCTTTTCGATGGCCCTCTTCTGAGTGACGAACAGGGCCTGGGTGACATGACTCTTAATGCCCCCAACCTGGATGACAGCGACGAGGACGGAGGTGTCGCCATTGGTATCCCTCCCGCTCCTCGCGACTAAGCGGAAGGCGCCAGCCACTTACATCTTGGAAGAGATGCTCATGGTAAGCCGCTACTCATTACTGAAGTACAATATCACATTCTCCGAGACACTCATACTGATAGTAATCACAATCAGGCTTTTGACAGCGATTCATCATACCCTGGGGCTTATCCGGCTCGCCAATTTGTGGCTAAGGTCAGGCCGAATGCAGTCTTGTTGCATTCACGGCTTCTTACAATTAGGTAGTTTCATCTTCCATAGCAATAAGGCATTACGCATGTTTTGAATGATCCAAGGGGCAAGGTATTGTTTTATCATAGAATTGAACACTTCACAATGAATGCGAAACATATACTAGATTCTAAGTCGCGACAGGGCAAATCTTGATAGTATGAACCACGTAACACTAATACCCCTGGGACAAATGGTGCACATGTCACCAGGCAATATGGGACTCGGAGGCTGAGCCAGTCCTTCAGGCACATCCCTCAAAATGAATCTTTTACAGCTAAAAAGAGCCATTTCAACACCACTGTATGGTTCTCTTGAACTGGCACAAGGCGCGCCCCTGTCTCCTTAGGCATACGCTGAGCAGGCGACTTGCGCTGTCTAGTTGCCCCGATCCACGGGAAAACTAACCAGAAACATGCAAGATGTTAAGTCACCATGTTCGAGAGATCTGGGATGGGGTTAGCATGAACTTTCATTCCATTTTTGGAGTCGTCCCGGGTGTTCCATGGTAACTTCCAAGACTACAAGGCCATCTCCAGTCTATCTTCCGCTTATCTTGTGATTGCCCATCTTCTATAGTACTAGCAGTATAAGAACTTACTTTGCAACTTCGATTATCGACTTTTCTACAGAAAGCCAGTGTCGAAGCAATAGTCCCGATTGCCAAGGATCTTTCTTGTCAATTAGCTTTCAACCAACCGTTCCATACACGAGGCGTCCTCACCCCAGAGCTCAAGGACACCCAAAGATGTCCGCAAATAACAATAAGAAAGATCCCGTAAAAGATACCACTTGGTTTCTCATCAATTGTATTATGAGCACTCCGAGTCGCAAACTTGACAAGGTGAGTCATACGCGCATGTCAGACGGTTTCGCCATTTTGACATTCATCAAGCGGTGCTCAAATCTCTCGCTACTGATCTCTTTGATGGACCTCATATTGACAACCCATTCCAACTAGATCAACTGGAATGAATTCAGTGAGAAAATGGGCTTCAAGAATGAATGCGCGTCGTAAGTGAAGCTCCTCAATCAACTCAAACTCACGTCCTAACCGACAATCCTAGGTATAACAGATACAAGCGTCTGTTGAACTCTTATGGCTTGACACTGAACTACACAAAGAGGGACAAAGACTCGGACACGCCAGAAGCAGATAATCACGGGACTCCGAAATGTAACCGCGCCTCAAAGAAGAGAAAGCGTCCAGCCGCCGAGCCTCAGAGAGATACGGAGCCTGGTGACATATTCTAGTGAGATCGTTTGTCGGAGGAAGCGATCTCCAGCCAAATTGACAGCTTGCGAGCAGAAGGAAATCCGACGGGCACCAGCGAAGGAGGCTGGTTCAATTCACACTCGGCCACTATGAGAACGTACAGTCTCGCCGCAGATCTTGCTTTGTTCGTGCACTTCCCTTATGTTGGGAGATTAGATTGATGTTCGTCAAATTCCAGAAGCTTGGGAATATCAACGGACTAAAGGACTATTGAAATATGTTTGCTGTGAATACAGATCTATGATGCTGCCTTGACAGTCAAGTAGGAAAAACCCGAGCCTGATTCAACCGAATTCCTCGGGACTTGCGCACACCAAGCAAAAATAGTGGACATCCATCCAGGATGGATGGAATGCACTATGTGTCTAGTCCTAAGCCCAATCAAAAAATAGATTGGTCTACCCGCTCCATCAGGTGGGTAAAGATATCTTCATCGGAAGTGAAAGCAAGGTTGTGGTCTTCGAGTAAAGCTGTGAACGGACATGGAAATTGTCCCTACCTAAGCAGACGGGCATTGATGGTTCACATACGTTTCAGAGAAATAAAAGCATGCTGTAAATAATCAAAATTCATGGTAATGTCGAGATGATCGAGCCTCTTAACCCCGACAGAGTCTGAGAGCATAGTGAGATGGCACTGAAGACTGGCCTTCCTTTGGAGGGAATCAATGTTCTTGGTCTTTTCAAGGCAATTCCCATCAATGGGCTTCCACACCCGTGGGCGTTCTGTCTGCATGATGCGTGTGAGAATACCCGAGAAAGTTCTCGTCATTTCGATATCAAGGGCCGCTGTCCTATGAGGTTGCAGCTGCGATGAGCCTAAAGTCAAACATCGATGGGGGTAGTCCTCTCAAGTATCACTCTTCCATGAGCTTCCGTTTGTTTACACCACAAATTATACCTTCTATTCCAGACTCGAAGGACCCACGAGCAGATATCGGATAATTCCGCAAGCCGATGTCCACGCCCAGTCAGAAAGGACTATATATTCTCTTGAAACGTCACTCTCACCTCTCCCCGTTCTCACTTGTGGTACACACCAACGAAGATCACGATAAGTCACCGTTTACCGCGAGCACACGACAAGTTTGAAATTCCAATCAACGAACCGCGATAACACCATGGCTTCTAAGAAAGCTGGCCCCTCGAAGGCGCGCGCGGGACTCACCGAGCCCAAAGACCTGAGCAAGGATAACGCCTGGTTCATGATCAATTTGATCAAGCACACCGAAGCAGCACGCCTGGATAAAGTACATAACGCCTCACTTTCACCGCAGGCTCCGCGAGCTCACGCTCAGCACCTGTGGCTTTCAGTTCACAATTCTCTCTTTTCAAATGATGCTAATCCTTGTCTCGAATTGCAGATCGACTGGGACGCATTCTATAAAGACATGGGCATCTCGACCAAGGGAGCCGCGTATGTTGACCGACGCCCACATCTCCAGAGTTGCACGGCTAACATCGCCTAGTCAGAAGCGTTTCGAGCGCTTGATGAGTTCCTACGGTTTGACCACTGCGTTCAAGCGCAAGCAGGATCCCTTCACTGACGAGCCATCTGACGGTGGAAGCGCAAGCCTTACACCATCTCCTTCCAAAAAGCGCAAGCGGGCTGTGCAATCATCCAAGATGATCAAGGAGGACAAGGGGACCGTGACAAACGACAAGGAAGAGTAAATTTTCTTGTTCAGGACTGTGGCATATCATTCGGACTCAGTGCGGCGTATGGATGGCCTGGCTGATTTTCACGTCTTGATTTTCTCTGGGAGTTTCTTCGCGACGACGTCCGGATTGGACCTAGCTTTAGAAAGCCGAGCATTCAGTAGGTAGTTTATTCACTTTCCCTTTCTCATTTGTACATTGTCGGTACAGGTCTGCATATGACTATGGTCTACTCGAAACGGAATCTCGTCTTGAACCCCTAAAAATCATTACATTCACATGACTGAGGCAATGATTGTGCGAGACCGATATATCTACATAACTGGAGCTGACAGTTCGAAGCATATGTCACGGACGTTGTACTTTATGAATAAGTAGTGCTTGAGGTCCTGAGGTTGATCTGAAATAGCTTTTGCGAGTCAACAATTTCAAAATCCAGAAAGGGGTATCATATTGCAGTCGAGGAAGATGGAAACGCTCAAAGACAAGACATATGCAAAGTCTAGCAAGACCGAAGCACCATGCATATATGCTCAAACTCGGCTCAAATGTCTGCCATCACGGACTCGACAATTTTTCGTTTATATTGAGAAAGAGATTTCTCCTTGCGTTGCATTTGTGCGCGTAGTCTCATGTATCGTTGTTTCCATGAGTCATCAGGCAGTGGTTGATCAAGTTCGTGATCGTCAAATTCGGTATATCCGAGGTCATGGGGAACTTCAAGGTCGTGTGAGCTGCGCGAGAGCAGCGCGTCTCGACCGGAGTCTTGCAATGATAAAGCGCCTGTATCTTGATCTGCGAGGGTGACCTCCATTGTCACCCGCGACGATGAATCATACTCCATCTGGACCACATAACGCGTTCTCCCTTGAAACGATGCCACTTCGGGGCGATGGTATCCGTTGGAATGATTCAGTGTACGTTCAGCGGTAGCAGTGATTGCGCGTCGACAACTAACAGGTGCGCCTGCTCTTTGACCGACTCCAAGCTGGAAAGCCAAGAAATTTAACGTCATAGATCCCAGGACCTTGGAGTAAAGATTCCTCCCTTGTGTGACGAGAGCGGATGCTAAGGTTCGCGCTTCTTGTGGGGTAACGGGACGGGTGGGTCGTCCCGCAACAGTGGATTCCACATTTTGTTTTGCGAGCTCACTCGATAAAGCCAGAACAAGATAGTCAAAGGAAGCATATCGATCAGGTTGCCTTTTCTCCGTTATTGTAGGTCCACTCATCGAACCCGACTGGTCCGGTAGTTGGTGTGCCTGACCATGACTCACCCCATGGTCTTGTGAGAAGATAGTACCATTGACACCATTGACAAGCAACGTTGGGGGCGTCGCCAGTCGTACTGGAGCACCCTCATGGCGGGGAACTTGAAGCTGCAGTTTGCCTGGCCTGACTGGAGGGACTGGTGTGGGGGTGACTGTCTGATTGATACTTGTGTGGAGCCGATCGTTTGCTCCATCTTGAATCGCAGTGGATGTCGGAACTTGTGCGGTGTATGGCTGCGGAGTCTGTGACGCATCTCTGCTAGCATTGACCTGAAACGTGGAAAATGATCCAGAATTCAAGGCCTTGCTAGGCGGCCGTCCCCGGCCTTTCCCATTTATTGAGCCATTGCTGCTCGGCCATGCAGATGATACCGCGGGTCCGTGCCGGCGTCGAGCACGACCCTTGTCTGCAGAAGACGGAGTGACCGCAGATCGTGGCTCTGCTGGTATGAAAGCTTCTGAAGACTGAGTACTTCTTGGTATGATGGCTGATTGTGGATACCCTGCTGGGGAAGTCTCACGCTCCGGAAGCCTCCAGCCTAGGTCTTGACCATTATTTTCCGTCGAGGTTTGTTGTGCGAAGGTAGAGGAGGCAGTCATCCAGGCGTCTTCGTCAGCGGGATAAGCACTGAAAGGTATGGCGCTCTGAGGAAACTGCACGGAGTGACTGGGGAATGCACGAGGTTGTAGCCCAGCTGCCGACGTATCTAATTGAGGTCTTTTTGTAGATTTTTCATCGTCCTGCTCTCGCTCGTCCGCCCGCTTTCGTCCACGTTTTGGTTTCCACTGGGGCACCAACGCCCGCAAAGCGAGGTCTTCCTCCAGTGGTACGCCATCGCGAGACTCGCTCACAAACGGTCCACTGGGCGGTAGCTGAGTGTAGTAGACATGGGGGTGGCCTAAGCAGAATTCGAAAAAAGCGTCCACGTGCATTGCACGCATCCATCGCTGCAGGAAAGGACAACAGTCAAAGAAAACCCAGTAATGGATAAAGCAAGAAACAGACATACCTTGAGTCGAACCGCGTACTGTTGTACCTTTTGAGTACTTTGCTTCTTCTCTTGAGAAGGAGGTTCCACACCCAGTTCTATTGCGAGTTGAATCCATGTTTTGAGCTCTTTGTTGTCAAGCTTCCGGATGAGCTGATACAGCGTGAATACACTAAAGCTTTTGCCATCACTTCGCGGCGGAGAACGGAATGTCTTTCGAAGCTCAGAAGTGTCAACAGATGATGGAACGTTTGGATTGCAGTATAGAATGAACGTGACATAAGCATCGTCAATGGTATCATCACTGACTTCCCGAGAAGGTAAATGTCTGGACTCTGCTTGATCCGTCGTATCTTTCATAGGGGACTGACGGAAGACGTCAAAAAGAGGCGGGGACATTGACGGGCCACCTCGCCCAGTCGAAGACGTGGGTAACACAGATCGCATGCCTCGTGGAGAAGGCTGAATACTTCTTGGTGTACCTTTGCGATGGAGAGGCGGTGATCTGTGAATATCTACCTGGCTTCGGGCGCTTTCAAGAGAGGATGCGCTTTGAAGAGTTGTCTCCAGGCCCGCTGGATATCGGGCATATTGCTGAACGACCGCCTGCGGGTTCGAAATACTTCGTTGATGGGCTCGCTCAACCGAGTCAATCATGACCGGAAAAGAACTCTCCATAGACTTTCTTGAGGGTTGATGAGTGTCTGGCCAGATGTTGAGCTTTTGCGGAGCAGATCCACACTTCCAGCAGCTCCGATGCCGTCTCGGGTTGGATATAGAAGCTAGAAGGGCATTTCCTCTACCCAGATGAGTGTGGAGGTATGGTCTCAACGCCGTGATTGAGAGCGAAAAGAGTGAAATCGAACCAGAGACGAAAGCTTTCGAGGACACTGTCCCCTCAGGGTGGCTGGAGTGACATCTTAGCACGAAGCTGTGTTCTAATTTTGGCCATGTGTTAGTGAGACTAGTCCAGTATAGCGTGATTGCCTGAGGGCGGGGGTGGGATGCCTAGTAAGATCACGGCAGGAGACTGCGCTAGTCCGGTCTCAGTCTGGCTTGGTGGAGCCTAGCAGCTTGGCTTATCGATAACGTCGATCGCTCCTGCCATCGCTCTTTATGATTCCATCAGCCATGCAGGGAGGGCAGAAAATTTTCCTGAGCAGGCTGCCTTTTCTATCTCACGCACGGCCAGTTCTGGCTTCTTTTAATGGCAAGAGGATGAATGCCGGACTCTGCACTCATGCCATCTAAGAAGAGCAGCAATGTCCGATACTCGAGGTGCGCGGCAGGCGAGGCCCACTCGACCCGTTCGGTCAACGCGTGCTAGGATCCAAACGTATCATGAAGGTAGCTCTTCCGAAGAAGAAATTGGGCCATCTCAAAATCTGAGCGTACAGCCACCCACGAATCGACACATCTCCCTTCGTCCGCGAACTGCTACCGGGAAACGGCGAGTTTACCGCGAAGAGACGTCAGACACAGATTCCAGTCTCCCATCTTTCGAAAGCGATCCAAATGAGGAAGTTGGCGAGCAACTAGTCCAGTTGTCACAGGATCGACGCACATTTCCCAGACGCGCAGTGAGAGAGACGGGCTCGAATGGCCCTCCCGCAGTCGCCACGCGACATGCTGAGGGTAGTGGACCCTCCAACGCGACTCGATCTAAGCGAAGGGCGACTGCAGAACGCAAAAGCCCAGGCAACAAAGGCATCACCAAGCCTCCAAAGAAACGCGGACGGCCCTCAGCAAATGAAAATGAGCTGATTGTGCCAGGAGTCATACCACCGTGGTCAACACTTCCATATCAACTTCTGTTCGATATCTTTTTGAGGGCATCTCATCCAGTTGTTGACGAGCAAGCCATGCAGCGAAGCAAGTCAGTGAAATGGCTCTTGGATGTCGGACTTCTCTGCCGAAGCTTTTTAGAGCCCGCCCTCGCAGCACTTTTCCATGCGCCACCCTTGGTCCCACCCTCAAAGAGCTTCGGTCTTCTGTCTCTCTTGTCCCGTCCACAGACATCGACAGTAATCAACTATCCTGTGAAGGTCAAGGAGCTCCACGTGGAGGCAGAGTCAGTGCTGCTATACAAAGGTGGCCCGCGTCTAGGATGGTTCAATTTGTCGGAACTTATCACTTTAGTGCCAGGAGTAAAGTCCATCCGCCTTTTCCACAAGGACGACCACATTATCGGACTCCCTGATTACAATGTGAGACTGTCCAAATGGCAATATCCGGAATCCTTGTTCCAAGCGATGGATGAAAGTGGCACAACTCTTCATCATTGGGAGTGGAATGGCCGTTTTATGGACAGCCAGGATATTCTGCCCTACATGTTTGAGAAACACCAGCGAGCATCCTTCCAGCAACTCAAGCATCTCCGACTACTCCATATCGGCGTGTCATCTCCGGTAGATGTACCCGACGGAGTCGATCCTGTTTCTAGAGTGGTCAATCAACTTCAGCACCTCCAGACCCTGGAACTTATCGAATGTCCTTGTGTCGACGGAAAGATGATGTCGGGTTTGCCGAAGACTCTTCGGTCTCTGACAATCACTAATTGCGATTCTGTTTTCTCGTTCTCTATGGACGCTTGTCTAAAGGCCTGCGGCCAAGGCCTTCAAGAGCTCAATCTCCGCCACAACCGTCACCTCAATATGTCGTTCGCCGCCAATCTTGCTCAATATTGCCCGAATCTACAGACTTTCCGGATGGATATTTCAATCCGCGACTGGTCGAGCTACCACGACACCGAACCTCATTTCGATGATCTACTTGCTGAGCAAGAAATACCGACCTGGCCAGGCGCGCTTCAGGAAATCGAACTTCTGCAGCTAAGGAGACTCACTGGAACCACCGCAGAGTCTTTCTTTGTGTCATTGGTCGATGCGGGGCCGAATATGCCTGACCTGCGGCGGCTCACCATTACAGCGATGGTGAAGCTAAGCTGGCGGGACCGAGCCAATTTTCGCGAGAAGTGGATTCGAAACCTCGAGTCCACTTTTCAACGATACAGTGTGCCGCCCGACCCTAATCGTCGTTCTCTACGAAAACGCACCCTCAAACCATCTCAACCAGCTGGCAACAATGAAACGGTCCGACCAAAACCTGGTGACAGTGAAAGTTCAGCGGCATCCAAGCGCCAAAGCAGTCGTCTGGCCCAACGTAGGGATTCGGCATCGCATCCACCCCATCCGCAAGGCCACGACCACATCCGGCAGGGCATGTGCGATGTAGTCAATATCCGCATTGACAATCAGCGACCCACTGATACGCAATTCAAGGAGACAGACTTTCTCGACGATGAACTAAGTGGGGACGAAGACTGGACTGGCGATGACTGGGAACCCGCCGAGCGAAATTCGTGGTGATGCGCGCGAGGTCGCGGGGGTTGGATTATTCTTAGACCTCTAGTAGCCTTATGCACCTTGGTGAAATGGCATTTCCTAACTCTGATACTTGGATTGGGCCTAAGGGTGAAGCAGTATACGGCCTGTTACAAGTTTCTTGGGCAACGGTTGATAAGTCTGGCGGAACTGTCTTCCGGGCTCATTCATTTGCACGTCGAATGAGGGCAACTGACATTCGAAAGGAAAATTTGAACCTCTTCTCATAACCTTGAATGTATGATAGTATGTCTTTTTTAAACAATTGATTGAATACATTGCCTACAGACAGTCCACTCAACAGTCAATTGGTAGTGGGCAGCCGAAGTGGTAAACACTAGACTCTGATGATTGTCGGGCATCACATCGACCCAACCGCCCCAACGTGATCGCGAGCCAAGACTTTCGGCCCCGCCAAGAGGATCCAGGGATGAGCTCTTTCCCTTGTCTTTCTGATCCTACTAGTTCCATATTCAAGAAGGTTCTCAATCTTCAACTGAAAAGACAAGAATGGGCCAAGATGCCCCGGCAGATACGGCAGGTCCGTCTTCGCCTCCGCCACCACTACCTGAGGGCTGGTAAGTGTAGTGTCTTTGCTGATCGAGTGTGATCTCTCGCTGACTCGTTTGTGCGGACGCACAGGCTCCCGCAATGGGAAGGCGTCGGCCGTCAATGGTATTATGTCCAGCGAGCGACTGGAAAATCTCAGTGGGAGATTCCCACCGAGCCGGTTATAATGACCCCGTCTTCAACGCCAGGGGATATCGGAGCGGGCCCTTCACAAGCACCTCCCGGACAAACCGCTTCTCGTAACCAATGCCCGACCGTTGTTCAAACATCGATGGAATATCTAGTGAAGCCCATGTCGGATCCGGCGAACAATATCGTACGAGAAACCTCTCATCTTGGTCACATGAGGGTCACCAGGGTGGCACTGATGGTTGAGTAGAGCTTCGCAAGCTCCTCGAATGGACAGCTAGGCAATCAAAATCATGACCAGGCAAGCACAACAGCCCGGGCCTCGGAGATCAACGAGCTGCAAGATTATCCGCTCCATGGTCAAGAAGTTCCCTCGAGTCATAGAAACCAAGCGGCTGTGCGTCATTCTCATGGTGGTCAACGCTGGCTCACATCGCTAATTGCGAGTTAGAGTCTTCCTCAGATCGCCGCAAACACGGTCCCGGCTTTGGGTGGCTATAAATGGGAGCAAAATGGGCTACAGGGCTCACAGCACACCACATTTGATCATTCCATGCCATCTCATGCATATCCCGATAAACCCACCAGCGACCTATCACCCAGGAACTATAGCAACGTGAGATTCGACGAGAGACAATTTGCGTCGATGCCAGAAAGCATCCCACCGGCACTCCCTTCATACCATACAAGGTCACATCGTGACAAAAGCTTGACTGGGCTGGAGTGGTCACAGTCAGCGGGGCAGGGTGGACAGCAATATCTCGCAGTTCATCAAGGGGCTGGGTTGCAATTCGAATCTTCATTTCTCGCGCAGCCTCCTCGAGTCCACCAAGTCCCTGATCCATATCAGGTGGGAGCGCTGGCAGGATATCAGACGGCGCCTTTTTACCCGACACTGGAAAGCAACCTCGCGAACAACCACCCACACATACACCTGCTTCAAAATTCACTTTCGGGAAGTGCGCACTGTGTCAATGCCAGGGATTCTCATGGATGGGATGGGCCTGCACCCCATCAATTTCCGGCTCCAGAAGACCCCACAAGACAGCCCTTTACTCAGTCCCCGTTTCATTACTCGTCGCAGCAGCCGTCTGGTTCAGTTCAACATGACATGAGCACCAATCGCGTAGCGGAATCCGCCGTGCCAAATCTCGACGCTGCATCCCTTTCTGCACCGATCCGGGGACAAGAAAGCGCTCACGGATATCAAAACCCGGTTTTACAAGCCAGCTTGAGACATTATCTGCCGGCACATGCGCAGCATGACTTGAAGAATAGAAAGTTGGCTCGACAAAGCACTAACAACACCCAACTGGATCAATACAACCATTCCAATCAAGGTCAGAATGTCACATCAAGCGGTCCTTCTCGAGCCTCGAACTCAGATCCTCAATTTGTGAGTGGGCCATGGGCTTCCGTAACACCACCATCCTATGGTCCCATCTCATAATACGAAAGTGGCACATTCATTGATGAGACTATCAATGACTTTGCAGAGCATGGCTCATTCATGGGTTCGGACACGGCAAGGGCGGGTCATTTTTTTTGGATCCGAACGTCTAGCATGTATCACACAAAGTTCGGAGCCCTCTCCTTTCCCTGCGCTGGTTACACAGAAGACCCTGAAAAACAGAATGGTCTCTGAGGTCAGTGAACTGGGCCATGGTGACATCAAACATCCGCACATTCGAGTCAGAACCCTGGTCGGAGACTATTTCATGATCCGGTGTTCACTTGGATCGAACGCTCAGACAAGGGGACACTGGAGGATCTGAGTCGTTTTATACAGTGGATTTATTATCAAATAATGCCATAACGGTAGCTTCCAGTGGCCGTACGTGGATGCCCCTCAAGGAGATGGTCAACAGGGTCGACACAAATGGACATGGGACGGTGCCCCTTTTTCACGTGAGTCTTGCCCTTTCATCTCAATACCAAGTTGCGGAATGTTGATAGATCTATCTATTTCAACGCATCATGCATATCCGATCAAGTCAAGCACAGAATCATGAACAAAGTTCATTGGGCACAGATGGCTGAATGCTATGAGGGATTGTACGGCCACAATGATAGTCATACATAGAGCCTGGCTCAAGCTAAAATGACATCTTTGGAATGCCCTTGTTCGAAATCGCGCTTCATGGGACCTCGCGTAAATTCCACTCGCTCGAGAATCACGTAAATGTGCATCAAAAAGTCATGATTACCTTCGCCTCCTCGAACAGCCTTTCTTCGAGATTGCATTTCTCCGCAGGTGCGCCTATCCAAAATTGTGCTTCGTGGAACCTAGCCAAGTCTCACGTCGCCAATAAACACTCGAATAGACATCGAGATATCAGAATTCCGCGTTCTCAAATTGAACTTCTCCACAGCCGCGCTTATTCGAAGGGTTTCCTTCGTGAAAACCTCGCCAATCCACACGTCCTCGAAGAATACTTCAAATTGGCATCAAGCTAACAAAGCTACGCCTCCTCGATCGGCGCTACTTCTACACTACAGCCGCGCTTATTCCAAGATCTTACTTTGTGAAACCTCGCCAATACCCAACTCTTCGAGAAATACTCAAACAGACAACAAGCTATCAAAGTTCCGCCTCCTGAAATGGCTTTAGTCCACAGGCTGTAGCTGCGCTTATCCGAAATCTTACTTCGTGGAGCCTCTCCAATCCTCACCTCCTCAAATATACTCGAACAGACGTCAAGCTATCAGAGTTCCGCCTCCTGAAACGGCGTTTCTGCAGAGGCTATAGCTGGGCTTATTCGAAATCTTGATGTGTGGAACCTCGCCAATTCTTGGCTCCTCGAGAAACACCCAAGCAGGTATCAAGCTATCAAAGTCCCGCCTTGAAGCGCACCTATCTGCTACTACGCGTCTCTGACACCGTGCTTCGGCGATCCTCACTTCTCTACCATTCTGCTTCTCTGACCTCACACTTCTCTGACACCGTGTGTCGTCCCAACTCGCTTTTCTGAGCCACGATTCTCTGACACCGCTCTTCTCTGACACCACGCTCCGTCAAGTTTCGCGTCAACCTACGCTTGTCAGTAGACTTCGTTTCACTGTCACGATCGAAACAGAGATTCATATCATACGGGTGACCGGGTCAGAGAGTGATTACATCGGCGAACAAGTCAGCAAAGAAGAAGAAGCCATTAAGGCGATCAAAATGGTGATCGTGTGGTCCGCCGAATGGGACACCAAGGTAAGCGATGCAAGAAAGACGTATACAACAATGTCTAAGCTGACTTGACTTTGCAAACAGCTCCTAGTAGCAATTTGGGAGACGTGTGGCTCCAAATTCGATTGGGAATCAGCCGCAGAAATTCTGGGTAACGGTATGATATCTTACGTCTCATCTCGCTAAGGCTTCGTGACTAATGAGTTTGAAGCCTGCACGCCTGAAGCAATCATGCAGCATTTGCGCAATCTCACCAAGAAGGCTTCCGAACAACGGCGAGAACAACGCGAAGTTCTACTCAAGTCGCATGCTGCGCGAGACGCCAGTGTGGCCAAAGGCAAAGCCAGGCGCAGATGGGGCTACAGTCGCATAAACTATGCCCGCAGACGTCCCAGTCGCAAGGTTACCACCCAAGATCAGAGCCCAGCTGATGAGCAGCCATCTGAAGCTGCTCCGATTCAGCGTAAGCGTAGGTTTCAGGATGATTTGCCGCTCTTCAAGCCCATCGAAGAAGAAATGGAAACACTTCCTACACAGACCAACCGAACGCGCAAGCGCCATTCCCGAGAGGCACCAGAATCTCCGGATGAGGATCATAATTCGAGCCAGCGGACCTCCTTCAGCTAGAACAGCAGAGAAGCAGATCGTATTGCAAGCGGTGCTGACATTGCCTCACCGCTGCGGTACCTATTGGGAAACTGACGGTGATATGGAAGACACTTTTGATCAGAATGAGGGATCATTGACTCTGCTCCAGGCCAACCTGGCCATGCAATATGGCATTGAATCTATTCAAAATTGAGGTGTGTTTCTCAGCCTCACCGTGGGATGGAAGTCTTGAAAGAGCGTGCGCTAGTGGATACAAACGGCATTTTTTTTTGGGGAAGAGGCTTGGCATGGGACTGGAAGTGCCTGTGAATTGCTTTCTTCTTTTTGCCTCCGTCAATTGCTTTGACCTTCTTTTTTGAATCTCGTTGCCATTCGATATACCCCATACAGTATGCCCAATTTGATTTGCTCATCTTGATTCACTCATTTTGACATGGGTACACGGCAGCAATGATGAAGAGAATCGAGAAGTATCTCACAACGTATTCCCCCAACCCTAAGAGAGCTCATTCGGTCCGTGCACTTGGAAGTTTCTAATTGATTACCATGCAGACGGGGACACTTGTCTAGCATGACCCAGACCCATACCTACCACACCTCGATGTATGGTGACTGTGCAGATAGGGCTTGGGCTTTTCAAGTAAGAGTATCGGTATTATGGAGGTATATGGGGGGATCAATCCAGGTCAATGGGTTCCATCAGTTGAAAATGAAGTCGGTGGTGCACACACTCGCGAACAATATCACATCAATCATACTTACCTACATCCCACAGCAACTCCATTATAGGTACTATACCCTACCTAGTAATGCCCATACCTCAGCGTCTCTTGAGCGAAGCCGATGTCCACCACGGGACAGGAAGCATGACCACTTCCGTTGAAAAGCTGCCGAGATGGCGAACACGGAATGACTGGGAAACCGTTGAGATAGCAATTCGTATTCAATTTCTTTTTATTTAGCAACTAAAATCACGGTTTAAAAAAAAAAAACTCAGAACTTGCATTTTTTGCTAACTGGTAACTTTTGGAAGATGAAGCAAAAGAACCAAAAAAGGCAAATCTGCCACAATGCCGAGATAAACCAGAACTTCAAGCAAGATTTCAAGAAACCAAAACTAGAATTCCGTGAGCATTCAATCTCAGACCAGAAAACCAGAAAAGAATAAAAGACATCACAAATGCTCCTGAGAGCAAGCCAAAGAACGCTGACTGGTTTTTTGGGAAAAGAAAATCTCAAGCCAAATGTATCTCTGGCAAATCCTAATGCCCTCCCCTAAGCAAAATCGAGGCCCAAGCTGGACTGACCCCTAAATGCCATCATCCTCAAAACAGGAACACCTCAACTTCCAAATACGTGCAAGATAAATAAGCACGACGAAGCGCAAAACGACTGCAACTATAAGCAGGAAGCAGACTGAATAAGCAGCAGAATAGATTGCAGCCCAAGGCCCACTCCGAGCCAACCTCGGGCGATGGAACACAGCAGAGTAATGAAAAATCTACCGAAGCAACTGCAGAGCAAAACATATCCGTGTTGAAGAAACACTTGCACCAATATCGTCAGATCCCCCTCTCCCACAACCCGTTGCCGGCGCACATCGGAATCATTCAAAGGCCACCCCCGTGGTCAGTCTGGTCGTTCCCCAAAGACTTGATGGACCTGGAGATGTTCTTGGCCTCGGCCGACACCTCCTCCGGAAGTTGACTCAGAATGTTATCGCCAGTATCTTCAAGCTTCAATCTCAGCTGGTCGGTCGTCATTGCTGTATGGGGTCGAAAGAGGAAGTCGTCGCTGGTATCCTCGACTTTCACCTTCCGCTCCGCGGCAGTGAGGGTTCGCTTGCGCGTTCGTGGATGAGCAACAATCTTAGTGACTTCGTCCTTACTGGATCGGGCGGGGGCGGCCAGCTTGCTGAAGTCAAAGCCACCAGGCCTTCTGCTTGCAACGCGAATTTTGGAAATGCGGTCCTGAATAGCCTTTGCGGTAGGGGCCTCTTCCTCCCCATCAGGGAACCCTACAGCTGTTGTCTGTCAGTTGAGGCAACCCCCATGCGAGCGAAAAATCACTGCTATAGGCAAAGAGTGACTGTAGCTGGGCTATGTTGCAAATATCAGAGTTCACTTACGCCATGCTGCGGCGATCGCGGCATTGTCGATAACCATGGGGTGGGTTTCGAGAAGCTTGATAAGGAGCTGTTTAATGGTAAAAACGTTAGCTTGTATTTGAATATACCGAAGCGAGACAAATTGACGCTTACAATCTGATCGGCGGCGGCTGTCCAATGCATTTTTGTGGTGGAATCGTTGTATATGAGGTTTCATGTTAATGGATCGTGGCACTTTGGGCAGTAGGGACGTAAACGGGAGATGCGCGTGATGCGCAACGCCTTAAGCGCTTGCGTTGAACCTTGTGATCAGCTCTGTTGCCTGCGAGGAAGTTATTCCAGTGAGCGAAGATCCACCGTCATATCTTGAAATCGAAGCAGTTGTGTGGCTTCAATATACAATAAGGGGAAAGTGAGATGGGCCAAACAGGTCCGTGACGCGAATATGCAATGGCACGAAAGCGTGACAAACCAACCGGTGATTTGACTCGGACGTCCATCAGCTCCAGAGTGCAAAAAGTTGACCACCTGCTCTGCGACTCGAATATTCAACAAGCCAAATTTGCAACAACTCGAAATTGCAACAGCTTGAAATGTCACCAACTAGAGACCAAAAAAACAAAATCGTATCTCGACTCCAGCATGCGATGACTCGAGGATATTCAAGTTGCAACCTCCCGAACTTGCAATACATCCATTGCAGTTGCGATTTGAGTCATTGACTTGAGGGAGCAATGGAGCAAACAATCGTGCCACTCGAGTATGTGATAACTCGAACTTGCAAAAAGAAAAGAAAGACCAAGATTGCAATATTCCGACACTGCAACAGCTCGAAATTACAAATGGATAATGCAGTTCACGACTCCATGGTATAATGGCTCGAGGTTGCGAAGAGACAAACGATTTCCGGAACTCGAGAACGCAACCACCGATTCGGGTAATTCTGCTATACAGATGTGTGTTGAACTTACCAAATTCTCAGATTGAGTCAATATAAAAGCAGCCAGTATGTCAAACCAAAGTTGTCATAAAGTTGCTTTGGGGAAGTAGAAAGGAAGGAAGATTGGTGGCGGCTGAAGATAATTTATACTCCCCCTGCGCGGCGCCCAAATGGCGTTTTTACCTCGGATTGAGCCGAAACGAGTACCATTGCGACGGCGTCGCCGACGCCGTTTAAACGGGCATAAGAACGCCTATGTTAGGGCATACTTTTGCCGTCAGTGCCCGGGTATATAAATCTTCGGCCCACCAGACTTCTTCCCTCCTCCTCTCCCCTTCCCCAACAGATGCACTGATACAGCGCCTGATGACATATGATAGTACATTGGCCGCTATAAGCCAGGACCGCATTTACGCAACCTCGAGTGTGTACCCCTTTATGCTGACACTTTGATCGAGCTTAACACGCCTTTGGTTTCACAGCTTTCCGGAAGCATCTACGCCGTTTCGTCAATACCGAGTAGCCAGTCTACACCTCTACGGTGGTACCGCGCTGACACTTCACACTAACGAGTTTGTCAACAAGTCACAGCAGCACACAAAGGAGCGCCGCAACACGCAGTCAGACACGACAGGGCTCAACAGGCTATTCATGGACTCGCGAGAGCAGCTGTCAGCGATAGTACGCCACCTCACACACCCTACCCGTTGCCAGACGCTCGCAACTTGCCTATAAATTGCAGCGAGCCGCTGCTAGTTGCGACGAATCATTGCGACGAATCGCCGCAAATCGCTCGCGTTGACCTCTCACCTTCCGACTCGATCTACATCACTAGTTACTCGCAAATCGCTGCAAATCGCTGCAAATCGCTCGCGTTGACCCCTCACGTTCCAACGTGGTCTACATCACGTTCCCACGCGGTCTATATCACGTTCCCACGCGGTCTACATCACGTTCCCACGCGGTCTTGATTACAGTCCAACGTGGTCTACATTACAGGTCCAACGCGGTCTACATTACTTTCCAACGCGGTCTACATCACGAGGTACTTGCAAATCGCTCGCAATACCCTCACGTTCACACCGTCTTGGGGGCATGATCCCACAGTCTGTCTTCATCACTCATTGCTCGTGAATTGCTCGAAATTACTTCAAGTCCACGCCACCTTAGGTGATACGACCGTGACGTTCAGAGCAAGTAACAAGACCTTCACATTGATAATCACTTTCACTGTGACCGTCAACTTTATCTGCAGTTCCCTGTCTTTACGTTAGCAATTGCGATTTCGTGACAGACAAAATGCGTATCGACAATCTTGAGGATGTCATCATCTCGATCCTTGCAGCACACCCGACCCTGAAGGTAAGCAGTCATACCCGACTTTACGGAAGGTCCCATTGAATACGCTGACATATCATTGCAAACATAGCTTGATTATGGAGCGATGGCTCAAATGTACGGCCGGGGCGCCAAGCACGACACGATGGAATGGAAGTTTCGAGCCTGGCGGAGAGAAGCTCAGAGGCTTCGCGCCACTGGAGGCGAGAGTACTTTCCAGCAGCAACCAACCAGTCGAAAGAAGAGCCGCAAGGCATCTGCTGCTACCAAGGGGTTGTCCTCAACAGGCAAGCCATCGGAAAGCAGACGGGAAAGATTGCGAGCTGATTCAGACGAAGAGGAATATGCCCCAAGCACGGCATATCTGGACTTTGACAGCGACACTCCTGGAAATGGCTCGCTGCTTAATGAATCCACAGTCAACACCGAGCGAATTACTCGCAGAACCCGCACGAGAAAGACGGCCATTGAGGTTCAGTCTGTTACTGACTCCGACATCGATGACGAAATTTTCATTCTTGGCACATATCCATGCAAGAAGGTCAGGTTCACACCGAATGCCAAGCAGGAGGGAGAGTGTGAAAATGCGCCGAAAAGCCCTTTCTCCCGATACAAATCTCCGCCGCCGCCTGTCACTGAAAGCGCGGCTGCAGATACAGATTCATATGGAACTGCGAGCATGTGTGATGCCAGCGGTAGCAACAGCGATGGTGACAGCGATGATGTCAGCGGGACTGATGATGGCATCTCAGGTAGCAGCCGCGCTATCAAGAAGAAATCGACGAATGCCGCAGATGATGCAGATGCCCACAGTGTCGACAGTGGCGACAATAGCAGTCTTTTTTGGCATGGTCCTTATTGGAGATCCATCAGTGATCTCTGAGGAGACCTTTTCAAGGCAAACATGCTTGCAACATTCTCATTGTTATTTTTGATCACTTGAGACAGCTTTTGCTCAAGAACGGGAAGCTGGTATGGCTCGTCGATTTTGACCTAGCTTCCTTGGGCATTTGCATGATTTATCGAGTGCATGAGCAAGACGCATGCCGTTGCACTCCGTCGCTTGAAGCTTGAGTTGCTAAAGCAGATGAAATTCGGCTTTGAGTTTAGGAGCAGAGAGGGGTTGTCGCATTTGTTCAGTTGGAGCTCGCAGTTTTCGAGCATTTGCATGTTCTATTGCGATTGCGTGGGTAAGAGAAAGTTATTGCAGTTCTTCAGTCAAAACTTGAATTTCTCAAGCATTCGCATATTGCAATTGATTATCCTTTCGTCATTATTTTGATTCTTTTTTTTTCAAAGGCAAGGGCTCTGAATTGCTCCTTTCGCAATGTATTTAGCTGTCGTTTTTGATTTTCAATCAAAGCGTTTGCGTTTTTCACGCGCCGGCACGGAAATGTAGTGGTTAAGGAGTCGATTGGTAAAAGTGCGAAAATCGTTGAGGCATAAGCTAATGCACAGAAGACTGGGTATACTTTGGGTCGAAGCTCCGCTGCCCTTTGGTAGGGGACGGACTCTCCCTAAAATGGCCTGTGCTTTTTTCTTTCTGATATGGTGTCGATTGATCCTGCATGGGACTATCGTCGTCTTCTCTCATACTTGTTCACGACCTCCCTCATTTGGTCGCGAAAGTGGGTATATGTCAGATTTATCCTGAGCCGGTCACCTGGATCAGTGGTAATGGCGTCCACATACAGATGAAGTTGATTTTCGAATGCCTCGAGCCCGTTATTAACCAGGTCAACGACATTCGTTCGCAAGACACGGTTCTCCTGGTTCAAATGAGTGTGGAGGTCACGTCTCACTTTAGGAGTGAACGGCAAGTCTGAGTCTGATCCATCTTCATTCGCAGAGTGATCTTCCTCCACTACAGACGATTCAGCATGGGAGCCTGCATTTGAAGACTCAATGAGACCGATTGCTGGCACTGTTGGTTGACTTGCCCCGTCGTTTGGGGTTTCCCACTTTATCATTCGTCGGCGACATGATTGCCAGGAGTAAAGACGTCCGGTTTGTTGCTCGAATGCTTCGGATACGGCTTTCCAGAATTTTTTGGTCTTCGCCGTGAAACATCCCTCTGGTGACATAGAGTTGCATAGCCCGACTAGAGCGGTGCTCTCGCTGGCTGTGAGTTGTTTGCCCCGGCCACTGGGGGATTGCAAAGTTTCTGTGGCTGAATGAACAGACCTCTCGCCTGGAAGGTGATGCTGCTGTTGCGACGAGCGTGGAGTGCCAGCTGGGCCCGGAGCGGTGTCTCTTGAATAAGAGACCGACATGTCTAGGGATGTGTGACATGAACCCTGGTCGCGATTGATCCGATCATCCGACTATTTCGGAGCTTTGGGACCGCTCTCTCCAATGATACGGTATGAAAAGGTCAACATGTGTCTATAGAATGAAGCGCATGTCAAGGCTGCACAGTGAGGACTCCAGCATGGTGCGGAGGGACATTCTTCGTTTGGAGAAGAAGTGTGTAGCCGCGATGCCAAGCTTACAAGGACATAATTCTTTCATGCTTCTATTTAAGCACGACCGACTTTGGGCCGCGCCTGCTGAGCTGAGCGTGCGATTACTGCCGGCAGACGCCGAGGCGGTGAGTCTGTTTGCTCGTGGGTTGTCAGGCTGCATCACGTGAAGGACATGTCACTATCATATCCGACAAGCTTGCCGATCGAAACTCTTAGGGCAACTGGAGTCGTGCAGCCTCAAGCAGAGATGCGTGTATAGACAGGCCCGAATCCATGTTTGCAACAACACCGACTCAACCAATACCAAGGCCACAGCATTTGGCGTTGGAAAATTCAGGACAAGTACACCAACAGAGGCAATTAGTTTCGCGTGAGCCCTCCTGCTAAATGGCCACTCAATTGATGCAATTGATCTATTCTTCGGTCACACTCTTGGAATACAGCTAATTAGTCTTCGAATTGGGTGGACTGCTATTTCATGCTATATTACATTTGCGCAAGAATCAGGGTCATAGTCACTTCATGATACAGCTCTCAGTTACCAAATCAGATCTAGTGACAAAGTTGAATCCAATGTGCAACAACACTTTCCATGTCATGTGCGATGCCCCATTGTGAAGAGAGACAGCGGAATAGCTTCTGCATCGAATTCAGCTCATACAAAAGATTTCGCCCACCGCATCCGACTGGCGGAATCCCTGACCCATGCTCCACAAACCGTCGGGTCTCGGATCCAGACACACGGGGTATGTCATCACGGTCAAGATTGAACTCTGCACGAGTGACAAGAGAATCTTGCCATATGACCGTAAGAGGAAGATTCAGCGTGGCCATACCAGCTAGCGAAAAGGCCATGTAGATAGTCGCTGCAGCAAACAAGGAGCTAGGCATATGGATAACGTGAGCTCTTCCCCTTGGAAGTTGTTCAACGATATCTTGTATGGCCACGGCGTGGAGAACCGCCCGACGAGCGTCCTCGGTACGAGCCCAAATTAACAAATCAAAGGGCGAATCGACGCTTAGGCAGCTTCCCCAGACATGCTGGGGAACCTTCCACTGATCACAGATGTTACGGGATAAGGTCGTGGAATTGATCATGGTGTCAAGGCAGACTGTATGCCATCTGAGAAGCATTTCGAGTCTCTCGGCTGCGGAAAATTGAATGCACATTGAAATGGTCTCATGGACTCGGACCAGTGCGCGGCGTACCTCTGATCGAGTGGGAATACCGAACGCGCCACCGTGCTCATTTCCCTCGGAAACCAGGGATTGGAGACCTTCAAGGATTACGCGAAGTGCGAATGATGAGAAAGGAAAGTCGAGTGGCCTTGAATTGCCGCCCTGTGAGAACAGCAATCGAAAGACATCTTGGAAGGATGATTGTTCTTGACCTTGGAGGCGCATATGGGCCAACCACTCCTCAGCAGTATTTGCGTCAAAGGCCGCTTCGCTGCTCGGAAGTCTCAAAGGGTTGAATACGTGACGGGCAGACGACTCGTTCCCGGTCATCTGTGCCAAAAGTCCATCGAGAACATAATGCGCCAGCAAGGCACGTTGTTGGATCTCACAAGCTGCCCACGTGCGCCATTGTACCTCTTTCTCCTCTGGTGAGGCTTCCGGCTGTGGCAGATCTATCGATGAGTATCCCTTGCAATCATACATGCCACAATGACGTGCCCAGAAAAACCCAAGAGGTCGGAGTATCTGGCTGGTGGTTCTGATGGCACGGTTCTTTGAGAGTGCCCCGTAGACCTGGCCCAGTAAGGCAGCGAGCACCAATTGGACGCCATGGCATGGGTCGTAAGGGCCGATGTGAGTGATAAGGGATTGCCAAGAAGTTGCAACAGCTGTATGAGCCAGCCGCCATAGGGTCTCTCCCCTGGCAACGGAGTCAGAAGGACCCAGGTATAGGGAACCGATCGCAATGGCGTTCAGGAGGAGAGGATGAGTGCAGTCTCGAAAAACAAAGGTCGCTCGGTGCAACACTGGAAAGGTAGGCACAAATCGCACAAAGAACATGTGCAGGCACTCGTCGAGAAAGACCGAAGTAATTGACGTTGCCTTGACAGCCGCTGTGATACACGAAGACTAGACGCTTCAAGTTAGCGAATCAACCTGGCAAGCTATGAGGTGATCAGAGCGGTACGTGAGGAAGTTTGACTCACGGAGTTTGCAACTAGCTCAGTCACATCTTGCACAGCCCTATGACCGCCGCCATACGGGATTGCACCAACTGGTGAGCCTCGCTCGTTAAACGAAACAGGGGATCCCAGACTCGCGCCATTGATATCTTGTGCGATGAGTGGAAAGGGCAATGTCCCGGAGAGCATTTTCCAATGGTCGAATTCATCAGTGGCCACAATGCTTTGGAACAGATTCTCCGTATCTGGCCAAATAAGATCAAAGTCCAATTCGGAGATATCATTGCGCATATCCTGGTGCGTCTCAACTTCAGACTCGGCGTATGGATCCCTTGATCTCGATTTCGCTGCTATCGGGTCGGAAGAGGTCGATGCATTGGCGTACCATGAAGATTTCAAATCCAGTGACGCGGAAGGAGTTGGCAACGAGGACGTTGAGGGATCATGGTTTGCGTGTCCATTACGCCTGTGTAGCTTTTCATGGCGGGTGAGAGCGTCCTGTCTTGCGAAGGCTCGCCCGCACTCTCCACACGCGAATGGCTTTGAGCCGGTATCTATTGAATATATTGAATAGACGTTGTCAGCCTCGGAACTTGTAGGGCGGGACAGAAACCCGCCCAGTTTTTTTCTTCTCAGCAGTCGAGATAATTATGGGGAGGTCCCCATCATTTCAACGTCGGAGTACAGAAAAAGCACTTTAGAGTACTCACGGCATCTCTCGTGTCTCTAGTACAGCATAAAACAGTCAGTAAAATTCATTGCTTGATCCAGATACTACTCTCAATCATCCAAGTCTTCCTCACAACTCGGTTCCTTCAAGGACGTAAGGCTTACTCGGAGATGTTCAGCTTTTGAGAATCGCTTGTGACAGACGCGACACGCTTTATTTTTGACTCCTGTGACGGAATCAGGCGATGAAACTGACTCGACCATGACGTGAATCTCGCCGTACGATATAGTGCTTGTTCTCGATCCGATGGGAAAAGAGTTGAGGAGAGAAGAATGTGGGGAGGCTTTTGTGGGGTAGAAGCGTTAGAACTGGTGGCTCCAAGCACAGACGACTTGGTTCATTAAAAGACCAAGGTTGAGCTGTCTCTCTATTGCTATAGATAAGCCCTATCACTCCTGCACGACAGAGCATCCACTGAGCTATACCGTGGTAGGGCCTTTAATAGGCGTTAATATGCATGGCAGCTGTGCGTTAGTAGAATTCACCTCAAGTATTCACCTCTCCCCGTGGCGTGTGATGCCTGCCGATTTACTAGACTATAACATTCTGACAGTTTCTCGACAAATTCTTATATCCTTTACATCGGTTGTGAGATGGTTGAGTGTAGTCCTCTCTTCCAAAATCGATGGATCGGCAAAAGTCTGCTCCGCACGCGGGTAAGATCTTACCCCTCCGCTTTTGCTTCTGTCCTCCCACATACAGTAATCTGTGAAATGTGATCAGGTGGCCGCTGGGATTTTATTTCCAGCCTTTATGATACTACGAATGTGAATTTGCGAATACGGACTCAAGGTGGTCAGGTTACAGGAGTATTGGAGGGTCTTGAGTGGAGCTGTTGATCTTATTAGCTCAAAGAAGATCTGTCATCCACGCTAAATTGTCATGTATGTCGGAGAAACCTATTCGGATGGATTGGAAATCATAGACAGAATGTGCATGGCTCAGGACTCTTCCATCTGCCCGCTAGAATTTGCCATCTGATAATCAGCACCCATGGAGATACAGTGCGCCTTGTGTACACGAGGGCCAAGTAGCCACCTATTACTACTAACACAGCAAGAAATAGATGAATGCCTTTGACACACTAGCCGAGTTGGACTTCTAGCCCACAAGATACCGAGTGTTCCACGATCAACTTCATTGATGCTCAATCTTGTTGATCAAAGTGCCAACGTGGGGAAGAAGCTCAACGGCAAATTCATCACCGGCTTTGATGAACTCTTTTGGACTCTTTGCGGCTCCGACACCGGGCGGGGTTCCAGTGAGGATGATCGTACCGGCCGGCAATGTAGTCCCCTGAGATAGGAAGCTGACGAGCTGGGGAACATTGAAGATCAGATCACTATAAAACGGGCGGATATTCTGTTAGTATACGCAATACTGCAGACGAGGACAGAGCCAAAAATGACAGGATAAGTTGGACGGGCAGTTCGACTAAACGTACGTTAAAGGGCAGTCCTGCATGACACGGCCGCTTTTCAGACCGCGAATATGGAACTTGGTAGCATCTGGCATCAGAGCAGCAGAAACCAGTGTCGGGCCTGATTGTGTCGAGGTTAGTCAACTGCAGCGTCTTGCATTCACTCACACCAAGATCTCACCAATGGGACAGGAGCCATCGAAGCCCTTCGAAAAGCACCACTGGCTTTGGTTCATCTGACTAGTACGGCTGGACACATCATTTGCCGCTGTGTAGCCCAGAACATAGTCGAGGGCCTCGGATTCCGGCACATCTTTGGCATCTCTACCGATAACAATGACCATTTCTGACTCGTAGTCACCCGTGCCATCTTGTTGGGTTATCTTCGGCAGCACTGTTGGGGCGGGAAATGGGTCGGCTAGTGATGTCGATGGTTTGATGAAAAGTGTGGGCACCGTTGGAATGTCCAGTGACATTTCTTTGGCGTGAGAGACATACTATGTCCATGTGTTAGCGTGGTGTCTCTGACGCTGTAGTGGCAAAACGTAGGAACGAAACTGTAAATATCACTCACATTCAGACCAACACATCGAATGGATCCGACTTCTTTTTGTGACAAAGGGGAAAGAATCCGTTCGATGGTCTCAGTCGTGCCCGTGGCTTGTCCGGGCTCGAGCACTGATGAGCCCGAGAATGGACGAACGGACACCTCTTTGCCCTGATAGACAGCCCGTCCGACGTCCAGTGCAGCATCTACAGGCTCGCCGATCAAGATCTTCGATGGGTTCGACTTGGGCACGAATCGCACCAAACCTAGGAGCAATCATTAGCTTCATGAATGATGCCACATTGTAGAATTTCAGAGGTCAAACGTACGCGAGAATGTTGAAGCGATCGTAGACATTCTGATTATAAGGTCCAGGATCAATTAGGCTCACTTGGCTTTGGCGAAGATTTCCGGTCGCGATATGGAAGAGTATTTCTAGTTACCGCCCACGATACCCCACGACTGAGGCATGCCGCTGTCGGAGTTCGGTACTTGAGCCGTTCATCGCAGTGTGGGAAAAGCCGAGACTGTGCGGGGCCAGCTCCCACAAATTTGACCCCGAAAACTGAAAAAGTGGATGGTTCTGACGTGGACAACCGGTGGAACACTTGTGGGGAGGCTCTTCAAGCGGTTCGGAGGACCCGTGTCCAGCATTGTTGTCTGTCGATGCGCTTGACTTTGCGACAATCAAATAGCCTTCGTCTCGCCACATGAGACTTCAACACACTTCCTTTGCAACATTTGCTTTTTGCACTCTTTTCCACTCACAATGGCGTCTCCCAAAGGTCCCTTCCATCTAGTCACTGTCAATACGGCACCCGAACGGGCTAAGCGCTTGATCGGGCGCGTCGCAGAGAATCTCAAAGACCGATATACAATCATCCACGTGGACAACTGCGAATGTGAGCACCCCCACCTCCTGAATTGTGATGCACTCTACTTCTTCAACTCCTGGATCTGTTCAACGAAGCTAACTTGTTTGTTAGCCATCGACGAGGTTGAGACCAAGGTCAAGCAACATCAGCCCGAGGTGCTTGTGAGTCTTGGCACCCACACGCTTCTCGGATTATCCGAGTCACTCGGCCCTCCGGTGCCCATGGCCGGGCTTTCCGGCTCGAATGAACTTGATACTAACAACCTCAACAGTTCAGTGCTTCCATGTGGACCGATGAGGAGGCGAAGCGGATCCATGAGATTGCTCGATCAATCGTGCCGGGTATCAAGTTGCATGCCATTCCCACAGGTCTGCAGGTCGAGCGAGGACCGGATGCGATTGTTGAGTACCTATGCGAAAAGGTCCCGCCTCTTTTGGAAGACTAGTCGATGTTTATCAGCGATGTGTACTAGTAATCAATGGCGCATCAGGGTGTTCAAACACCACTGCTCACTTCCCACCTTTTCTTCCGGTCCGAGTGTCAACGTAAACGGCAAGTGAGGAGCCGAGGCAATTTGCTGCCCAAGAGTCTTGTCTGATAAAATTGGACGTAGATAGGCCTATCCGACCATTGCTCGCCAGTCTGGGGGATCCATGTCGGAAAACCTACTCACTTGCGAATGATCCCTCTGTCGCTGCTTTAGACGACCGTCGCCAATGCCATGCAAACTGTGGGTATCGCTAGATGCAAGAATCCTAGTGACACGGTCTCTGAGTAAAATAAAACGTTCCATAGAATGTCGAAGAGCAAAGGCGCCTTGCATGGCTGGACAAAATTGCCTGTTCGGAGCTAGTCCCCGAAGGGAGGCCTTACGACACTATCTTGCCATTGCATTCTTTGACCTTCATGAGGGGTCATCTTAGGGATTTCACTTGGCAGAGAGGACTTCGAGGGCTGCTTACACCAAGACTTGAGTGGGTTGCCTACAGTGCAGAACTTCGTACCGAGTTAGGGTCAAGATGTTCAGATCTGAATCAAGTAGACCGGAACCCTTCCTCTGGCACGATCGGTCGGTGTCAAGCATGAACTGAACCAGCAGAAAGGACAATTCGAGTTCATTGGGGAGACAAGTCTGCTCTAATCGTGGACAAAAATTTGTGATGTAATACAACAACAGGAGATGCAGCTGCACGATGTGAGGGATGGATGAGTGTGAGATTAACGAGCGAGGAAATATCATACCTAGGCTATGGACTGCGGTGAGACGGCAGTATCACATGCCATACGAACAATTTGTCGCGCTGCTACAAGAATCGTCATCGCTACTGGCTCAAGTATAGATCGAAAGTAGAATGAGGGTTCAAAACACACACCTTTCCTTTCGACCTCAAACTTCCGCTCTCCAAAAAATTCCCTAAAACCAAAGAGCAACAACGCTCGGGACTAGTAGCATCCATGCTATCAATTCTCATTCCCAGGACGACGCGTTGAAAATCATTCCACTCTCCTGTTACCAAATGAAGCAGTTATAATAGCGCCTTGTGCAATTGGGCGCTACTGAGGAGCACAATTAGATAGAACACCTCTCACAGATCATAGCTGGTATCTACCGGTGCAATGTGGTACTTGAAGGTGAATTTCCTTCATTCTCCGACTTTGAAATTCTGCCATACTCACTTTGATTCTTTCCACGCTTCTGTCTGGCGCGAGTAGTATTCTGCTTCGCTATCTCACCCAGGGTACAACATCGCGCCTCTGGCGCCTGCCGGATCATCAAGAGACTCCTTCTGTCCGCTGTTCTACCCCCAACTTAGCCCGACACCGTCAGCGCTAGCTCTCAAGCCCAGACTGTTGCGTGAGCTCGTAAAGGACAACCATATCTGCCTTCCACGACGATGACAACACTGGCGCTCGCGACGCTGGAAGAGAGAACGACCAGTCTTCACAAGCCGCACCCAAGCGCACAGTCATATCCCGAACCGTTGCACGCTTTTGGCTTGAGAAAATGCAGATTCGAGGATTTGGGCTCATGTCCTTTGATGCTCTTGTCGGAAAGGGAGCTTGGAACATTCACTGGCTACAAGACAAGTATGTCGCTGAGGTCTTAGGTAAAGTGGTCGATCGGCCGTACTCAAATCAGTGGCATAGCTGGCCAGACGGGAATGCTAATGGACCTGCTACCGGAAGAAGATGCAAAACAAAGATAGCGGTGAGGAGTAGGTCCAGTCTCCAGCTGTTGTTGCATTTGAAGAATCACTCGGCCTCTCTGAAAATGGACTTGAACTTGACAACTTTGGTCTGTCCACCCGGTCATACATCCTGTTGCTGGTCTTGGAGGCTGGAGTGCAGAGCGGGCCCAGGAGAAGGCAACTAACCAAGAATCTTGAGCAGCGTATGTTGCAGGCGGACGTCATCAATTCTGAGAAATCAGGGATTCGAAGGCCATGGGTCTATTCAGGCATGAATGGCAAGGCAACAGTCATCGCTTTCCCGGAGAAGGCAGAAATTGGCTGCGATGGATCCTGCTAGAGAATCCGCAACTTCTTGCGGTCTGGAGATTCTGACGTACTCTTGACGTCCTTTCATGGAGATCAAATTGGAAATGCCGTTCGAGCTTGCGCTCTCGGCATGATAGGAAAAAATGGGCGACTTTCTTTCCAAGTTTTGGGTGAGTTGAATGGATTAGGCAGCGTTGCCTGTCCAAATATATTCCATTTGCAAGTCATTTACATGTGGAAATTATATTCTAGACACGAGATTTCGGTCCTCGCGATCGATACATTGACTACCTGTCATTATTCACGCCGGGATATCATGGCTCAGGCTTGAGCTTTTGCTCTTTCCAGAGCCGCCATTGTGGCTGCGTCAAGATCCTCTTCCGGGAGAGCGAGAATCTTGTTTACCGTTCCCTTGTGATCGACATTTCCACAACCATCGGGGTAGAAAACTCGGGTGTACATCATCTTCACAAATCCTTCGAAACTCCCTTCCTGCATCTGGCGTTTGCTCTCCTCATACCGTTTGCTGGACGGCTCTTTAGTGATCTTCCAGTCCTCCCTCTTAGTTCCCGTCACTCGACATGCAGACTCGAGCATCTCTTGCTGATTGACAGTGAAAGACCGGAGGTATAAGACTTTGTTCTTTAGGTCTTCCAAACAGCTTCCAGAGCCCTCGGCATTGATTGGTAGACTCAGGATACCTGCGACTGCCCGACCGACCTGTGAAGACTGTCAGACTGTGAGCCATCAGAGGGTTTCATTCTGTGGATTCGCACCTGGGACCATGTAGAAACGGTGATTCGAGTCTCTCCCTCGTCAAATAATGTGGCAGAGTGATTGAGTAAGTCGATTCCGAATGCCATAGCGGCTGACAAGCTCCATTCATACCAGAAACCAGTCGATAAGCTGATATAGTTGCAGTCATCCAGCTCTTGAAAGGCCTTGCGTGCATTCACTGTAGCAGTAAAAGCTCAGTTAATGCTAACCCAATGCTCAACTGGTTCAATTACATGGCCGCCACGGTCATTCCATCACTCACTCACCTTTCTTCTCAAAAGCAGGAACATCTTCAACTAATCTTTCGTTGACGCTGTCCACACCCCAGTCATTCAAAATCCAGCGGACCCCTGCCTCATTCGCACCTTTCATCAGAGCCACCTCGGTCTCAAGGGGGACAAGGCCTGGCAAGGTGATGATCAAGGCATCTTGACCTTTGAGAGCTTCACTGATGGTCTCTGGCTTGTTGTAGTCAATGACTTTGCGAATCACTCCCGATGGAATTTGAGCTTCACTTTCGGCCCGAGTCAGAGCCGTCAACGTGTGTTTTCCGGCGTCAAGGATGGCTTGCGTCATGTATTGACCGCAGTGACCCGTCGCCTAGGTACCGAACGTTAGACTTTATGTGGATTTAATCGATCATAATCAAGTAAGAAAAGGTTTAAGCGCACAAGGCTGAGGACCTAGAGACTTACACCGACGATGGCAACGTTCTTGATACGATTGTGAGCCATGTTTGACTAGTTGAGACGAGGTCGCGCAGTTCAAAGACGATAATGCGTTCAAGAAATCTGTTGTTAATCGTCTTTAAAATAGTTCGGAGACATTGATTTTCGAGCAGTTGAGGCAACTATCACTCCAAAATCAATCTACGTAATTACGGTCGGCCATGGAGGTATTAGGTCCGTGATGTCTTCAATCTTCAGCATGTTGTTGTGCCGCCGGGGCGCGGTCCAGCGTGGAGGTATGCGGATCTAAGATTTATCTCCGTTAGCGCTCGGACTCTGATCTAAACTGCGGTCCGAGGTTTTCGGAAGTTAGTAAATTAGGAGATCCTAAAGCAGGAATCTTATTTCCAAGACATCCATACCTCGTCTATGATTATGCCCATCGCGAACGCTTGCCTTATGTAATTTTGAAAGGGAAGTGTGCGTTCTCATTGCAGTATCCGGCTTGCTTCCGGAATGCTTGTTAAATGAACAATGGCATCATTTGGTTGACCCTCTGCAAAGGTAACCTTCATTATGGGTGGATGTCCACGATAAAGATATGTATTTCAAGATATGAGAATATTGAAGTAATCAAATCTTGCTGCTAGTTATCTTGAATAAATCCCGTGAAGAGCCTTACAGGTGGCTGTTTCTTGAAGACGACACAGTCAAAGTATGAGGCGCCATCGATGTGGATGGAACGCTGAGCTGATTCCATCAATCTCATGCTGGACGTGGAGTAGGTAGTTGCAAGCATTCAACACTGTCCGATAGACCTTGATCATTGACCTTCTCAAGGTTGTTGTTGTCAAAGGCAAATGTACGTCTACATGTACAAGGATGGTTCTTGTGGTTATGGACACATTAAGATTAGATCAATGAAGGACACAAGGAGAATATATACTGAGGCGACGCGGATGTCACGTTCACGGTCCAGTTCCAGGAGGTATTTCCACCGACTCGTTTTTTGGGCCAAACATCTCCATGGATTACCGTTGATCGGCCAGTTCCACTACTCCACAAAAATCATTATTTCCCCGATTCCCCAACAATCTTGCTATAGCTGTGGATCTCAATTCCCTCTTCTGCGACACAAGAATCGACAGGACCCTTGATGAGGCTTCGCCCTCCGCTAGAATTCGTGGTCGCGCTGTTCCCGCTCTTCAAATACCCCTTAGATGAGCCGCGTGAACCGCGGCGGGAAGACCGTAGTACGGACCAGAAGCCTTGACCTTTGGTTGAGAACAACGGACGAAGGTTTGGTAAGCATGCGGCGATGATACCGACGCCGGCTTCGGTGCAGGTCCACATCACGACGGGCATTTGGTTATCTTTAAAATTTTGTTAGAAGATAGTGATAATGGAGACAGGAGGGTATGAAGAGCTTCGTAGGAACTCACAGGTAATGTCATCGCCTTGTTTTGTCAAGTTGAGCATGGCTACTAGACGGACGATGTCGAAAATCAGAGCCCTAACTCGGGTGATGGGGTCAGCAATGTTTTCCCACCACAGACCAATTCAAGAATAGTGCACATACAGTCCGCCTACCATGAATACACATGAGAGGAGCAATCTCTGAGATTTGGCCACAGGCAGCGACCATACCAACCCCTGTGGCATGAGCAGTAGGATGACATCAGAGACAATATTGGGGATTTGCGCCCCGTAGTAGAACTTGTCAGGGTCAATGCAAGCCCCGGCAAGCGAACGATCCCAGAATCTAGCGACTGGGATGCAGTTCAAAGTGGCGGCAACACAGATGCTGACTGTCCACAGGACGACGAAGATACTCATGGTGTAAACGCCGAACGCCATGAGTTTGGTTGAGAATAGACGTCTGTACAGAGCCAAGATGGACAATTTGATCAACATCACATTCGTAGTGTATACAAATGGATTTGCCCAGCCAACCTGAGCAAAGACCGAGTCAATTTCCGATGCCATTGGTGGATGTGTCGGAATGAGAGGAGCAGTTGTGTAAACTCACCTTGAAGAAGGTCTCCAGGTTACTTTTGGGGACAGTCTCGATGTGTGAGCCTAAGCCATTTGACAGCACTTATCACTGTCAGTTAGCTTCGTCATTGATCTTAGAGCAGATTCGAAAAAGGGTTGCAACTCACAAACGGCAGAGCCTGTTGAACATCCATACTTGAATATCTGCAGCAGATACAATTAGGGTACTGACGAGATAGCCTCACGATTGGCGGTATCTTACCAATGCAGCAATGATCAAATAGTCGTCCAGGAATAACCTACTCCCGGTAATTCTTCGGGCCCAAAGGCGCAGGCCGACAGCGAGAGTAGGCAATGTGAAAGCAAAGACAAGAGCCACAATCAGACGATGACGAATTCCCTGATTCGGATGTTCAAAGTCGCCCTCGGTCCAGGTATGACCGGTGGATTGTGTTGATGAGGACATGGCCACAGAGTCAATATCGCAGCAACGAGGAAAACGTGATCACGAAATGATTTGGAATTGTCCCCGCTGGAGTATTTGGAATCACTTGAGCGTGATATAAGGAAGTCCCGGGCAGAAAACCTTATACGAAAGACTCAAGAACGAATTTGACGTAGTGCTCTCGACGTGTCATTTCAGGACCTCTGTTATATTGGCGAACAGGCCGTCCCGGAAAGGTAGATTGGCACCCAGTGGGATGGATTTCGCAGATGATGAAAGTCAAAAAGTAAACTTTGTGGGAAAGAAAAAAAAAACTTTGGATTGTCCTGCAGATTTGATGTTTGTGCACATTGACCTTGGGCTACTTATCAAACTTTTTTTCTCTTCTGTTGCGGTTCGTACGGGGGATGGTCAACAATTGTGGTGGAACCGTCGCCTGCACCTTGTCGATACGTCACATTCGGTAGTTACATGTATCAGCAGCCTAGCTCGCCATGGCGAACAATTTGACTGTGCACATATACTGGTTTGTTTTGATTTGGATCGACTTGCATGCTGATAGGAAGTTGGATTTGAGCGAATCTGCTCTGAAGACGCGGGAGACACGAGGAAATTAAAGCAGAGAAGGAGCTCGGGGAAGCAGCTCGTCGCATTCTCAGGACTCCGTCCACAGTGCATTGAGTGGGAGTGTCGAGTACGCCACTCATGTGTAGTCCAATTTTCAATCGCAAGGCAGTTGAATATTTGCCGTGTGCCTCATAATCTCCGCAAGGGACTTGGCTCTGATGGAAATCCGGACTGTGAGCAAATACACTCGAGAGGTGGAACCCCTCCGATTACCCGGGGTGTGAAATCCTCGCAAAAGTACGGGATGGAAAAGAACATGTTGATAAAACAAATCACTGGCATGGTGGTAGGGTTGTCATAGTCCCCCATTTGTGGCTTTGCCTGGTCGCCAAGGACCAGGTAAACTGCAAGCTTAAGCTACTTCGAAGCAGTGACCAGGAATCCGGGTTCAGGCCGGGTGGGTTCGATCGCAGATCATACACAGTCAGCACTCAAAGACGTTTCCGAGGCAGGCGCAAGGATACTACTAAATGGTACAATATTGCATGGATTCGGCTAATTTGACCGCAGCAGGTATATGACGGCACCAAGTGGAAGAGAAGTTGAAGCATCCGGAGACGTATCAGAAAAAGGATCCCCCCTCTCGCGGCCCATTGCCAACCTGGGAAGCTGAGCGCCGTCAGTCAACGACTGCACGGACTTGAGAGAGCTTTTTGAATTAAAAAATTGCGAGTTATTGTTGATCGATTATGTATTTTGTATAGTCTATTTCTCCCATGTGGTCCATGGCATTTTCCGTGCGGTCCTTGCACATCATTGTTCTTGTTTTTCTTTTTTTTCGATCGGATCTGTCGCTCGGGAATTGTTTTGCATGAATTGATCAAGTATGGACAAGGGAAGATGATCACTCACGAGAGAGAAATCAGGCTAGTAATAATGGAACTTGAAGACTTGTTTTGTCCGATGTCCGTGGCGCAAGCCTCTACAGTTTGGTAAATATGGCAACCCGATCGTCAACAGCACAGTCGACTCAGCAAGGGCTGGGTGGAGCTGGGCTAGTTCTCAGCGCCATAGCGTGGCGCAGATACGTTTGTCATCTTGCGACGCTGCATTCTATTCGCGAGAAGTGATCTTGGCTCGCCTATCCTCAAAGCGTCGGAAGTGGACAGCTGAATTGATTGAAGTAGTCCAAGTAAGGGATGCAATGAAGCCTTAGTTCACTTCAGTCTGGTCATATTCTCGAAAGAAGACACAGCGCTGGAGCCGGCTGATCATTGGAAGGGACATTGATTAGCTTACTATCCGGCAGTCATTGACCCTAAAAACTTGACATGAACATCGCTCCCCATCTCCGTCAGACTGGACCCTGATTTGTGAACAAATGCCTATCGAATGACGGAGTATGCCCCTTGAATATGGGAGTGAACACGACAAGCCCATAACCTACATTTATGTGTGATTTTCGGTGCTCGCACCCAAAATGACGGCCACCGCTGACCTAGTAATTACAGTGGATGGTATTCTTGGCGCGATTTGCATGGTGTAAAATTCTTCCCAAGAAGACAACTGAACCAACGCCTTTCAAAGAAGTCCGTAGCAGGGACCGTTTTTCCCAAACATGGCCCGCAAATCCTCAACGATCGCTTCGGGAACTTCCCAGGCTGCAAAATGGCCTCCCTTGTCGTGCTCGGTCTGCTGCACCACAGGACCCAAGGCCGAAGCCCACGTCGACGGCACTATCGAGATTTCTCGTGGGAAATGGCCGACCCCCAGCTTGACATCAGGGATATATGTCTTGAACTGCTCATACGGAACCCCATGGACAGGATCGGGGTGTGCTGCTTCATAGTAAATTCGGACACTGGCCTCGGGTCCGGCTTTGGAGAACCAATATATTGAGATCCAAGTAAGAATCTCATCATCTGTCCAGGGATAAGAGTCTGTCCAGTCGTGGAGCTTCTCCAGAATCCACGTAAGTAGCGCGACCGGACTGTCTGCCAGTGCTGTTCCGATCGTCTGCGGCTTTGTGCTTTGCAGGAAGTTGTATCCGTACCCTTCTCGACGGAACCATTGGGATCGTTCGAGTCCCGCCTGTTCTCTTTTGGTGTAAGGTGTCAGGGCGTGCTGCAAAGCCAAGCCGGGGCTATTGTACCAGCTGGGAGGTTCTGTGACAACCATATTGATGTGAGAAGCCTTGCAGCTTGCGGGGTAGAGAAGGCCCATGGCCCGGGTAATCGCGTAGCCCCAATCTCCACCTTGAGTCACTGTAGTAGATGATGATCAACAACGCCGTCCGTCAAATTGTAGAGATGAAAGCGAAGTCTCACCATATCGACTGTATCCCAGCTTCAACATGAGCTTGTGGCATGTTTCGGCGTACTGTTTCAGACCGAAACCACGCCGAGTTACACCAGAAGAAAATCCAAAATTCGGCAATGACGGGGCAACGATGTTGAATGCCGGATGGTCTCCCGAGTCGCCAAGTTGAGGCAGAAGTTTCGTCACCTCGATGAACGATCCCGGCCCTTTTGCTTTGTTTAGTAACTCTGCGCGTTTGACAGCGAGGAGAAACCGACTCACATCCATGGCTGAAAAGCAGAGGAATGGCGCCCTCTTTTGAGCTGGTCTGGTGGATAACTGCGAGCGTTGACCATAAGTACTAGAACATCGTTTTTTGTGTTTTCAATATCAAGTGGATAAACTAACAGTGAATGTCCAGAGTGCCAAAGCCGTCGACTTCTATGTCCGTGTGGTATTGTGGCAGTTCATTGAGATGGGCTTCGGCCTTGCGCCAGTCATAGCCGTCTTTCCAGTACTTGACGATCCGCTGTACTTCGCTGCTCGGTACACCGAACTCCCATGAGTCCTGTTCTGCTGATGCCCACTCCAGCTGAGACGGGAATTTTGCCAACTGAAGGCGCTGTTTGAGGTCGTCGAGATCCGCCTCCTGTACGGAGATAGCGTAAGGCTCTACTTGGGACGACATCCTCTTATCGCGATGGCAAGAATGACAACAACAGATATAATAAGATGATCTACCTTTTCGATAATGAGGCTCGAAAACAATTGGAGCTACCTCCCAGCTTCGGTCACCAAGGAGAAGTTATTCTCACACCAAGAGGTAGGATGTCATACTAGTTACCGTGGATACTTAACCTGTCACTTACAGTGGATTTGTCATCCTCGATGTCATCACAATTTCTTTGGACCAACTGGAGATGCAGTAGACAGCGTCATCTCATCAACCCGTTTCAGTTTCCCCTCACCTTGCAATTTCTTTTATCACAGCAACTGGAAATATCCCTCCTGCGGGAACAATCATTCAAGGGACAGATATATTGCGTTGACTATCAACAAAACTGTCCACCTGCAGTTCTCAAAGCGACGAAAGGGACAAAGAGATGTTGCTGTGGTCACATGACCAACAATTCTCATCTCGGACGTTCTCTTATGTCCATAAGGAGCTCGCGACTTCTACAACGGGCAATTGCGAGCTCGGATATGTGCCTGAATTCTCCATGAGGTCCGCTGGGGATGACGTCACTGACATCTTCCACGTCGGATAAACATGACCCGAGCAATCACGGGACTCCGTACGCTGCCCGGTCGCCGCCTCGACTGGACAGTCAGCGGTCGGCCTCTGGAAAATCTGCTAATTGAAGGATTATTGGACGGAACTGGCACCTGCGGGTATAAGCATCCTTAGTCACCCAAGCCCCATGTGGAGGCCTGAGGTTTGCGAGGCACCAATCACGATTATCACAACTTGAGGATCCCAACCGATATCGTGAAGAGGAGATGAGTTTATAATTGTACAGATCGAGCGATTGTTGCCTTTAAGAAGTGATACAAAAGCCCTCGGCAAAATGATGCTCAATCGTGTATCTTCATATGCCCCTATCGGCCTCCGTGCCTTTTCCACAGCTCGCGTTTCCCGCAAAGAATTGGCTTTCCAAGTATTTGGCCCTGAAAACGAGGCGGTTCAACGGGACCCGATCGTCTTTCTCCATGGACTATTCGGTTCCAAGCAGAACAACCGAACGATCAGCAAGTAAGTGACTCCTGGGGTGCAGATACAGAACGACACAGTGCTTACGATCATCATGTACAGGGCTCTTGCTCGCGACTTGAAATGTCGCATCTATAATTTGGTATGATCGGTTTGCGGTGCCCTGGCTAGAGTTTGCAAAGCGCAGTGGGCACAGCGCAAGATGCTAATGGACCATGTTTTTAGGACTTGCGAAACCATGGAGACTCGTTCCATGCACCGGGGCACAATTATAGTGTCATGGCCGAAGATGTGCAAGAGTTCATGGACCAACAGAAACTTGACAAATCCGTACTCATCGGCCACTCTATGTAAGTTCTCTCAAGCGAAAAGTTTCTGATCAAACAGTATGAACATCACGAATGTGGTGCAGTCGTCCTTTTTCCGGTGTACTTTCGGCGCCCGTGAACCATCCTTTGTCCTATATCTGACTCTAGAGGTGCAATAGGGGCGCAAAGGTCGTCATGACGGTGGCACTCCAATCTCCAGAGCGCGTCTCCGGGCTGATTCCCGTGGACAATGCCCCTGTCAACGCTGCCCTGAAGAGCGACTTCCCCAAGTATGTCCGAGGCATGCAAAAGGTAGAGGAGGCAAAAGTCTCCAAGCAATCAGACGCAGACAAAATCTTGAAAGAATACGAGGAGGTAAGACCAACTTCAGGGTAACGAGGCTCGATATCGACCCGAAAGCGTTGACGCTGGAAAATTCTTAGTCTCTTCCAATTCGTCAGTTCCTATTGACGAACCTCGTTCGATCGGATGACAACATTCTCAAGTTCCGTGTGCCTTTGTCCGTCATCGGTGACGCTCTCGATGACATGGCGGATTTCCCGTTCTCCGCATCCGAGGGAAAGCAATATCGCGGTCCTACGTTGTTTGTCCGAGGCACAAGATCCCGCTATGTCTCGGACAAGACCATGCCTGCAATCAAGCAGTTCTTCCCGAACGCGCAAATTGCCGATGTGGAGGCGGGACATTGGCTAATCTCAGAGAACCCAGAGGGATTCCGACAAGGTATGTTTCAGCATTCACAGCAGATCAAGCCAGACACGGTGTTAATAATTCGTGTAGCGGTGCTCAAATTTATCAGATCGTCCTAAGTGAAATGCTACCCTCCCAAGAACACGGTAAGTACCAATACAAGGTAGACACGACTTCTTGTTCTCATATGCATTTGTAAAATAAACATGTGTTGATACAGCAACGCTGTGGGTATAAGGCGCCCGAGGATAACATAGAAATAACAAACATGCTTCTCAAAGAACCGGGCCGAATCGACACGCTGACAAAAAAAAAGTGGTCGTCGATCAATCATTTTGTCAAACATTTCTGTCTTTTTCGCTGCTCTTTGCGTTCTCTTTTCTCCTTCTTCCTTTGCTTCTTCAACCTTGCAGCCTCACTCTCGTTGGAGACACCCACGCCTTTCCATGGGCGGGGAGTTGTAGATGTCCCAGATCGACGTCCGTCATCTGAAAGGGTGTTACGACGAGGACGTTTTCTTGACGGACCAGATTCAGCGCGCCATACAGCATTCTCGCCAGCAGGTGCTGACGATTTGGGCTCGGCTTTGAAAGTCTTGGGAGATGGCGATCCATTTGAGGTAGGGCTACGGGGATCCCTTCTGGACAATCCCCGGCCTTCTTCTGATATTCGCATTGCTATTGGCATATCCGCGGCTGCTTTCCTCACAGAGGCGTTGTTCTCGCTTGCAGAGGGGGATGAGGGACACACTTCCTCCTGTTCCATAACGTCATCTGAGCTGACAGATTCATCTTCACCAACCTCTGCACGTGGGGGAGGCGGAACAGGAGAGCCTGACCATTGCTCCCGCTCACTGTTTCGAGCCGCACTGCCGAGAATCCGATAATCAACGTCGTCGCCGTTCGAAATCAGCAACCGGCCCGATGGTGGGCTAGTTGTCTGTTGCTCCCCTGGAGACGGTGGATCGCTGCAGGTCCCGGAAAGTATTGCTGCCAATTTCTCAAACCGAGCAAGTGCCTCGTTCTTGAACGCGCCAAGTTCACCGGCAGATGCCGAGTGTTCCAAGCGCTCAATGATTACCTTCATCTCATTGTCCAGTCTCGTCTGCAAAGAGCATACGTTGGATACAAGAGACTTTAGCTTCATGGACAAGTCGGAAATTTGATCGGGCTCCTCCCGATTCTCAATTTCAAGCTTGATTTGTTTCCATGCGTCGTCAATCCGCGAAGACTCGGCCATGCGCTTGCCTTGCTCGATGGTGATGATTTCATGTTGTGCCTTGAGACTGGCCTCGAGATCCTTATAGTTGACGGTCAGATGATCAATTTGATCGGAGAGACGGGCGCTGCCATCCATGTGATTCGACATTGAAGATTTGACACTCTGTGATAATGCTTGTAGCTTTTCCGATAGTCGGTCAAGTGTCTCGTTTTTGGCCTCCTCATTCGCAACGTATTCTTCGAGTTTAAGCACCTGTTGAGGAATTCTGCCAAGATTTTTCAAAACTTCATTCATCTTCTCCGCTTGCTCCTGGGCTTCCGGAATCGAGTCGGCGAGTTCAGAAAAAGCGTCCGCGTGGGTCTGAAACTTGTTCTTGAACTCCCAGGTGTCTTCAAGTTGCTCTTTGAGACTATCGCTAAGCTGATTGACACATTTCTGAAGATGGAGGAGCTTAGCATCGAGGCCCGTCTGAGCCTGTTCGAATCTCGAATCGATTGACGCGTGGAGTGTCTTTTCATTGCCCTTGAGTGCAGATATCTCCTGAGTACAATAAGATTTGAGCTGATTAAGCTGTTCCAAGGCTTGCGGCATAGAAGGATACATCTCTGTCATGGCAGAGGCCATGTTCTTCACCAAGTTTTCGGAATTGATGTTGGAGTATCGGTTTTCCAAAGAGCGCACAGCGGCAACTATGGACTCCTGCATAGCCAGACACTTGTGCACTTGCGGCATGTCCAAGAGTAGCTTATTCACGGCATTCCATAATGATTTATGGCTGGTTTCAAGCTTCTCGACGGCGTTCTTGACGTCATCAGGAAGACGGCCGTTTGAGGCAGCGTTGCTCTGAGCGTTTCTGGCCGCGACCTCTCCTGTGCGAATATCGCTTTCAAGCTGATGAATCTTACCATCATGGCTTTCCTTGAATGCCATGAATCGAGAGTCCAACGCTTGAATTTTAGCGGTAATGTCTGGAACCTGCTGTAGAATTGACTCCACGGCTTTCATGGTCTTCTCAAAATCTTGGCGAGAAGGAGAGTAAAGATCAATCGAGGTTCGTAGGCATGTAATTTCGCGTTGAATGACAGTGAGGCGATCACCCAACGCCTCCGCGCGCCTATGTGCCTCAACGGCTTTTCCGTCGGCTGCTTTCACGTCATGTTGGAGCGAGTCGAGATTCATAGAGTGTCCTGACAATGCCATGCCACGTCGCTCGTTTCCGCCCTCCATATTCTCTCTCCATTCTTCCAGCCTTCGCAACTTTTTGTTGATCATTTGGTTACTCACGACGTGATTTTCAACGGACTTTTCAAGCTTCGATATTGTTTCAGGCTTGGAAATGGAAGCTGGCGACGCGGCGGGTGTCTTCAGACGTTGTTGCAGCATCTGATCTTTTATCTCTTGTAACTCAACCTTAATTCTTCGATTCTCTGCCTCGAGCGTCGCGACCCTGTTCTCCTCGTCAGGAGCAACATGAGAGACGAGAGCTAAGCTGGAGTCTGAACCTGGTTTCTTGGAAGAGAGCTCGCGTAAAGACTCATCCAGAGAGACCGCGACGCTCCGTCGCGCCGTCTCTGCTTCGTCTATCTTGGATTGCACTTTTCGCAATTTGAACTTCGAGTTGGCTTCCTCGGCCTGCGCATTCTCGATGATAATTGGGAATGCGTCCCTGGATTGTGCTTTCTCAAGGCGCCGTTTGATGGAAACATTCTCCTCCAGTAAT
The DNA here is from genome assembly GCA_014839625.1 of Penicillium ucsense. NCBI lineage: Eukaryota > Fungi > Ascomycota > Eurotiomycetes > Eurotiales > Aspergillaceae > Penicillium > Penicillium ucsense. The sequence continues at coordinate 57,522 of WIWV01000009.1, read as the reverse complement.
GCCTCCTTTTCCCTCTCGTGTAGGGCTTTGGTAGCAGCAAGACCTGAAAGCTCCAGAAAGATTGACGCCAGGGAGTTTGGCTGTAACGTGCAATCACGTAAACCTCCAGGGGCCGAAGTCCATTCGCTATTTTTCATACGCCCCAGAGACTGGGCCTGATCGGTGTTCTGTCCGGCGCAGTCGGAGACAAGAGACGTATTGGGCGTTTCTGCTGGAGTCGCCACCTGCGATGCGAATGGGCTGTGAACGGTATTTATGGACGGTCTCTGAGTCGCGCGGCTTAATCGAGGATCTCCTTGACAGGACTCGGCACTTGACGTTTGGTTTGAGTGTCCTGAGTAAGTGGAAGCATTATCCATTATGGAGGGCAAAAACTTGGTCCGGGAGGTGTGTCCACTGGCTTCATTTTCTTCGCTTCCGGGTACCTCAGAGGTTTGCCGTGTAGCATAAGATACGTTCCTTCTCCCACAGCAAAGGCCCCAAGTTCGCGTGGTTTTCGAGGCCTAGCAGCCAGTCTCTGCTGGGCTGAGCTCACGATACTAACGCGACTTGCAGTGTGCGTGAAGCCGCTAGATATTCGACGCGGGATTCAGCCAAGCTAGATTGAAGCGAACCAGCCAAAACAGCGCAGATTCTCGAATCGCCCGATTGATGAACACACCCGAGAATATTCGGTCAGAGGTCTCGAGGTCGTCCTGTATTGAATGTCAAATCGATTGGCGAGACAAGAACCTTTTCTTTGAGAGATAATTGCCGGGCGGTGAGGGGCGAAGGTTCCGCGCGGCGGTGGCTCGATTCTTCGGAGGAGCTCTGTTACGTTTCAGGATTCCAGCTATACCGACTGATTCAGCGAAGGCACATTCGCAACAAAGTATTTGACAATGGCTGTGGTAAGTCTCCCACTATCTCACACATGTATACGCACGCTGACGGATGAGTCTTTCATCAGCCAATTTCCACCGTCGCGGAAAGCAAGGAGCTCCGCGGTCTCAATCTTATTGCGGCCCATTCACACATTCGCGGTCTTGGTGTCGATGCCGATTCTCTACAACCTCGCGGTGCCTCCCAGGGCCTTGTTGGGCAAGAAAAAGCGCGCAAAGCTGCAGCTGTAATTCTTCAGATGGTCAAGGAGGGCAAGATTGCAGGTCGCGCGATGTTGATCGCAGGACCCCCTAGCACTGGCAAAACTGCTATCGCGATGGGTATGGCTCAGTCGCTTGGGTCAGATGTACCATTTACAATGCTGGCATCGTCGGAGATTTTCTCAATGGAGATGTCGAAAACCGAAGCCCTTACACAGGCCTTCCGAAAGTCCATTGGCGTGAGAATCAAAGAGGAGAGCGAAATCATTGAGGGCGAAGTTGTTGAGATCCAAATCGATCGCAGTGTCACTGGTGTGAGTGAGGCTATGAGAATTAAAAAGTTTCGATCGAGTGTGAGCACGTGCTGACAAGCCTAGGGCAATAAACAAGGAAAGCTGACGATCAAAACCACCGACATGGAAACTATTTACGACATGGGGACTAAGATGATTGACTCCATGACCAAAGAGCGTGTGATGGCAGGCGATGTCATCTCGATCGACAAGTCGTCTGGCAAGATCACTAAACTCGGTCGTTCATACGCTCGCTCGCGCGACTACGATGCTATGGGTGCCGACACCAAGTTTGTCCAATGCCCTGAGGGTGAGCTGCAAGTTCGCAAGGAGATTGTTCACACTGTCAGCTTGCACGAGATCGATGTGATCAATTCACGCTCGCAAGGCTTTTTGGCTCTCTTCTCCGGAGACACTGGCGAGATCCGCAGTGAGGTCCGCGATCAAATCAACACAAAGATTGCCGAGTGGAAAGAAGAAGGCAAAGCCGAGATCATTCCTGGTGTCTTGTTCATCGACGAGGTCCACATGTTGGATATTGAATGCTTCTCGTACATTAACCGTGCGCTCGAGGCAGAGCTTGCCCCCATCGTTATCATGGCAAGCAATCGCGGCCAGGCTAAGATTCGCGGCACCACATACACATCTCCTCATGGTCTCCCTCTTGACTTCCTTGATCGCGTTGTCATTGTGAGCACACAACCTTACTCGGCCGACGAGATCCGTCAGATTCTGGCAATCCGTGCTCAGGAAGAGGAAATCGACGTCTCACCGGATGCGCTCGCGCTCTTGACGAAGATCGGGCAGGAGTCAAACCTTCGTTATGCGAGCAACATCATCACTACCTCGCATTTGTTAAGTCAGAAGCGCAAAGCGAAGGAGGTCAGTATTGAGGACGTCCAGCGCAGCTTCAAACTCTTCTACGATCCCGGACGGAGTGTGAAATTCGTGAATCAGTACGAGCAACGGTTCATTGGAGATCACGGCGCTGTCAATTTCTCAGCTCCTAGCAACGGCGATGCCATGGAAATTTCCTAATTTAACGATATCGGACGCTCCACTCTGAGCTTGGTTTCATCCAGGCAGATCTACGCAATTGGTTGAGCGATACAAGAGACACGTGCAGGATTCGGCGCTTGATTGTTTATTTGCTTCTTTCTTTGTTCCACATCTTCTGATGTATGATAGGCTTGGCGCTTCGTGCGGTTTCATTCGTGTTCGTCATATCAAGTTGAAGCTTGTTCTAACAGCCTCACTTTATCAAACAAAATTTGGTGACTGACTCCATTGTTGGGTGTCTCCCACCCGACGGAATTCCACGCCTTCTCCAAAATAGCCAGCGTCCTTCCAGGATTCCATAGTAGCAGTGTCGTACGGACCATGGGGATTTCCGCCGTCGCGAGCGTCAGCCCATCGAAATTCCCACATCGTCGCGTTGGCCTCTGACGGGCCATCCTTCGAAGTCACCGGTGGCTCTACCCAATCGTCACCGGTTTCATTGCGATATTGTCGTGTCAAAAGCTCTCGCCCGGTGTCATAAATTTCGGGCTGACCCCGGCCCATAAGAATGTCGGCTGCTCCTGTGACAGCATCGATTGCTGTTCTGCGGAGTTCTTCATCGGGGTTTGCTTCCGTCATTTCAGCATCTTCTGAGGCCACGTTCTTCGTTTTCTTTTTCTTATTCTGCCACTTGGGCTTTCGCTGCAGGCCCTTTCCGAGTCGAGCCAAAGCCTCCAGTATCGTTTCACCGCGTTCAAGATGTGTAATTATTGTTGTCAGGGCGTCCGCTGTCAGAATATTGTCGTTGATGCGATCCTGCTCCTTTCTCTCTTCCTCGCGCTTCTCGGCGGCTTCCTTTGCTTTTCGAATGTCCTTCTTGGACAGACCATCTAGCCAAGTATCGTAGACAGCATCTGGGTCGACGGCTTTACGAACGTAGTTGCCCTGGTCATCAAAACGACCCTCCTCTTGCTCCGTCCTCATGTTGAAGGCATCCAGCAATGGAGCGTTTTTCTTTTTGGCGCCTGCACCTAGCTCCTCGTCGATTTCTTCGTCGATCTTTGCGCGCTCTTCCTCCGCGACATCGCTCTCACTTTGCTCATCTTCGTCAACGTCGATTTCATCGGGCCCTTTACTCAAGTCTGCATGCATAGCCTTTCCGCCTTTCGAGGTCACATCTTGGCCTTCGATCTCGTCGTCGCGCAAGAAACGGACGTTCTTTTTGTTCTTTCGCATTGCTTCATCCGCGTCGAGTTCCTCCTCCCCAAAGTCATCCTGTAGCTCCGCGAACATATCATCGTCCTCGGCGTCATGCTGTCGACGCTTTTGTTCGGACTTCTTTTCAATGCGCGCCGAAAATCCCTCGTTCTCACTGTCTGAATCGTAGCCATCAATATTGACTGCCTTTCGGCGCACTTTTTGTCCTCTTTTTCCAATCTCGTCTGCGTCTAGAAATTGATCTTCGTCGAGTGTATCAGGTGCAAGCGCGGAAGGATTACGGAGGTCGAAACGAGGCTTCTTGCTGTCCGGGCTTGTGTCGTCATCTTGCGCATGATGGGTTCGGGTGAAGTCCTCTCCGGCCCGTTTCGGACGAGGTTGAGTGCTGGCCATGACAACGTCGAGGCGCTTCCGGTCCAAGTGGTTCGTGTAATGAATGCGCCGAGACTGGGTAAGCTCCAGGTGTTTGCCGTTGGCTTTGCAGCTCCGCCTGGGGACGGGACGGAACGGAAAATTAGTGCGGAGCCAACTTGCGTCACTCACTCCGCGGCTTTGGCTGAGCTGTAACTAGCCAACTGCAAGAGCTTGATCCTTTACTGATCCTCTGATATTGCCAACTCACCCGTCCCCCGTCTTGACGAGGTGACCAGATTGAGATCTTTCCCTTGAATCATGGTGAGCTCATAACCTTCTTATATCTGTGATCACTGATTTGCGCACCGCCTAACTATCCCCAGTTTCGACCTGGTTATTGGCCGGACGACCCCATGGAGGGCATCCTCGGTGGCAGTATGATGCGGCCAGGTGCAGCTCCCCGTCGCTTTGATGAATACTATCGGTGCTATCCGGTTGCCATGCTTCCCGGTCCTGAGCGAGAGAATGTCAACCATGGTGGCAAAGTCATCATGCCGCCAAGTGCTTTGGACAAGCTTACTCGACTCCATATCACGTACCCGATGCTTTTTGAGCTTCACAATGGTGCCAAGGAGAGAATGACACATGCCGGAGTCCTGGAGTTCATTGCCGAAGAGGGCAAGATCTATCTACCATTCTGGGTGAGCGATGTAGTTTCTCCCCGCCAAAGCGACGGGTGCTGACAACCATCTGCGTCTTCCAGCTTATGCAAACCTTACTTTTGGAGCCGGGTGATTTGCTACAAATCAAGTCGACCGACCTTCCCCCGGGCCAATTTATCAAGCTTCAAGCGCAATCAACGGCGTTTCTTGACATCAGCGATCCCAAGGCTGTTTTGGAGAACGCCTTCCGCAATTTCTCCTGCTTAACGAAAGGGGACGTCTTCACCTTTGCATACAATGACCAAGTCTATGAGATGGCAGTATTGGAGACCAAGCCATCGGGAAGCAAAAACGCGATATCTGTTCTCGAGACCGATCTGGAAGTTGATTTTGCCGCGCCGGTGGGATATGAGGAGCCGCAACGAACTAGTGGAGCTAGTACACCGGGAAGTGTTGTCAAGAAAGGAAAACTGCCTGCGGGCGGGCTGCTGCATCATCAGGGTACCATGGCACAGTCGATCAACTATGCAGCCATTGCACCCGAGTCGACAGCTGCCGCATCTGGCGCCAAAGCTGTGTCCTCTAATTTCCTGTCCGAAGGTCAACGATTGAATGCCAAGAAGGGCAGCAAGGCACCAACTCCACAGGCTAGCACTCCCACTCCAGGCACTGCAAATCCCCAAAGGCCTCCCCCAACTCGTAGGACAAATGGCCCCCAACCTTTGCGACTGCCCCCAAATCAGCTGTTCTTTGGATACGCCATCAAGCCACCAAAGCCCCGGGATGAGAACGGACGGTTAGTTCCTGAAGATCAACCTAAGTTCCAAGGAATTGGACAAACCCTCCGTGGGAAGAAGAAGGATGAGGGAACCATGACCCCAACTTCGGGCAGTGAAGTTGACAGTCAGGCAGGCAAATCAAGCGGCCGTACACTTGGTCGCAGAAAGCGGTAAATGTGCGTGTCTTGACTTTTTCTATCTTTACCATTCCTTTTTGGGACACGAAAAAAAAATGGCAAAGGAGACGCTCTAGAACGGGTGGTTGGGGGTTCATTTGCGCTGGCATAGCGAGGATTGGGCGTTTTCGGGTCATTACGATATATTGATGAATTCATAAACTTTGATACTAGTCGAGATTAAAAGCTTCCATTGCTGTAACTAGCCCGTTTTGTCCGGGGTGCATACATGTCCCTAACTGGCAAGTCAAAGCATAGGCATACTATCTTGCTGTAGGCTCGAACCACTAAGCTTGGAGTTAATCCAGACTCTACAATAAGCATTGAGAGAAAGTACACATACGCACTGTCTTCGGGCATTTCCTGAGCAAATGATAGGACTGGATGTACTTGAACTGTATGCGCTGGGTGACCCTCTTCGATAGTAGGCCTCTCTATGTGCGTTGACTGGGACTGACGTCCATCAACGACAAGTTGCCGACTACTTCAGTGCGGACGGCAATACGACTAGAGTCTCGCCACTCGATTGATCCCCTTCTCACTTCTTCCATACCTATACAGCACCCAACTATGTTGGCAACAAGCGCTTCAGAGAGTTCAGCGGGTGATCCCCTGGCGCTTTTTGTCCAACTTGGCCCTTCGGTCTACATGCATGATCCGAAATCGGGCACTGCTCCCAACGATGGTCAGCCGGTGATCCTTCTTGCATTCTGGATGGATGCGCCCGCTCGAGCGCTATCCAAATACGTCGTTGAATATACTCGCATGGTTCCATCCGCGCGAATCATATTCCTGCGCAGCGCTTCCAATGATTTCTTCTTCCATGCAGCAGCTAGAGCGCAGCAGGCTCGACTGGCGCCCGCGATCGCAGCTCTCCGCACTTCCGTGACCCCCGACTGTCCCGTGTTTATGCATATCTTCTCCAACGGAGGTGTATTCCGGACTACACACCTGCTTAAAGCCTATCGGCAGGCTACAGGGAGACCACTTCCGATCTCATCCATGGTCATTGATAGCGCGCCCGGCACTGCGAGTATAACCGCTGCAATGAGAGCATTTTCCTTTGCAATGCCCCGATTCTGGATCTTGCGCTGGTTGAGTAAGAGCATCTTATTGATGATGCTCGCTGTGATCAAGCTCTATCAGACAATTTTGCGGATTCCCAATGCAATAAAACTTGCCCGGGAGGAGATCAATGATCGAAACCTTGTTCAGCCTGCAGATGCAGAGGGAACACTCACTCGGTGCTATATCTACTCTAGTACTGACGAGCTCGTGGACTGGCGAAATGTTGAGAGACACGCGTCCGATTCAGAGGCTTGCGGTTGGACAGTCCATCGTGAGAAATTCCAAGGAACGCCTCATGTAGGCCACATGCGAGCGCAGCCCGAAAGATACTGGTCCATAATTCGGGAGCATTTGCGACTGAAGAAGCCTAGGCAATGACAGGCAGTTGAGCATGATGAATGATGATCGGGCAAATGCGACGGGCTTCGGTACCCATTCTCCACCATTCTGCTGATCTCTGACTTGATAGCGTCATGTCGGGAGCTTGGATGGGTGCGATAGGACAAAGTTGTTGCGCTCTGGCTGGCATCTGACACAATGGCAGAACTAGAGTTACACTCACCTGACGCTTTAGCCACTCACGATGGTTATTCGAAGTATAAAAAAGTACACTTGGACGTTGTCGGGCAGATCAAGTCTGAGAGACCTGCTCGATCTATGCCGGACGTGAGTAGGGTGTTGTCGCAATGAAATACTCCCGAATGTTACGAGCGTTGAGCTTCTGTTCGTGCTTGGACTATGCCGTTCTCCTGGAACTGCAGATCAGGCCCAACTCATGTCCAAGTAATTTCCTCGTATGAGAACCCTGGAGTCAGTTGACTCTATCCACCGGAGCTGAAACCCGCTGCCTTGCCCAACCAGCAGTCTTCGGGCCTTGACGTAGTCGGGTATCGGGGGAAGTAAAAATGACGACGAAAGTGATACATCATTGATGGCGGATTCAGTTGAGAGATGACAAGCTACTTTCCCTCGATGAGGCTCGTGCTGTTTTCCAGCTCTCTTCTCGTAGACGATCGAACATCTCTGCCAATCCCCCACTTTTCTCCACGCCCTTATCCCAAGAGATTAATCTTGTAGCTGAATGTTTTGCTCCCAAGCAGGCTTGGGCAGACGAGGTGAACATTTCCCCCCACCTGTTGCCTTCGGAATCGATAGTGGCCTGCTCACACTTCTGGCTTTCAAGATTTTGGTCAATCACAACCAGCACCATGTTCCAACACAGTATCAACGGCGAGAATTTCTTCAAGGACAGAAAAAACAAAGAGAGTCGGCTTCTATTGCCTGGATATGGCCGCCCCCTGGATTTTTCGCCCACGGAGAAAAACATATACGGTGTTGAAAGCCGGAGCATGTTTCCGTCCGCTCTGGACGATCGGGACATCGAAAATGGCTATACGGAGTACGGAATGCTTTTGACTCTGTTGATGATGGAACCCGCACTGATTCACAACAGACTACCGGCTCAGACGTTGCGCGAAATTGGGATGATGCGTGTGATGGAAGACTTGACCGATATACCTGAATGGTGGGAAAAGGTATGGTCATATACGAGCCGTTCTGCTTCAAGGCTGGCTATCTGTCACTGCAAATGACGGACTGACTTGCTTATTGCAATTAGATCAATGACCCACGTACTGCTGACAGCTGGAAAGAGAGGGCCTTGGACAGTGGAGCTGACATCACCCCGAACATGGCAAATTGGATTATTGACGAACTCAGATTCAAAGCCATGGTCTACGCTATGAGTCAAGCTGTCGGTTTATATAACGGTGCCATCACCAAATCTGACTCGGTCATGCCCCAGTCACTCCTTGAGAGATTGCGAATCGAGGTCAGAGAACTGGATTACTCTGAGCCCGAGCTTCAATTCTTCCATCCAGGTATTTTGGGGAGGCAACGAGACCTTCTGGCAGTGGCACTCTACCCACTTGTGTACGGCAAGACTCGAATCTTGCCGAACCAAATCCTGAAATTGGATGAGGCCTTGACTTTCGCTGGTCAGGGCGAGGTCATTGCTGTGCCTAGAGAGTCTGGGCTGACCCGAGAGGACATGGCCTGGCGAGTAGCGGCAAGAGATGATATTCAAGTGCGGCCTTACAGTCGTAACTTCCAAATGTTGCCAGCAGACCTCGAGCTTGGAGAAGACCGTCGGTGGCATTTTGTTTCATATATCAACAATCTGCATCCGGAGAAACATCGACATATTTATAAGCTCATCGAGGATGCATTCAACTGTATCATTTCGCAGTTGAACATGGCCATGACCCCGCTCAAAGATCCCCTCCACTCGCGTGCGAGAATCGAGTATCGCAAAGCTGAATACCATCCCATCTCTGAGAATGTTCGTCATTCCGAGCCGCAAATCAGGCCCAAAGAAACACAGAGTGAGTTTGAACAACGATATGAAACGTGGAGAGGTGAGAATTTCGAAGCTGTTCAGCCTGATGTGGGCACCTTTATACCTTGGGCTGTGCCGCAGGGTCTAGCAAGCAAGCTTCCCGCGGACCTGCCGAGCGCGGTCCGTATAGAGCAGGGAGTGTCTTTGAATGATGATTACGGAAAGCGGGGACTTCAAGTCATCTCAAGGATTATCAGTATTGATCTCAACCCGGGCGAGCCCTACTGGCAATCGGACTGGCATCTTGATGGGCAAATGGTGGGTACATGGAAAGAACCCGCCCTTCCGGAAAGCAGACTCAGGCTTGCAAAACTGACGGTGGGAAATTCGCAGAACGAACATATATGTGCCTCCGCATACATCATGTTCGAAAATGACAATCTCGAAGATCCTGTCATCGAGTTTCGGAGCCATGTCGAAAGAGTGGCACTCAGCGAGGTCGAACACGATCCTCAAGACTTCATCTGGTTGAAGCAAGTCTTTGGTCTCTGCAATGGGGAACCGGCAATACAACGTCCAGGATCTATTAAATGCAGGGTAGGTCGCTCGGTCATATTTCCGAGCACTGTGCAATATCGATTCACCCACTACGAGCTCAAAGACAAATCGAGGGCTGGACATGCCCGTGCATTGGTCTTCTTCCTGGTCGATCCCAACATCCGGATCATCTCGACAGCTAATTGCCCGCCTCAGCGGCTTGACTGGACTCTTGACATCCGAGGGGACGAGGAGGATAAGAAGGCGGCAATGGTTGCCATTGCTCTGGACAACCGTGACAAGAAAGACGCCATGCCAATGTCGTTGGATGAGGCTTTGCAACTAAGATACAAGTTCTTGAGCGAGCTCATCGAGTTCACAAAGTACCAGCAGGTCGCATTTGAATCGCTCATCTTGGAGCTCTGAGACGGTGAAAGCTTGGAAGAAGCTGCAATCATGTGGACGGGAAGGGCGCGCTGTGATTGGACTCGATTACTCGCGTGCATCAGTTACCGATTACAACTTTCTGGCTCTAATACGCGTCTTAAGGCTAGATGTGAAGCTTTACAAAATACTTTCAAGTCAATAGAGTGTTTAAATCTTCGAATCGCCGCGCTATGCCATTTCGCATGAGAATATGTGTACACATTGAAAAAAAACCTCCTCCATGCGCCTGTGGTTTGCATCTTTATACAAAACTTCAGTCGGGAACCCAGAGCCAAAGATTGTTGTCTTATTTAACAGCCTTTCATCTCAGGGAACTCGTCATCAAGCTTGAGACGAGCAGCAACATTCATACTCATCAGCTCCTGAATTAGAAGTTTCGCGGCGTAAGGGATGGTCATCTTCACGACAGACCGAGACGACTTGCACCCGGGACACCAATTGAGGTAGCCCATGAAACCGCACTTCTCACAGATATCGACTTCGTGAACATCAGAAGAGATCATCAGACGCTCTAATAGAAGCTGACTGGTTCCGTAGGCAATAAGACAGTCACGTTCCATCTCACCGAGACGGAGACCACCGTCACGCGAACGTCCCTCCGTGGGCTGCCGGGTTAATGTAGCTTTGGGACCACGAGCACGCGAGTGCATCTTATCCTGCACCATGTGCTTGAGCTTCTGGTAATAGATAGGGCCCGTGAACACATAGAAAGGCAAGGGCTCGCCTGTAATGCCGGAGGTGAGCATGTCCTTGCCACCATAACTGAAGCCGTGATCAATCAGGATTTGCGACATCTCCTGAACAGGACTGCCGCCGAAACAGGTACCGTAACCGTGCTGGCCAGATAGGACACCGGCCTTGCCAGCGACCAGTTCCAACATTTTGCCGACTGTCATTCGCGAGGGGAAACCGTGGGGGTTCATGATGATATCAGGGTTGATGCCAGAATCAGTGAACGGCATGTCCACCTGGTCAGCAATAATACCAACGACACCCTTCTGTCCGTGACGAGAGGAGAACTTGTCACCAACTTCGGGGCGACGAGTCTGCCGTGTCAGGACCTTGAGAAGCTGTGTCTCACCCTCTGTGGCTGACACCATGACTTTGTCGATGTATGCCGGGTCGGGCAGTTTGTATGTCATGGGAGTTGCTTGCCAGGTGAGCGGCTTGTTCGAATCACCGCCCAGGCCGGTCGTATGAGCCGAGTCCGGGGTCACTTTGTTGATGTAGACCTCGCCACTCTTGACCTCTTCACCCACTGCAGCAAGACCGTCGCTCTCCAGGAGAGCGTGCTTGCGAATAGGGGCGTCGTTGTCAAACTCTGGTGGGTTCAGTCGATCCTTCAGTCCGTTGGGGTAACTCTTGAGATTTGTGACGTATTTCTTATAGACCTGGCATCGACCGAACCCACGGTCCACGGAACCCTTGTTCAAGACGAGGGCATCCTCAATATCATATCCGGAATAACTCATAACAGCAACAGTTGCGTTCTGACCGGCAGGCAGTTGGTCGTACTTAACCAGCTCAATCGTTCGCGACTTGACCATCGGTTTCTGAGGATAGACCATGAGATAAAGAATGGAGTCAATTCGCTGGAATTGGTTCGAAGCAATCGCTCCGATCGCTTGTTTACCCATGGCACATTGGTAAGTGTTACGAGGTGACTGGTTGTGGTGAGGGTAGGGAATGAGGCCAGCTACGGCACCCAAGACCGTGAAGGGTTCGATTTCGAGATGGGTATGGGCCTCGTTGATATCCTTTTCGTAAATTGAAATATACGAATCGTTCTCTTCGTTCACATCGAGATACTCGACAAGACCTTGTGCAAGAAAATCATCGAATTGCATTCTGCCGTCTCTTAATTTCTGCAGGTGATGCCGTCGGACGCGCGACTTCCCATTCTCGACGATAATGAGAGGTCGGCAGATTCGGCCATCGTCGGTCGCTAGGTGGACGGCACGCTGGTGGTGATTGATGTAGATACTGACGAACTCTGAAATTCGACCCATGCGACGAAGTCGACGGAATGCATTAAGGAAGTATTTGGGTCGTCGTGTCAGGGCCGTTGGTGTACCGTTAATGGAGATACTGTAGCTGCCCGGGGCGTAAATTTGCATTCCACTGACGGTTGAGATATCTTCGGCCCCGAGCATGAAAATCAGATTCCTCACTGGGCCTTCCTCGTCGTTGGTGGTGATATGTGTCATAAGAGCCAAGTTCTTGACCAGACCGCAAGCTTCACCTTCAGGTGTGTCTGCAGGACAAAGCATACCAAACTGTGACGGCTGCAAGGCACGAGGACCGGAGACCTTACGGGTCTTCTCGAATTGACTGCTAATTCGGGTCATCATACCAAGCGCAGCGATGTAGCTGAGTCGGCTGAGAACGTGGGTCACACCAGCACGTTCCATGCGGAAACGCTTCAGACTCCAGTTGCCTGTCGAAATTGCCCGATTCATGCCCTGCGTGATGTGATTTCCGTGCATACTGACAACACTCCACGCGTCGAATTGCTCCGCTCGATTGCGCTTGTTGAGAACCTTGTCAATGTTCATCTTGATATCGAAACAGAACTTTTTGAACAAATCTTCGAACAGAAGTGCCAGTAATTGACCAGCCAACTCCAGGCGCTTGTTACCCAAGTAGTCGCGATCATCGACCAGAGCTGGATCATTCTTCGCCATCAAGACACGACGAGCCATGTGGGCCACGTAAATGGCCTTTGGACGGAAGTTCATGTCCTTGACTTCGATGTGGGAAATAATGACGGACGCGATAGCCTCGACCGCCTCCTGCACATGAGTGCGCCGGTATGCGCCAGTCTTGCGGTTGATCTTGATGCGGGCTCCGATCCAGTCCAAAGCCTGCTGTTGTGTGAAAATGCCAAGATTGAACGCTTCTTCAAAGTTGATGGCAAAGTCGTCCTGATACAGGCTGTCTGATCCGGCGACCAGCTGCAAGATTTCTTTGTCGGTGTGGATGCCCATGGCTTTGAGTAACACGACAATGGGAATGTCATCGCTGAGCACATTGTGTTTGACGTAAAGGCGATCCTTTTTGAGAACAATGTAACTCTTGGATTTGCGCTCGTTGGAAGAACTGGTGACTGAAGCTTGAACTATCTCCTTCTTGGGGTCCGTCTCGACGATGATTCGATTCTTGCTCAGCTGTTCCTGTACGAGAATGACCTTCTCGGTTCCATTCACAACGAAATAACCACCAGGGTCCAGGGGACACTCGTTCAAGACTGTCATCTGTGCAGGTGTCTTGTTCGCCAGGACACATTTAGAGCTTCGTAGCATGATCGGCATACGGCCAATGGAGACTCCGCGACGAATGACGCGTTGCCGGCCACGAACATACTCAAAGTCGACCAAGATGGGCGCGGCGTAAGTGGTGTCTCGGAGGCGACACTCCTGAGGAGTGACGTCTGACTGAAAGTCGATGCCCGCGTCTTGAGTCTCGTCTGCACGTCGCGGAGATCCGACATAAATGTCCGTAAACTTGATGTAAAACTGATGGTCCACATCGCTGCGAATAGTAGAGCTGGATTCGACGATTTTCTTGAGCTGTACTTCGACGAAGTAGTTGTATGAGTCGATGTGCTGTTTCACAAGACCCTTCACCTTCAGAAACGCCGGCAACAGATTCCACTTGTCCCTCGCCGTGTCAATCGGGTCTGTGAGCGATTTGTTGTAATAGAAGGGTTCCAGGAGTGCGTCAAAGGGATCTTTGTGTTTGTAACTGGATCCCTCCTCTTCCGTCACTTCGGGCTCATTTGCGTCAGCCTCGACATCGGCTTCTCTATTTTCAGACTCAGCGGCGGGCGGGGTGGATTCGTTGGCGATAGAAGAGCGCTTTCGCTGTGCTGGAGAAGTAGGTCCGTTCTGAGTAGCCTAAGGTCGTGCATTCAATCTTCAGTTAGCATTCTGCTATTTCACATCTGGCGCAGTTTGACGGAGTGGAAAAAAAAGTTTTGCTACCTCTGAGGACCGCCTCGGCTTGGCCGTTGGCGGGGCCTGTGGCCGCCTGCGTGCGGGTGGCATAGTCGCTGACTGACTGAGATATGAGGCCTGTGAATTTACGACTCTCTCAGTTCGTCAAGACCGTCGAGGAAGGCACTCAGCTTTCAATCAATTTGATGCTGGTGGAGGGGCAAGCCGACGGGACGGGGAGAAATTTGGAGATTGCTTTGCTAATCGACCAGCTATCACCCCGAAGCGGTAACAGGGTGCCCACACATGTTGCCTGAGGCGACAAGCCCAGCGCGAAAGCCTTATCGCTTCGACCAAGCGGCAACCGACGCAGCTGATAGTGATGTAGATGTTCGATGGCTGCGCCGAGGTATTTCTACGCGAGTCGGTGCTTGGCACTTCAATAGTATTTGGTCATCTGGGATTTGCGAAAATCTGCAGTGATATCTATAAGAGTAAGAGGAGCGTCGGCGTCGTGCCGCAATTCTTGATTATGTACCTAGGGAAGTCATTGCCAACCAGCAATAGCCACCTGAGGTCATACACGTGCTTGGAATTCTGAAGAAAATCAGACCATCAAACTCACGAATGAGGTATATTACGAGGGATGGCCTTGACTGATTCGAGATTTGTCTCACCTCGCTTGTGCTTGAATCGTGGATGCGTGGTCTCACCTGGGGTTACCAGACCTGGCAACATGCGCATCATTGGAATCGATCGGCTCACAAAGGTGTGTCAGTTGGCCGGTGAAAGGTCATACCTAAGGTAGCATAGATTGTAGTAAATACCTACCCTAGCTCCGTCTCGACCCTCCGCGACCGCAGGATAACGACGTATACTTCATGCCTTATACAACCTTGTTGTCAGCACAGCAATTATGGGGCGTCCCTCGGACCGTTGATCCATCCTTTCTCCAAACTATTGTCCAGAGGTCCATCAAGTACCGTCCCCCTGCGGTCATTGCTGATACAGGCACCTAGATAGGTGTACACAGAAGTTTATCGTGCGTTCTCGTCGTGTGCGATCAATCCGATATATTGGCCTTTGGGATCGACCAGTCAGGTAGGTCCTTCAGTATCATGTATCCGTTCAAATCGCGGCGTTTCGATCTGGGAACAATCAACTTGGTTAGACTTGTATCGACTCGGTCACTTTTCAGAACTCCCTCACGTGGTATGCTTCCATTCCGTGCCACCACATTGCAATATGGCTGCATCCCTACGCTCCCTTCTGAGCTTTGACCCCGAAGTATGCACTGTTCGGGCCATCCGGTCTGAGACCTGTCACTTCCTCCACGGCCCCGGTGATTAACGTGCAGGTCTACGATCGTCATCCCGCAAGAAACCACGATCAGTCAAAGTGGAATAGCCAAGCAAAACTACCAAGCTCCAGTGCCTCCACAGAATCGCTGAACTTTTCTCCCCGGAAGTAGTTGGAACTACTTTGGAAATGGTGGCCACACGAGGACCGGGCATTGTACTAGAATCTGCGCTATGGCCAGTACTCATTATTTAGGTAGTCGCTTGACTCACTCAACACGACTAACTGATCGTGTTCCAGGATATACGAATATCCTATCAGAAGTAACCGAGGAGTTCAAAGCTAGCCATGTCTTTAGGCCGACTGACAGCAATAAGGTTCTAGCATTCGGTCTCGATGCATGGCATGTGTCTAATGTCTATTAGGTGTCAACTGCATGAGTGTTAGAAAAGCCAAAGCCAGAGCACTGGGCCCGACAGCCCTAAGTCTTCCAAACTTGTGCCCAACCGATTGCTTGCAAGATAAAGATTGGAAGTTCTCCACAGTCCACAGTCTACACACATCAACTGTGCATTAGGACTTGAAACATTCTAAGCGATTAGAACAGAGGGGCTATTGCTTCGCAATGAAAAACACATACAGAACAACGATAGTGATTGGTCGTGGCTGCTCTTCTTTTAGCTGGACTCGAGTTCCGCTGTTGAGTGGACTGTAGAAGCACAGAAGCCAAAGCGAACAACGAGGGGTTATCCTGCAGTATCTCCACCTGAAGATATGCTCGTCATTCGGCGGATCGGGGGGCTCCAAGCGCCACGCTTAGCATGGATAACTGGCCTTGCTTTCACCGCTTGTCTGGCTCAAGTGGAGGAGGGTTCTCATGTGTGATGGACCATCAATTGGCGAGAAATCCGGAGGTTCCAGCCTGTCGGACACTCCAAGGTGGACTGTGTTTCTACTTTCTAGTTTCTACCACACTACTACTACTGTATTCTTGCTTCGATGCATGTACCGCAAAGTAACTATCGGAGGAGCTTGTCGGCCGTCGAAGGGTCCATGACCAGTTGTCAATGGGTTATCTTTGTTATTTTCCCCTGGGAGATCAGAGGAACACCCGACCGCTTGTTCGGCGACCCTGGACCCGACATAAACAGGGGATGGGCAATCCATGGTTAGGTCCTGTCTGTGTGGCAATCCACGTCCGCTTGGCTTGACCTTTCACGCCAACGATTGTACTCATATACTGAGAGCCGCGGAAGCGAGTCTCCACGGGCGCAGCTCCACCACTGTCCAGTCAGTCTTATGGAACTGAACACATTTGGAGTTTGGACTATGAAAGAGTTGATTCAGGTAACCGACAAAGGACTATGAGATGCTCATAGACGAATTGTCTAGTGCTATACAACATGATCTGTGTGAGAATCCGCAAAGGTTCGAATTGGTATGTATACCTACCTTAGTTAGGTAGCTGTAATGCACTAGTGGCTCACACGTGACACGTCAATGGACCGGGAGGATGTGGCATACTGAATGAAACTGAGGTGCTTCGGTGATCGACTTAAACCCCTTCCCAGTCACGGTATGCAGTTTCAACAGAACGGATACGAGGTTGCACTAGGGAACTCCGATGTTTGAGAGTAAGACAGCCATTTCAGTTCATGTCAACCCTCAGTGGAAGTTATGATCTAGTACATGTTTTCAGAGACAATACCTACTAGTTACAACTTACCAGTAGTTAACTAAACTACCTATAACTACTACTTACTACCTTAGTACTTAGTGTATAATCATTACTTGTATTTATGAGCCTACGTTATCCACCTTAGTGCTGTCACTGACTCACTACTGTGTGAGTGTGTGCCAGTGTGGTTACAAGTGTGTGTAGGCATGAGGCTACGGACTATGGAGCAGTGGAGCACTGTCAGTGGGCAGTTTTAGCAAAAGTAGTATGTTCTAAGCGCGCCCTTTGATCGCACTCGATCTAGAACTCGGGCTCTCTCTCTGCTCCGTGCGGTGGTTCGTTCACTGGGTGGCCCTCTGACAAGACTAACCACGACTAAAAAGAAAGTGATCCGCCGTGATCTCTGCATCGACGTTCTTGTTGGTCAACACCGTCTTACATTTGTCACACTCCCGTGGGGCTCCACTTGGGCGTGCAAAGAGTGAAACTCTTACTGTAGTTACTTGCAAAGTTGCAACATCGAAGTGCAGTGGTGCACTACTGCACTACACACGGGGCGACCCAGCAATCACTAGCGGCCGTCGTCTGTTTTGAGTCATACCTCGACCGGACTCGAGTCGAGGCTGGCTGGTGTAATCGTACTGGCCACCTCATCTACCACCCGGCAGGGCTGGTGACAACACATTCTGACGACGTTGTCGATCCCACTGGTGAATGACTGAGTTTCTGTTTCTAATGGTGTTCAACTTTGATTGTATCGCTATGATCATCACCACGAGATGTTATCGCATTTGGATCGATGCTTTTCTTGGTCTCGTATGGGGTGGTGAAGGACCGGAGGATCTAGCAGTTGCATCAAGTTTCCTCCGTCCCGGTAGTAGTTCATGACTTCATGGAAACGCATTCTTCAGCAAGCACAGTAAATATCCACACGCAATTGAGGGCCGTGTCTTTCAGCATCGCGGCTCTTCAGAAGGAGTGAGGTATTTTCCAGGTATCAATCCACTCGTTCAGCACTCTCACAGCCGCTTAGAATCCCATGGAAGCTATAACGGTAGTATATTTATTACTTACCCTCTACCATACTGTACGGCGTGAGCATACTATAGTCTATACTCCAGTACTCCCCGCCACTCCTAGTCTTACTATATAACCCTCTCGCTTCAAGCCAGGAGCAGCTCTTTCCTTGCGGCATATCATGCCCTGCGTAAGGCCATCTCCGATTCTATCAAAGTCTGGTACAGAGACTGTCAATGGGCAAACCCCCAATGATGAAGCTCATCTCACATCCTGGCCAGGGTCATGGAGGTGGTGAGCACCGCTTTGTTGTACAAGGCGGAACTACTCCAATCAAACCGCCTCGTTGGATGCCTCCGATCAGCTTCCGACAGCAGTAGAGGACGGACCCATCCAGCTGCAGTAACCGTTAGAATCTTGATCATGTGCACAGGAGGCAGACAAAGGCCCCCGGGAGCTCACCAGACGAGAACCCATGCTTCATCAGGTGCCGCCATACAGCTCCATGACCGCATCGCCCTTCACCCCGGGGCCGTGGCGAGGTGGCCGGCTGTGCTGTAGGCTAAAGGCGTGATTGGAGAGCACGTCGGAGTCCCTTCTGTGTGTGAAAGGACTCGGACTCCATAGAATGACGGTACAGAATAGTCCATAGTCAGTACTACTTTTCCGGCCCTCTTCTGGAAGCGATTGACCTTCAAACAAAGGTCCGCCCGTCCCAATTCAGCGGCGGAGCGACTAACCAAGCCATCGGAGACTCACAAGATCAGACTCGCCAACACTGGTCAATATCACCCTCCGCCGATCAACAGAAACAGCCAAAGACGATCCGTCGACTCCAGAGGGAAAAAAAAGGAATCGCTTGTGTATGGCAATTGCCGAATAGGGTTGATCAGGTCTCCCCGCTTGCCGCCATTATTCATCCGATCCATCATCAACGCAGCTTTAGCCTTTTGGGTCCAATCTAATCTCTCCGCCCCCCCTTTCTCTTTCCTTTCGGCGCCGCTTTTCGTTTTTGTACAACACCGTGTTAGCTGTTTCTTTTCCTGTATAGTGTGTGGACTGTGGATACTGTAGACCACTCCGACGACTCTCGGTGATTTTGCATCCCCTCTGACCCCCCCATCTTCGCCTTTCGCCACTCGCCAAAGTAGAGAACGAGGTAGGTTCAAGCTCCGGTCCCACACAGGGAGAGAGGCCTGCGGCTGATCTCCGCACTCCGCCAGGAACACACCGCGGCCGACTTTTGCAGCCCAACGATTCTCGCCTCCTCCCCCTCCTTCGATGACCCCCTCGACGGTCGTCTTGTGCGATTCTGGTCTGTCTGTTGGATCACTTGGTGTCGGTTTTTGGCCCTCGAGGCGTTCATCGTGTAAGACCTACACTCTCGTGTCCGCTGATTCCCCTCGCCAGTCGATCATTCAGACCCCTCAACCCCTCTCGACTCCCCTTGCGTGAGCCGAGACCCTTCCTCAACGAACACGCTCACCGCCAGCCTGCCAGTCCGTGCCAGCCATCACACATCACACTAAGCCCTAGCCCTGGTCCTGTCATTGCTGCTGCAGGCAGAAGACGCTATCTAAAGGGCTTGTCCGGCGCTGTGACGGTGGTCGCGGACTGGATCTTTCTGGTCGGAAAGAGGCCCTTGAGACAGATTGAGCGGCACAATTTGAAAGACATTCATCCTGAGTGATTCGCGATGCTGACAGAATCTGCTCGCTCTTCTACACAGTTGGAACTTTCCACACCGTTGCCTACCATGGCCTTCAAACATGGGCTGAGTGAACGCCTCGATGAGCTTCGGTTTCCGTCTCCTCGCTCTCCGCCGTCGGAGTCGGTCTTTCCAGGATATACTTCACTCTCCCCCGGTCATTCCAACTTTGGCTCGAGTTTCTCGCGACCATCGGCAGACGTAAGAGGTAACTTGCAGCGCCGATTCACCACGGATTCCAGCAAATTGTCATCATCATGGAACTATCTCAGTTCTGGCCCTGCACAGATGCCAGATCACCTTGATCTGCTCTCTTCAGTGAGTGCCACCCCTGCTTCTGCTCCTAGGTTCCGTTTCTGCTTTCTGGTCCGATGCTCCGCCTTGCACTGGCTTGGAAGCCCTGTCTCAATCGCACAGCGGGTCTGAAACCCATTGCTATTGCGATGGACGATCCAAAATGTCATGACCTTGCTGCGTGAATGATTGGAAGACATATGCATGCCCTATATGACACGTCTCATGTACTGGTGACCTGGCAGTACCATAGCTGGCGAGATCGGTCCTCTGCACAGGACATGCTGAGAGTGTCCCAATTGACACTGGCTTTGGGCAATCTGGTTCACCCCATCTTCTGAAAAAAGCTGCTTCACTGTGGAGGCAGACTCGCGACTCAGTACGCCTCATGCTTTCTAACGTCCGAGACGCATTGATCTTTGCGGCTCTTTGAGCCTATGTCCCTTGCCTGTGAAACTGTGAAGACCTGCAGCACGCGAGTGGGTCTTGACCTCAAGCATATACTGAGATATTGTGCCTCACGATCATCTCTGTTATGCTTACAAGGCCTTTGCATATATCAAATCAATCGTGGTTGTTGTGTCGTGTGCAGAAAATAGGACCATCCTCTGACTTTCGCTAGTTCGAGAAAAAACGCCAGCACATTGAATATATGAGGCAGCAGAAGCGCCGTTTCGAAGAAGACATGAAGCTTCTAGATATGCAACATGAGAAGGAGAAGATCGAGATGGATCAGCTTGCCCGGGATTTGGCCAAAGCTGGTCTTTCCGGGCCAGTCAGTGAACCAACGACCCCTCCAGAGCACTCGGAGTCTCTCGCTTCTTCCATTGCTCGCCCCGGACGGTTCGCCTCGTCGAGCGTGACCTCTTCCCCAGGCTTCTTCTCAGCATTCGCTCCCTCTTCACAAGTCACGTCCCCTCAGGCTCGTTCCCAGTCAAATCACCAGACCGTTGACCGCTTTGTTGGCCACTCGCTGCCTGGTTCCCGTCGAAATTCAGAGAAGGAAGAGATTGCTATCGATAGCGGTCCCTTTCGTCCAGGACCATCGTAAGCACCCCCCCTTTGCTTTGATTGCCTTGGGTCACGCGTCCCAGACCGCTCCCCTCTTCCCCTGGGTCATACATCCCAGCTTGTTCTCTTGTGTCCCAGGCTGTTCATCTCATATCCCTCCCATCTTCTCGAGGAGTCGATCTGATTCCAAACACACAAACAATATCTTGTTCGCTTGTGCCCCAGGCTGTTCATCTCATGTCCCTCCCATCTTCTCGAGGAGTCGATCTGATTCCAAACACACAAACAATATCTTGTTCCCTTGTGTCCCAGGCTGTTCATCTCGTGTTTCTCCCATCTTCTCGAGGAGTCGATCTGATTCCAAACACACAAACAATATCTGCCTGTCTGCCCTTGACGCGTACATCGCATGGGCACGTGATTCACCACTGACTATTTAATTCTCAATTCCTCTCTTGGAAATTTTCTTCCTCCAAACTTCTTTCTGACTCGTCACTTTCGCACTCTTCCTAGATTACATCGATACTCACTTCCAAGCAATAACTTCAGCGCCACCTATCGACAGTCTTCCACCATGCCCGGGTATAAACCCAGCTCTGGTGTGGATTCGTTCGCTGCTACGAAGCATCTGTTCCCAAGCGAAGATCACCATTTGCAGGTTCTGAGAGACGACGAACGCCTGTCCACCCCTGATATCAAAGGATACATCAAGATGACAGAGCCGAGTGATGATCCGTACCCCGCGCTGACTCGAGAGTCTGGTTCCAACTTGGTGAGTTCAACCCCATGGAGCAGCTGTGCTGACGCATCTAACCAATCTACATCCACAGCTGGCTACATCCGCTGAGCCCCGGGAATTCGTCATGGCTCGTGCTAACCCCAGTGGTGAGAGTTTTGCTCATCATAGCCGCCACCGCCTGAGTCACCAGAGCATGCCCAGCATGCCGCAAGACTTCATTGGCAATATGCGCTTTGATATGACGACTACTTCTCCTCCTGGAGACCGTAGCAGTGTAGCTCATGCCCGTCACATTTCACTGGAAGCGGGCGGCGCAAACGTTCCCTACCCGATTGAGCAATCCTCGCCTGCAGCCGTCGCTGCGCTCTCGTCACCTCGCCCCGCCGCGCTGCAGGGTTCGTACTCTACCAATGACCTGCCAACGGTCAAGGGAGGTTTCGATGCGCCAGTGATTCCACGCAAAAGAACCCTTGAGTCCTTCTACAGCCCTGGTCATCAAGGCCATTCTGCTACCGTTGGGTCGCAAGCTCCGAAGAATCTGAAGTCGGAGACCAGCAATGACCATATGTCAGCTCCAACCACTTTGCAAGCGAGCGCCGTGCCTTTCGGTCCCCAGCTGACAGCTGTCGTTCCCGGCCATGGTATGGCACAGGCCATGGTCCCTGCCGGGCTTGGTTTCACACCGATGTTCGGCTATGGACAGTACACTGCCCAGCCCATGCAGTCTACCAACCAGCTCGCCGCATTCGGTCAAACTGCTGCCTACGGGGCCTACCCCGGTCAGGTCTATGCGCCAACTACGTATCGATACAATGATACTGTGACTCGCGCTGTCCCTGCTTCGCGTCGCCAGCTTGACAGTGATGCTGGGCAGGCAACTCGATACGGAAATTATCCCCTCGAGCATTACGAGGGTGAGTTGTACAACCTGTGCAAGGACCAGCACGGTTGTCGTTACTTGCAACGCAAACTGGAGGAACGCAATCCTGAGCACGTGCAGCTCATCTTCAACGAGACCTACATGCACGTGACCGAGCTTATGACTGGTACGTCTGATAATCACGTCCCCTCCAGCTTGCTTCCCTGCCTACTCCTGACTCGCTAACCCGGTCACCTTCCGCCGCCGTCTATAGATCCCTTCGGTAACTACTTGTGCCAGAAATTGCTCGAGTATTCGAACGATGACCAGCGTACAGCCTTGATCAACAATGCTGCCCCACAGCTCGTTAGAATCGCACTCAATCAGCATGGTACTCGAGCCCTTCAGAAGATGATTGAGTTTATCTCTACCCCCCAGCAGACACAGACTGTGATTGCTGCCCTTAAAGACCATGTCGTCGATTTGGTCAAGGACCTGAACGGTAATCACGTCATTCAAAAATGTCTCAACCGCTTGAATGCCGAGGAAGCTGAATTCATCTACGAGGCTGTTGGGACGCACTGTGTTGTTGTTGGTACTCATCGCCACGGCTGCTGCGTTCTTCAACGGTGCATCGATCATGCGTCTGGGGAGCAGAAGGCTCGATTGATTGCGCAGGTCACCGCGCACTCATTCACTCTGGTGCAGGACCCGTTCGGTAATTACGTGGTTCAGTACATCTTGGATCTTGCCGAGCCGTGCTTCACCACTCCTCTGTGCCGCGTGTTCGCGAACAACATCCCTGAGCTGTCCAAACAGAAGTTCAGCTCAAATGTGATCGAGAAGTGTCTTCGAACTGCGG
Organism: Penicillium ucsense; assembly: GCA_014839625.1. Taxonomy (NCBI): domain Eukaryota; kingdom Fungi; phylum Ascomycota; class Eurotiomycetes; order Eurotiales; family Aspergillaceae; genus Penicillium; species Penicillium ucsense. The sequence goes on along the minus strand of WIWV01000009.1, from coordinate 34,167 downwards.
ATAGCGACACTCGCCGAGCCATGGTTGAGGAGATTCTCTCGGGCAATGAGCTGGAAGCGATGCTGCGCGACTCCTTCGCCAACTACGTCGTTCAGACCGCGATGGACTTTTCTGACGCCGAAACACGCCAATGCATCGTCGACGCCATTCGCCCGATTTTGCCGTCGATCCGCCAGACCCCCCATGGGCGCCGTATCGCCGGCAAGATCCTGGCAGCGGAGGGCTCTGGCCGATCAAGCGCTCAAGGAAGCGGACAGGTGACACCGAACGAGGTGATTCCGTCCGCCCAGGCCGCGAACATGGCCTCCAGGCACTTCTCCGGCTATGCGGCCGCCAATCCCACTGGCGCGTCGCAAATGGCTGCCGGCACGGCCGCAGCGGGTGAACATGGCTACCCTCCTGATGCGCCTGAAGCTGCACATGGAGGTACCGTTGAGCGCACCGCAGGCTTGGGCGCGCCTCTTCCAAACGTCAGTGGACGCAGCAGTTCCAATCAAATGTACGCCGCTTACTACTAAAGTCCGACGTACCAGTCATGCCAGGCCAGTGCTCCCTACTGGCACGAATCACCCTGTACCCATATTCGACCCCGACAACGACCACGAAGCCACGAATTTTTGATGATTTAAACGGATTTACCATTCGACGCTGTCAATGTGCCCAGGCTACCTTGCATTTGGCGCTATCCCTTCGACTTCGGAGAATTTCCGTTCCTCCACCATGCATGTAGCAATGCGTCATGATTTCCCTTTTCTCCAGGCAATTTTCGCACGCATGGCACACCTCGCATATCATTTGCCCCAGCGCAGCTTGCATGGTACAATCAGCGCCTCAGATCATCTTGTACCTTTAAGCATCTCCATCATGTTTTTCCCCGTTCCCCATTTCCCCCTTTCTGCTTTCCCCATTTTCCCTTTTTTGCTTTTCCTTTCGTTTTCTTTTGGCCGTTGATTCCCTTCCTTATTTGTGTACTTCTTTCTGGACTTGCTTTTGCTGGTTTTCAAGCTTTACATGACCTCCCTACATGACAATTGAAGGTTCTGCATCCTTAGCTGGATATCGAGGCTTTCGACTGTTTTGGGTTTAGTGAGGCTTGATCACTTCAGCCAAATGCCTTTCTTTTCCACCCTGTTCTTTCCCAATCCGCATGCTTCCATTGTATTCGCCTTCAATCGTGACCCCTTTACCCCTGTATTTTGGCTCGATTTCTCACCACAATCGGAATGAAGTTTTGATTGATTTCGAGCAATGGTATTCAAACGACTTGGTGTAACTTTCCATATTTTTCCTCTCTAGCATCTGTATTCGTACAAACAAGTTGAGAACCATACCATGCTTCTCGAACAAATCAATGCCTTCAGCTCAATTTTTTTGTTACTCCGCTGCAGAGTTCTACGCAACACCAACAGCTAAAGACATAGTAATGGGTCCTCGGGCGCTTCCAAGTTGGCGGCACATGCATAGTCACGTGACTAGCTGCATGGCATTGGTGACTGGGCAGGCACTCAATCGGGTCAACATTCGAAAGTCGATTCGTTTCTGAGCTCGCGGGTCCGTGGCTCGAATCGCGTAATTTTCGGATGCTGATGCAGCCGGCAGATGTGGCTCGCTCACTGAGCGCGCAATGGCCCTGCCGTCAAGTACAGGCGAAGCAGCTTGCAAGTTTATTGCATGTAAGTCAACAGTGTGCGGAGACGCTTGAGTTATCTCCGCATCTGAAGGGTAATACAGTTGGCTCTTGGGACCAGTCTTACTCACACGCCCTTTGTGATATAGCCGCGCATTCCTAGTGCTCCAACGCTGGTGGTCCATGGTGTGTCTGCGACTTGCAAAAGCACCATTCTTCGCGGGGTGCTCCAGACACTGGAGTTGCCGCACGCCTTTGTCCGCAGCTCCGAATGTATCACGGCGCGACACCTACTCACCAAGATTCTCTGGAACACGCTTGACGCACTCGGTCGGAGAGACAAATGGGAGCAATATGGAAAAGGCCGTTGTGAGAATGTCAGCACGCTTGCTGTCCTTCTTGAGGAGTGTCTTGCGGCGCGAGATGAGAACAAACGCGGGAAATTTGTCTTGGTGCTGGATGAGATTGATCGACAGCGAGAGGCGCCCCCGACGCTCTTATCCGCACTGGCGCGTCTGGGAGACATTGTACGTTTTGAACTGAAGCTGCACCATCCTATTCTTGAAAGTGACCAATTGCTTACCTGCAGTTTTACCCGTTGCCTTCTTCGCAGGTCCCTTCGCTTTCAGTCGTCCTCGTTTTGAGCTCTTCACCTCGACCACTTTTCCTACAGAATGCCGCGGTTCCACATATTCACTTTCCACCATATACCCGCAAAGAGGCAATCGACATCATGTTGTCGTTCCCGACGCCTGTCATTGAAAACCTGCCAGACGACGTTACGACGCGGGTTTACCCACACTTTGTGGCCACGGTTTACGACACCCTTGTCGGACCAACGGCCGGCTCGATTCCAACATATCGATCGATTTGTCAACGACTCTGGTCTTCATTTGTGGCGCCCGTGGTCCAAGGCGAAGCGCCCCCTGGTGGCAACGCTGAATGGGACTTTACAAGGCTGCTGGTCAGGAACAGAGCTCTTTTCCGTCACCAGGGAGAAGCCGCATTAGTGCATCGAATCGTCACCGAGGATGCTTCACCCTCGGTCTCAGCTCCTGCGTCAAGTCTCACCCTGCAAAAGCCCTCGACGATATCAGCGGCTGCGTCCGCTCTCCCTCATCTACCTTACTTCTCTACATTAATCCTCACATCGGCCTACCTGGCCTCTCACACCCCGCAGCGCTTAGATACCATCTTCTTCTCCAAATTTTCGTCAAGCTCACTATCTGCCCGAAACAAGCGCGCTCATCATCGCCGACGGCTTAAAGTCCTCTCCCAAGCCCAGGCCGAGGACCGGGCCGCTGCAAACGACGACCCATCGACCCCACGCAAAGGCAAGCGCACCAAGACGCGAATCACCAAATCCACACTTTCCTCGGCCTTTGCCACATCGTCAGCCACCACATCAGCCGTGGGTGGTGCTGCAGGTATCACAGGCCCGTCCACCATTCTATCAGCTCGTCCGTTTCCCCTTGAGCGTCTACTGGCAATCTATCACGCTGTGGACCCCAATCCGCCCGAGAACCCGATCAACACGCCTGCTGTGGCTGATCAGATCTATGCGGAATTGGCAACTCTTCGCCGTCTGCGTCTCGTAGTCCCCGCCTCCGGACATGTTGGTTTTGCGAGCACGGGACCGGGGAATACCAGTGCAGATGCTGGAGAGAAATGGTGTGTGAATGTTTCGGGAGACTGGATTGGAGAGCTGGCCAAGGGCATTGGTGTCGAAGTCGGCGAGTGGCTTGCTGGTGGTTTGGATTGATGGAAATGTTGGATTTTAGAAATCTCACTGGCGTTTGAATACGGGTCAGGGGGTTTGACTTGGGGTTCAAGGGGGATGCATATTGGAGTTTTGCGAATTCGATTATGCTGCTGTGCGGTTCTCAATGTGGTATACATCGAGCTAGAGCTTACGTATCATAGACCGGCAGAAAGATGCATCATTCATGTCGAGGCAAGATATCGCAGCTACCACTCGCCTTCCATGTCAACGGACTAAAACATCATAGACAATTTCGCACGCCAAGGGTATCCCAAAACCAAACCTCTGCTGCACGCCTCGAGATGATGGAACAAATCCAAGTAAAAGTCCAAATCATGCATAACACCACCCAGAGAGAAAATGCAAAAAATAAGAACCCTATCACCAGACCCACTGATCCACAGACCCCTGCGAACATACCAGCAAACTAGGCGTCTGGGGTCCATGCGGATTCATGAGCTCACCGGCTGTTTCGAAGCACATGCTCGTGATAGGCCTTTTGTATTGGAAATCTGAGAAAGATGATGGGACCAGTTCTCCTGTCTGAAGGGAGAATAGGCGCACTTTTTTGTCATGCGATGCTGTTGTCACATCTGGCGTTAGGAACGTATTGGACGAGAGAGGTATTGTGAGGGAGGAGAAAAGAGAGGGTATAAATTTTACCGCAAGCTAATAGTCCCAACTCAGAGCTCACGTCTAAGTCGGGGATCTCTTCTGGTGTAAAGTCTTTGAAGGAGAGATATGGACGAGTGGAGTTGTGTGAGCCAGACATGGGCTTTGGTTTCGAGTGTAGACCTTTGGCCACGTAGCGAAGATCGTACATTTCCACCTGCATGGAAGGAGTGTGAGCTGGAGGAGAGGATATGCGTAATTTGAAGAGATACTCATCACATACAGTATTATGACCTCCAACGACAATCCGCCAAGGATCTGCCTTTCGAATCTTGGTGACTGATTGGGAATGCTGCAATCGTAATGAACTCTCGCCGTTGCGTACGTCGTAAAGAAACACATTCGAGTTGCGCAAACCTGACACGACCACGTCTGAAGAAATCCATTCAACGGCTTGTACACTAGCATGCGAGGAATTGCCGTGTCGACGGAACCCTCGCGCGCCGCTACTGTCGTCTTTTCGAAAGGGTTTTTGCGAGACTGTCCACATGCTCGTTAGACCCTCGAGGGTATGCAACCCGTCGGACGTGCCGATGGCGAAGAGGGCCTTGTCACCAACTGGACACGCGGCAGAGCACCAGAGGGTTTGAGGAAGATGTATTTTCAATGGATGATGGACTGATGTGCGAGAGAACATGTTAGTTGTTATGTCCGTGGCCCGACTGAATGTGGAAAAGAATGGTGAATCCAAGCAACGTACATTCAGATGGCCAGCGATAATCACCACCTTCATCGGGGTTTGGAAGAAGCCTTGGGGCCAAGAAGGAGTCTCCATCCGGTCCACTGTCCAATGTCGCTCTGTGACGCAACTGTTAGCGCCTCGCGTATCATTGGAGTATCGGAGTTCCAAAGACTAGATGGGATAACAAACAAGAGATACCCAGTATGGCTGAGCGAGATTGAGGATATCTGCCGATCAATATTTCAGTCTCGAGGCTCAGCCACTGCAAGGTCGTCGAGTATCTTTTACCCTGTAGCTCTCTCTCAGGAGCATTCTTTCCATCGTCCGGTGATATGTCCATTTGTCTCCATCATTGTCTGGGAAGCAGATACTTGGATCCATCAGCAACGCAACGGAATGCAGCAAAGCAGGAGGGGATAAAAAGCATACGAGACGGAAGATTGGCTTCCTTGCAAGCCGGCTTCATCGAGAGTGAGAAACAATTAGCCAGACCGCATCGGATCAAGGGACTCCATGATTCACATACTAGTAATCAGCGCCCCCGAGCGCGGATTCCGCAGCACATGTCGAAAATTAAACGGACTGGGCCAGGGCTCAAACTTGTGCAGTTTCCGCCGTTTCAACTGACTCACGTACACCCGAGACTGTCGTTCCTTCATCACGGCCGTTGAGGACCAACTGGATCCAAGCTCCCGCTCAACAGCCATGAGTGGGTGATGAAGAAGGCTGGGCTTGCGGACAGTTTCGCGCTCCAGTCGCTGATTTACTTTGATCCGCTTCTCTTGCTCCTGTAAAATGTTAGCCGTGAGCACCGCGGATTTGGCCATCGGGAACCTTGATTGGGAACCAGCAAGACTTACCTGTTGCTCATTACGCTTTCGCTTGACAGACTCTTTCGAGTACTGGGCACCAGGTGGTGCGACATGGTTGGCCTGGATTTTGAAGTATTTTTTCTTTTCGGGATCTGTGTTGATCAGTTGGTGAAGAGGTCAGGAAGATTCTTTTGATCATTGTGATTTAAAGAAACACTTGTTTGGGCGATCCACACTACTTCCAATACTCACCATAGTAGAACCCGGGGATCTCGACGTTCATCGTGAATAGCCTGAGGCGCAAGAGGCGTTGCTGTGGGAGAACACAGTATTCACGACAGCCTCACAACGCCGTCAGAAAGTTGTCGAGTTGGTAGCTCACAAAGAGTGACAATACACAAATCTGGTGTAAGTCCACTGCCGCAAATATCATCGAAATAATTGTTCAATTTTCATGCCTTCGACTATCAAGTCGACTTTTCTCGAAGGCCGCTCAGGTGATGACGTTCCTACCGATTATGTAATCTTGGCCTTCGACTCCGACCCGACTCGAAGTCAACCAGCCTGATGCCCGCTAAGCACCAGCATAGAATTACCTTTATACAGGCCTTCTGAATTCGCCTCTACGATGCAATGGGCGATACATTCTAGGAATATGAAACAATGACGGTAGATCTCGCGTGAAATCCACTTGTGCGTTCGTGAGGTATAGTATAGCGGCAAGTGCGACTAACTACACAGCGGGCTACTGAAGATGAGTTTAGACAGAGGTACATGATGTTGACTGCAGGTGCCTCTTCGGAGGAGAACATTTAGGAACCAACGACGTCCTGGACAGAGAGAGCAGGCTCACAGTAAAACCGCGCCGCGAAATCGGCCGATTAATCGTAGCAATTAATTGAGAGTAGAAAAAAAAAAGGAAAAGGAGACGGAGAAGCAAAGGAGAGAGATTGTAGATATCGCCAATGGGGATCAACAAGACAAAAGGAAAATATATTTGGATAATATGTGCAGAAATAGAATGATGGAAGTCGGAATCGAGAGCCACTACATCAAGCCTTGGAGGTCAAGTAGTCGACAGCCTGTTAGATGTCAGTCATGCTTCTCGCGAGAGTCTCCCCTTTAGCAGCTTTTAACAAAGAGTGGCTCACCTTGTCAATGTTGTAATCGAACTTCTCCAGAGCTGCAAGTGAGTCCTCACGAGGGAACCCCATGCCCGTCAGTCGCTGCAAGAGAAGGTCATCTTCTCCAGTTTCAGTTCCGAGGGCCCAGCCAGGTGCCTTCGTGTTCGCACTGCCGGCAGATTCCTCTGGAGCGGCCTTGGCGCCTTCGAGTGGGGCAAAGAGGGCATCCCAATCGTGTCCAGCCTCCTTGCCGTTACCTTCGTTGGAGGTAGTAGCATTTGTGGTCGTTGCGTGAACGGTCGCAGTCGACGTATGGTCATCAAATGAAAAGAAGTTCGACGATCCAGCGTGAGCGACATCGCCGCTGGAAGAAGCTCCATGAAGAGTCTGGGCCGGCGAGTCGAACGAGAAGTCAAAGTCATTGGCTTCCTTATGGTGAATAGCATCAGCTTCATCGTCTTCGTCATCGTCGTCAATTTCCTTAGCGGGTGCGAGATTGAGTCCAGCAAAAGCCGCGTCGAAATCAGGTCCGCCGACCTTTGCACCACCAGTCACAGGTGCCGCGACCTCAGGCCCAGATTTTTGCTGAGACTCATCAGGGATTATGGGCTCGCCGCTGCTAGATTGAACTGAATGAGGCGCATCCGGCGCAGTCGTGGGATCTGCGCGCTCAGGCAACAGGTCTTTGTACTCGGCTGGCAAATTGCTTGTCTCCCCAGCCGTACTATCTTCGTAATGAGGCGGACTGAGCTGAGCATCAGCCGCTGGAGGAGGGGCGGATCCAGGTGTAGGGAACGACGCCAATTGAGCGGCATCAATTGCGTCAAGCTTCTTCTCCGCATGCGGGCTTGAGGGAGAAGCAGGGTTAAAGTTATCGTCAAAGCCAAGGCCACCCTCGTCATCTGAGCTTTCATCGTCCTCTTCGTCATGGTCCAGCTCCTGGATCGGGGGGAATTCAGAAGTCGAGGCGGCAGCGGCGGCGGCTGGTCCGCTAGGTTTCTCGCCCGACTTCTGCGACATGGAAGCAAAAGCCTCTTCAAAGTCATTTTCTTTCTGGGACTCGGATCTCTTGTGTGCCTTGCTACCAAATAGCTCATCAAAGGACAAGTCCTTAGTGGGTTCCTGATTTCCAGTGACATTAGGGGAGATCGATGAGGGAGTTTGCTTCACGCCCCCAGCAGCAGCACCCGGTTCATCAAATGGCGAACGAGCGGGCGTGTCTTCCGAGGCAGAAGGGGGAGCTCGGCTGTAGTCACTGGACTCGGCAATCGATGGTGTCCCGGCCCGATCACTGGCGTCCTGAGAAGGAGTCGCGATTCCTGAGGTATCAGGACCACCAAAACGACTGGCGGGCGGCGAAACCACGGTGGACGAAGTCACAGACTGATGGTCGCTTGATTGAGGCAAGCCTGGTGCAAGGTGACCGGCTTGACCAGCAAATGGGCCTTCAAACGTAGCATCGGGGAAGGCCCCCGGGACAGAGACTGCAGGCACCGGGGATGCAGACGGTGTAGGAACATTCGAAGTGGCAGGCGCCTTTGCTGCGAACGGCGACTCGGCACGGAATGATGTTGGAGGCGGACCGCCAGTAGAGTGAGACGCAATGGACTGACCGAAGAGGTTATCGAATGCCTTTTGCTGCTCGGTTGTGGCCTCAGGAGACATTCCCCGCTCACTAGAAGGGGCGGTTGTTGGACGACGGAAGAAGGGGTTGGTGTTCTGACTGGCAGTGGACAACGCAGGACTGGTGACATCCGCAGCCGAGCTGACAGGCGTTGGAGATTCAGTGTGGCGAGGAGTCTCTTTGGCCAAAGAGTCGATCTCGCCTTGCATCTTGTCACGGTCACCCTCGATAGTGGCGAGCTGCTTTTTATTGATAGCAACAAGGCCCTTCTGCTGGCGAGCGTCTGAGCGAGCCTTTTCCAAAGCCGGTTTCAATTGAGCAACCTCGGCGTTGGCCTGGCGGATCTTCTCCTTCAGGCTAGCATTCTCTTGCTGATCAGTAGCGAGCGCGCCGGACACTTGACTGTACTGGGTCTGAAGGTCCTGGCGGCTCCCTTCAATCAACGCATACTCTTGCTGCAATTTGGCAGTTTCGGCTCTCGAGACCCGAAGGCGCTCTTCAAGAGCCTTGAAGTTTGCGACTTCCTGCTCGTACATGGCGCGAGCTTGGGCTAGACGTGCCTCAAAGTCCCGCTTCTGCTGGGAGGCTTGCGTAATGCTCTGTTCCGCTGAGGTGCGCTTGCCCTGCACAGTATGCATCTCCTTGGCTAGAGAGCCTATCTGGTTAGAAAGATTGGCAAGATCACTGGTTTCCTGAGTAAGCTTCTTCGATTCTTCCGGGTCATTATCCCCCAGCAGGTCGTCTGAAGGAGGAGGCGGCGAGCGGATGGGAGCTGGTGTCCCTGAAGAAGCCCCCGTCATCTGGGGTTGCAGAGTCTGGCCAAAGCTTGATGTCGGAACAAAAGGCTTGAATTGGGTATTCGGCATTTGAGGCGAGCCTCGCGAAGCTGGGGAGCCAGGTGTCTGGAACGCAGTATTTGAGCCACCAGTGGATTGGGGGAATTGAGTCTGTGCAACTGGCTGCGGTGGAGAGTCAAGGCCAAACAAGTCATCCGCAGCCGACCGTGGAACAGGGGCAGGCGCAGGCGGAGGCATGGGAGCTTGCGGCTGAGCAGCAACAGACTGTGGAGCTTGACGGCGCATTTTCGGAGGGATGAGCGCTGGTGGCAGCACTTGGGGAAGAGGCTCCTTTCCACTTCGCTGCAGTCGCACCAGATACATGGCCACGGCAAACTCGTCACGGTTGAGCTGACCGTCGGCATCAATATCCGCAAGATCCCAAATTTGCGCGAGTACCTCCTCAGGAAGCTGAGCCTTCATGAAAAAAGCGACAGCCTGGTCACCGGTAATTGATCCCAGCTTGGCAGTATCGACCGTCTCAAAAATAGTGTCAAAGTGTGCCTTCTCCTGGGGATTGATGAGCCAATCTCCTGTAGGCTGAGCTGGAATTGGGCCACCGAACGCTGGTCGGCCGGTATGATTAGGGCTTAGGGGAGTGCTAGCACGCTGGGGACCACTGAATTGCTTGGGGATATTGGGGACGGCGGGGGCGTTTGCACGCGCACCAAAGGAGCCACGCCCCGATCCTCGACGAGCGGCAGCCTCGTACAAAGGTGGAGGCAAAGTTTGGGGAATCACGCGAAGAGTTCCGGCCTTGTAAGACGTGAGAAGATGCATCGCGATGATAAAGTCAGTAGCGTCAAGAGCACCACGCTGTTTCGTGTCTGCGAGATTCCATATCCGACCAAGGACCTCATTAGGTAAACGCGCGCGCTCAAAGATCTGTTTCGCGGTTTCACCTGTCATTGATTTGTCAGTACCTCAACGGGTTACTCTGGACGCCTATGGCTTTTGGCGGATGTTTCGTACCTGATATCATGCCATTCGGGGTATCTGACTTCTCAAATAGCGAGAGGAACTTGTGGGCATCTTCTGGCTGCAACGGTGGTACACGAACTGGAGGACCAGCACCAGGCGGAGGACTAGCAGTTCCAGATTCACTGGGTGCTGGAGTGTTGTCGACAACGATACCGTCAAATCGAGGAATCGGTCCAGCTAAAGCAAGGCCAACATTTAGCGAAACGATTCCGTGAAAGCTCGAACTCGACCACAGAGGTCTCGTGTCGAATGTGTCAAAATATCCACTCACGCTGCAAAGCCAATTCATCGGAGGGCACACGCCCAGCTTGTGCATGTCCAATCAACCGAAGGACGATCCCGAAGCCAGAGGGAGTCAAGAGACCCCTGTTCTCTTTGTCTGCAAGCTGCCATATCTAGTAGAGGCATTGCGCCAATTCGTGAGCTTGACTTCGCAAACTTGGTGACAGCGCAACACGTACCTCGCCAAGCACACTGGACGGCAGATGTGTCTTCTCGAAGAATGGCACCGCAATCTCGCCAGTGATCACGCCGAGGTTGGTCGTGTCAGCAGCCTGGAAGAGCTGGTAGAATACGCGCTTCTCCTCCGGCGTCAAATTTAGATTCGGGTGCCGTTGTGCTATATCGAAGTCGACAGTTAGCAATCAAATGTGATGGTTCAGGGGCCTGTGAGCAAAGGCACCATGCGCCTTGAACACCGGGCAGGGGGGGGGCGCTCCATGACGAGGGTGACATGGTGACGGAGGTCTCGGGGACACGCCAGAGTTGCATTTGACCCACGAGACAGCCAATTTGACTAAGAAATCGATTTGAAATTGCGGGTTCACTTACGAGCATCAGCCATGATTACACGTCGTGGAGAGCAACAGCTCTGCGGTATTTGGGTGATATGCGAGCTCTCCGGAGCTTTCGGGGGGTAAATGGCGTATGTATGGGGAAGCTGTCAGTTCAGCCACGGGCTACAGGCACCGAGGAGAGACAGGCGCAAGTTTGACGATCACTGGTCAGCGGCCAAATAAAAGCATGCGCACTCAGCAATGCTACTGATAGACCACCGCAAGGTCAGACTGAGGTTTGAGAGGAGGGCAATACAGCTTCTTAATGGGGAAGCTGATCGGGTCGATGTCGTAAAGGCGCTGCCTTCCAGGGCGGTCAGTCGGTCTTAGCGTTCGTAACACCCGCCTGTCCAGTCACCACTCACCAGTGTCTAGCAGCAGTACCGTAGTCTGCTCACTCTACTGCTGTTGCACATGCCGGTACACCACCTCCAGGGCTCACCCGGTTCAGATTTGATAGAACAGCAATCATATCGTGGCACGAACCCATGCCGTTTAGGAAAATAGACACTTGAGTAGCTATTGCAGTAGCGCTAGGGCTGTAGTTCTAGCACATTGAAAAGGCGCCCGAGAAGTTCAATGAGGAATCAACTTATCAAGTCATTCCGAACTGGCAAACACAGGTCGCGATGCCCGCTGACATCACCCCTAGCCGATCTATGACCGGGGCCAATGCAATGAATGAGGGAATCAGATCCAAGTATGAACTACTGATGCAAAGATATCGAATAGTAGATATCGCACAGGCTGGGCAGCATCATTCAGATTGACTAGGGGTCTCACTTTTGTAATTACACGCTTGGTGGAGGCAGAAACGCCAGGGGTAAAAGTAGGGAGCGGGAGAGGGAACATGGAACTGGTGAAAAACGAGTGGAAAAAAAAGACTTATCGCTGCTTCAGGGATATTAAAGACATATCGAACAACAAAACCAATAAGCATCATCGGACCTAAAACTAGACAATCCCTTCTATTTGCAAGGAGGTCCGGGAGATGGAGGCTAACAAAAACTCAACCCCCAGTGCCAGGAAGATCTGTTTCCGACAGGCGTTGGAACCAGACATCCGGACCCTCGGCGGCTGATCAAGAAGAGGAGCTTGTTTAGTACTCGGGCTCCAAGTCCTCCTCCTCCAGCGAGTCGCTGGCAACCTCCTCGTAATCGCGCTCCAGAGCAGCGAGATCCTCACGAGCCTCAGAGAACTCACCCTCCTCCATACCCTCACCGACATACCAGTGAACGAAGGCACGCTTGGAGTACATGAGATCGAACTTGTGGTCGAGAGCAGACCAGGCCTCGGCGATGGCGGTGGTGTTGGACAGCATGCAACTGGACAGAGAAGAATTAGTCAATTTACTTCCGAATCGGCAGAAAGAGGAAGTCACGAGGAAGAGAAGAAGGGATACATACACGGCACGGCTGAGGTTGGCAAGATCGCCGTTGGGGACCTGAGCGGGGGGCTGGTAGCAGATACCGAGCTTGAAGCCAGTAGGGCACCAATCGACGAACTGGATGGTACGCTTGGTCTTGAGGGTGGCCACGGCGGCGTGAGCGTCCTTGGGGACGACGTCACCACGGTAGAGCAGACAGGTGGCCATGTACTTGCCGTTGCGGGGGTCACACTTGACCATCTGGTTGTTGGGCTCGAAGCAGTTGGAGGTGATCTCAGTGACGCTGTTGGCCTCGTGGTCGGCCTTGGCGGCAGAGATGACGGGGGAGTAGGCAACCAAGGGGAAGTGAATACGCGGGTACGGGACCAAGTTGGTCTGGAACTCGTTCAGGTCGACGTTCAGAGAACCGTCGAAACGGAGCGAGGCGGTGATGGAAGAGACGACCTGAGCGATCAGGCGGTTCAGGTTCTCGTAGCCGGGGCGCTCAATGCCGAGGTTACGACGGCAGATGTCGTAGATAGCCTCGTTGTCGACCATGAATGAGCAGTCGGAGTGCTCCAGGGTAGTGTGAGTGGTGAGAATAGAGTTGTAGGGCTCAACGACGGAGGTGGCGTTCTGAGGGGCAGGGTAAACACAGAACTCCAGCTTGGACTTCTTGCCGTAGTCGACGGAGAGGCGCTCCATGAGCAGAGCACCGAAACCGGAACCGGTACCACCGCCGAAGGAGTGGAAGACCAGGAATCCCTGGAGACCAGCGCAGGAATCGGCCATGCGGCGAACCTTGTCGAGAACCTGGTCGATCATCTCCTTACCGACGGTGTAGTGACCACGGGCGTAGTTGTTGGAGGCGTCCTCCTTGCCAGTGATCATCTGCTCGGGGTGGAAAAGGGAACGGTAGGTACCGGTGCGGACCTCATCGACGACATTGGGCTCGAGATCGCAGTAAATGGTGCGGGGAACGTAACGGCCGGCACCTATTCAAGCAGAAAGACAGTATTAGAATCGCAAGTTGCCAAGAATTTCACCATGCTCTTCTACAGGTGGAGGACTGGGAAAAGGGGACGTGAAACAAGCAGAGGCCGCAACTCTGGCATCATGATTCCATCGAGGAATCATTGGGTAACAACCATCATACGACAGTCAAGGTCTGCTTTTCCTTTCGTGCTGGTCGCAGTCCCTCGTCGAGTCGAAACGATTCACGTACCGGTCTCGGAGAAGAAGGTGCTGAAGCCGTGGTCGGGATCGGCCTTCTTGCGCTCATCGGTGAGGTGTCCATCGGGCTATAATGAGTGTTAGACCATGACAATTCAGTTCCCGGATGCGAAGGTAAGGGGGAGCCATGCTGCCCCTCATGTATTTCATGCCGGGAATATGTCGAGATGAGAAATTTGCAACATACCTGAATACCGTGCTCCAGACAGTACAGCTACATAATGATCGAGTTAGTCCATTTTATCGTCCCCACAAGCACGCAGGGTCAATGGTGGAGGGAGCCTCACCTCCCAGCAGGAGTTGGCAATCTGGCAACCGGCCTGGCCGACTAGAGAGGGTCATATGTGTTAGCGCGTCTCAGGTCCATTTAATCACCCACACAGATGGAAAACTGGATTCGCCGTCGTCGTGACCATACATACCGTTCAAGCTGATAATCTCTCTCATTGTGTCGGATGGGTGTTTTTTGAGAAGATGTGAAAAAGAAGGAGGAGGGGTGGTGATGGAAGGACCCAATAACAAACACGGGACCTGGGACACGATTCAGGGGGTGTTAGTGGCACGGTCTCGGTTGACCAATTTCGATACGGTCGGGGTCAAGATCTCTGTGGACGAAGAAGCTTCACGGTATAGACGTCTGACAGGTGAAGAGGGGATGGGAGGGAGGAATGGGGAGGGGAGGCAGACTCACCAAGAATGGGTGAAGAATGGAATCACACTTCTCGTCGAGTCGAAGAAGAAGAGCAGAAATGTTGTGGAGGACGTCTGTGCAGCCCGCAGGCAGAGGGGGGGGGGACGTTCGTTGTTGATCCGTTCGTTGGGTCGCGTTCTGAGCTGTGATTGGTGGTCGGGCTGGCAACTTGGCCGGGGGTCACCGCCTTTTGTGGCAAGTCATGTGACAGGATCAACAAACAGACAGATCAGATGTACACACTACACAGTCAGCATCACTACTGAATCCATCATGAGCATGAGAGAAATTTCTAAAAGCCATTGTCCATGGGAATTACTCCTTAAGTGACAAAAAATTATATCAAGCTAGCCACATGCATTCTTACTTGGCTTTTCGTCGTTGAATATATGTTTCTACCTTGATGTAGGTCGAACGTGATCATGAGCAAAGATGTGCTGCACCGGAGCTCTCACCGCCAAATTGTGCAGAGCTTAGAAGCACACGTCCCAGACTTTTGAGGGCTTCCGTACTCCGTGGTCTGTACTAGGCTTGTGGCCTGATTCCTCAGGCACTAATTGAACGACTCAGGCATTCACATCCGCAAGTAACCTCCAGCTTTATGGTGCCTCTCATGAGATACCATTATAACGTCTTTGAAAATCTTCAAAAATAAATCAGAAGTACACCGGAATCTTCAGTCGCTGGAAATTTGGCCGGGGTCCCATACGGTGCTTGGCGAACCAGGCGACGACAACCCAAACTTCATAACACCGAGCGTATTCGGCCTCGGTGATCTTCTGGTCATCCATTATCAGACTGGGTTCGTCGACAAAAAGGGGTCCACACTCCATACGCGTCAGCTTCAAAAAGACAATTTTTCGCGAGAATGAGACGAAGAATCCTCACAGTACTGAGCTTGCTCTCGTTCTGCACAAGTGTCGCCCAAGCCAATGTTGAAAAGACCATCTTCTTGGGCCCCCCCGCTGTCGCGATCCCCCCGGATACGCCACACTTGGACCCTCTTGGCTTGATGCACCTCTCGCCTCAGAATTCTGTTGTACGAACCTATTTAAATGCTTCATTTCCCTCGGTCGAAGCTCCGGAGGGGATTGAGTCATGGTTTTTCTTGGAGGGTTTGACTCCCGGACAACGATATGAAGCTCGCATCTGTTGGTTGGCGACGGTAATTCACCCTTATTCCAATTTGCGCATCCTGCTCTCTACTTTTCCTACATGCCTACCCTATTGCTCGCCTCTTCTCACGCCGCTTTGGCCCCTACCTCAACCATGAGACGGACCTCTTCTCGAAACCTCGTGTTGTATGAATCAGTTGTACCTTGATATCGTCCACTGTTGGTCTTCGTGTCACTCCCCCTATCACAATCACACACATGTTTCCATATCGCCAACTTGGAAGGCTCTCACTAACAACCATTTAGCAACCAACATCCTTCACTCTAACCACATACACCCTCTCCCAAGCAATAAATGACCCAACACTCTTCTCCTCCCTAAGCAAATACTCAACCTCCCACCTCGCAGCACTAGCAGCATCAGCAGCGGTAGCAGCAGCGATAGAAGACACACCTCTCCAAACACCCCCTCTCACCCACCAACGTCCCCAAGATACCACCCTCATCAACGACTCGATCTTATTTCTGCGTGTCCAGGCTGCCGCGGATTACTTCTCACCAGATCAGCCGTTGATGCAAAGAGTTCCGCCTGTGGTGCTGGATGTCATTCTTGATCCGTTCTTGATGAACGTCTTTCCAAGGTCCCTGGTGCCGACGGCGGCTTGGATGGGAGTGGTGGGTGTTGTTGCGGTGGTCGTTGCGAAGTGGGTGGGTAGGGAGCTGGGCCGGGTGATTGACGACGCGAGGGCTGAGAGGGATGAGTTGGAGAAGGAGAAGAAGGAGATGTGATGAGTGCTTTCTTGAGTGACGGGAATTGGGGGTTTAGAAGCATGCTACTTGTGTATATATTGACTTCATTTGCACCCGGTCCAGTATAGTCATTGAGCCTCGTGAAAAGCGAGTCGCAGCATTTGAGAGCAACGACACTGATCATCGTTGCGGTGCGCGAGGACAACCATTGAATTTGGCCCATTCATCAAGATGCCGGAAAAACAGACCACAACCTAGTTGGGAGAAAGCCCCCCCCCCAAGTATCATCAGGAGGTTTGCTTCTTCAATTGGTATCTGCTTGTCATCGATATCTACAGAGGCCTGTCTTTATATTGCGGGTCTAACATTGGCGCAATATCCATCTTCAGAAGTCCGCACACATGCACACTCTTCGAACGGTGCGGCAATACATGAAACAATCTTCTAGAGCCTGTGCACATGTAAAGTGAGAAAAAGAGAATTCATTAAGCGTGACCGTGCAAAGATGCAATGGGCAATTACAGTAGGGGGAATATTCGACCCAGACACTGAACGCAGCAATGTCGAGCCAGGGAACAAAATGCGACATGTCAAAAGCCAACAAGGGAAGACCCATCAACAAGAAAGAGCCAGGCAATAAGTGCCCATGGGAGAAGAGCGCCAGGACACGCGCGCGATCGAGCTAAATACAATGACAAGTCAAACGAGCCTGAACTCACTCGAGAGAACTTCCCTGATTACAGCTTCCCCTTTTGTCAACGGACCCCCCGGTCTAATCTATGAAAGAGGTCTCGCGCCACAGAGTCGAGTCTCCGCCCGATCATTCGGCCATGGCATGCCATGAGCTCATGATCTCTTTCGAGTCGACGGGAACGAAGCGAATTGGGAAATCAAGCGCGGGTGCGTCTAGTCTTCAAAGAAATTGAGAATAGCACGGATACCTTTGGAGCCAAGACCGTGCGCCGGGTAGGAGATGTAAAGCGGCTCCTCTGTCGCACCGAGCTTGGCGCGGAACTCGCTCTTCCGCACGAGATGGAATTGCTTGGCAAGAGCCTCGTAGGTACGCTCCAGCATTCGAATCTTGGCGCCGTGCAGGTTGTGACCGGGAGTCAACTGACCGGTAGCACCGGCACCAAAAGTCAGACCCTTGACGCCAAGTTTGCCGGCAGTCTGAATCGCCTCGGTGAGGATGTATTCAATGGCACCGTTGGGGGAGTTGGGGAAGTCCAAGCTGTACTTGACTTGCATGCCCCAAGCGGGTGAGATCATCACAAGCGCGACAAAAGCACAGATGGCGCCTTCTTTATCCACAGCATAGAAGTACCAACGATGCTCGTGATCGACCCAAGGTCGGATCTCAGAGAGGTGGACCTGAGTGCCCTTACGGTTGGCGAGCCACTCGGTGATGCGCTTGTCGATGCTCTGGCGAACGTCCTCGGATGGCAACTCGCCTTGGTTCAGCGAGACGACCTTGATGCCTTCATTATCGGCACGCCGCAATTTCTTAGCCAGTTCTCCATCGGAGGCAGCTTGGTTAGCGGAGGGCTCCACACGCTCCTCTGCAATGCAGGACAAGCTACGCCATCCGAGACGTTCACCGAGAATGGTCTCGATGTCTGGAGAGCACAAGATCCAGATGGGTTTGAACTTGGTCTCCCGGCGAAGCCACTGCAGGAATTGCGTGATGGTTCGGGTGTACTGTGACGGGTCACAGGCCGGGTTTCCGGGGATGATCACATAGTTGCTGCTGCTGGGCACGTAGGAGACGGCGGCACCAGTCATCATGTCTCGCCAGATCTTGAAGCGTTCATCGAACCAAGAGGTGGAAGTGGCGTCTCCGTAGTTGGCAATCAGCTTCTCCAAAGGTTGCAGCTCGCTCTCATTCTCGGCAAAACGGGAACGCTCAAGCCAGGGCGGCTCGACGGTGGAAGCTTCCGGATGGCGCAGCGTCGAGACTGGTGGCTTTGCTGGCAGACTCTTTGGATCGCGGTGGAAGAGGGAGGTGAGTCGGATGTTGCCCACCTTGAGCAAGAGCATCAGCATGCGCTCGAGACCGATACCGGCGCCGGCGTGAGGAGGGGCACCCCAGCGGAAAGCCTCCATGTACTCCTCCATGTCGTCCGGGTTGATGCCAACGTTGCGCATGTTCTCCTCGAGCATGTTGGCATCGTGAATACGCTGACCACCAGAGACAATCTCCTGACCTCGAATGAACATGTCGAAGGAATTGGTGTACTTGTCATCTTCGGGATCGGGCATGGTATAGAAGGGACGCGCGCCGCGGGGGAATTTGTCGAGGACGTAATAGTCAGTGCCATACTTCTCCTTGACCAACTCACCGAGACGGATCTCGTCTCTCGTCGCAAGATCTTCGTCGAGGGGAAGCAACTCGCCCTCGTCGTTGCGCCAGCCCGACTCGTTCAGCATCTGAATGCCGTCCGAAAAGCGAATGATGGGTGTCTCTTCCAGCCACACAACATCGTCCGATGGGAACTGATGCTTGATGGTTTCGATTTCGCGGCGGTATTTGCCGTAGATACCACTGAGAATATTCTTAATGGTGGCATCGAGCACTTCGAGCATTTCATGGTAGTGCTCTTCGATCGCCATCTCGATATCGAGACCGGTGTATTCGGTCAAATGTCGATGAGTGTTGGAGTTTTCCGCACGGAAGACCGCACCGATTTCATACACACGGCCAAAGTCGGCCGCAATGGCCATCTGCTTGGCCAGCTGGGGTGATTGGGCCAAGAATGCCGGGCGACCGAAGTAGTTCACCTGGAACACGCTCGCACCGGACTCGGTGGCGGCGCCCTGGAGCTTGGGGGTGTGAATCTCGATAAAGCCTCGCTCATCCAGAGCACTTCGGAAGAGGTTGCAGGTCGCGGACTGTAAGCGGAAGATGGACTGGGAGGTTGGGGTGCGGAGGTCCAGGAGGCGGTTGCTCAGGCGGGTACGATCCGGGATGTGACTGCGACGACCCTCGGCCTTGTCCTCCTCGTTGGTCTGAATCTCGGCCTCGTACACACTGAAGGGGACGGGCTCCTCTCGCTTGACAAGCAGGTGCACGGAATCGATTGCGAGCTCCACGTCATGGACACTGCAACCCAGGACCGGGACTTCGGGCTTCTGCACCCGGCCGCGCACGCGCAGGAACGATCCCACTCGCAGGTGTTCGACCCAGGAGATCATGGCGATGGACGAGACGCCCGGCCGCTCGTGCAGCACACCTTGGAAGGTGATCAGCTGCTGGCGGAAGACGAGGAAGACCAACTTTGCACTCATTCGGCGAATGACGTGTAGACGTGCGGTGAAGAAGACCTCTTGGCCCTCCAGCGTGGGCGTAATGTCCTCCAGCGCGGTGCGCAGCTCGCGTGGCCGACTCTGCGATTGCATCAGCGGCAATTCGCCATAGCGCGCTTTCATCTCTGCGGTCTCCTCCGCAGCTGCTTTGGCCAGTTCCTCTTCCTTGCGGCGATGGTCTGCCTCGGACACGTGGTCCTCACTCAGGCGACTCCGCTCGTTGCGGCGTTGTTGGCGTGCCAGTCGCTTCTGTTGGTTCTTGCTCAGATTGCCCGTGGCGGCGGAGTCATCTGACTGATCTTCTGAGGAGGAGATGTAGTCTCGGTCACGGAAGAAGGTGCCCAGAATGCTGCGGCGAGGCGAGGCCGAGGGCGATCCGTCGAGCGATTTTCGCGAATCGAGCGAGGTCGATGTTCGGGCTTTGGAGCGGCCGAGAGAGAGGGATCGAACGTGACTGCCTGACGAGGCATCGTCGCTATCGGTGTTGCCCCGAATGGCTTTGGTGAACGCCCGTTTGATGGACATGGTGGGCGAAAACCGCCTCGGGAGGATCTGGGAGCCGGCGGGAGGGGGGTTGATTTCCTAGATTGGCATGTGAGAGGGGTACTGGGCGAAGCAGGAGAGGCAAGGCGAGGAAGGTGTAGGGCACGATGCAGCGATCAATGGGGAACCCGGGTGAGATCTGACGGAGGGGTAAGGTGCGGGCCAGGTCCAATTTATTTGGCCTCGAAAAGGTACACGACTTCTGAGGAAAGATACCACGCAGGAATCGGGCGTTTCGGGAACGTCTGAACCGCAGGACGACGCCCGGCCAGGCGGGTGAGGGGATTGTGCCACGGCTGTGGGAGAAGCCTAGAGGGCCCTTCCTGGCACCGGATGGCAGCACGAGCCGGCGGGGGGACTTGACATGGGCAGCAACGGATCCCCAGGAAGCTTATGACAGGCTCGACAAGGCTGCCAGCGGCAACCTTCTTTTGCGTCGGGAGGCACGCTACCGGGGCCGGACGGAGGAGAACGCTGGAGGCTGGACTTACCTTCTGGTCAAGGAGTTGGCTGCACAACGAAGTAGTGTACTGACTCACTGAGTACCTACTTGCCGCGTCCCCTCTGGTCAGGTCCGGCGATGGTCGGGAAGGAGCAAGATATGGCCGGTCAGGCACTGGTGAAGTCGCGGTTGTAGAAGTGATGTGGTGATGCGACTAGGATGGGCCGCAGACCGGAAGGAGGAGGAGGGGCGGGGGGGGAGAGGCAGAGGGAAAGTAAGCACTAAGTAAAGACAAGATGTCGAGGGGAATGTTTATCGGCGGGGCACTGGTGGCATTTAATGACAGTTCTTGCACGCGCAAAGGGAAGAACTGGTCGCGACGAGGGACCAGCCGGTGGGAATGAGTTCGTAACTTCGTACAGCAAAAGGTAGGCAGAGGACTCGAGGACTCGAGGAGTAATCCTGTAAGAAATACATACTATACGAGGATACTGGACTTAGACACTCATGAATCACCCGCGCTCGACCCAAATCATGTCAGACCAGTTGAGGAGCTCATTACGAACCAAACCCGGTCCGTTACAGTTGGGCGGAGACGGAGTGTTCCGCTGGGGTCTCGTCCCAAAAGATCGTGTTATGACATCATCACGGACCTTTCTGGATTCCCGGATTCTTCGCCGGGGGATAGACTGCACTCCAATACAGCAAAGGTAGTAAATATTAAACGATGTTAAATAATAATATTAAAGTACAACGGTAAGCTGGATACCGCACCGTGACAGGCAGCCGCAACGATCAGAGATATGGATATTTAATGTAGACCGAAAGGGTTTTCCACTCATTTGATGTTCTTTTCCTGTTGATCAAGAGTGCAATGAGTAGATTGGTAGTTTGTTTTTGTGTGTGTAGGGTGTGTAGGGTGTCTGCCAGTACCCATCTCCGTAGCGACCATATCACCACATTTGCAGACTATCTTCCCACGGGGCATAGAGCCATAAAATTACCGGTAGTGATGTAGACACTGGATGCCTGGACAGTGGACTGCGACTGGAGTCAGTGGAGGCAGGAGTGTCAGTTTGTTCAGTCCAGTAGGTATGGTATTGTATCCTGCGAATCGCCGAATCAAAGGCCGAAAAGAGCCCGTCCATGAGGGTCATGGAGTTAGTGTGGCTTTCCGGTCACAAGCGTTGATCTTCTCCTGGGGCCCTGTTCCGTCAATCAGTGGACCGCAATTATATTGTCCAAATTGCATCAATGACTGACAGCCTCATCGGTGGTCCTGGACCTCGGATGAGTGTTCTCATCGTGCGTCCAGTCCTGGGGACTCTGACTTGCTTCTCTGGTGGTCAGGACTCGGGACAAGTTGAGCTGAACATTATCAGGTCCCGCTGACCGTGGCTGAGGTCATGCAATCATCCGTCGGCCTGAGCAACCTCGGGAAGTACCGCGAACCCTGGGTCAGGTAGACGCCGACAGGGAGGTACCACCACGCGATTACCGCCACGGCCACGGCCACGGCCACGCAAGCAACGTGCGGGCATGCGTATTCAACGATTTTCATGAAATGTCTGCTAGTACCAATATATTGCCAATACAAGAACTACGTCCATTAGACTTAGAGTAGGTACCTTCTTCTGCCACCGGGATAGATTTAGTAGTAATACGGACCTTCGTATCCTTATCTTATCGAGGGTGCCTCGCCCACTCTACAAGTCTACAGGACGACCCGACCGAGGCTCAGGAACAGCATGCAATGAATTACACCCCGCATGTACTTGAGTCAATGGGAATCAATCCTCAGACAAGGTCAGACTCTATAGGTGCAGTTCAATCACCTACATCACTGTTCATAAGCCATCCTCCACTGATTGATATCATGAGCCACTGCCCTTGACAAGTTGACACAGATCCACAGCACGATTAGAGATGGATCTGTGCCTTGCGCATGGCGTAGGCCAAGACGGAACGTAGCCGGCTTCTCCGCCTTTCGAGTCTGCGATTGACGGCGGGGGACTACACCCTGCCAAATTGCGCATCTCACATAACTTCCACTTACCTGGTCCCTCTTCAGTATATTGTTGTTCCTCGAATCAGGACGTCGTCTCATCCCAGCAAACGTCTTATCTCCTTCCATTCTATTCTTTTAGCAATTCTTATACCTGTCAAACCACGCAACGTCCCTGGCCTCTTGGGGTGCGTCCCAACCCAACAGTATCCACTACCCATCACCGTAGGCGGTACTGTGAAGCTGGAATTCCAGGACCTTGACAACGATCCCGACTCAACCTGTGGAGGTCACCCAAGGCGCCGGATCTTGCCGGACGCTGCCCACTGCCCAGTGCCCACTATCTAAAGTGGTATCCAGAGTGCCAGTGTCCTTCCCCATTTCTCGCTAACGGAGCCGATTGAGCCGAGCCAGAGCCCGGACAGTGGAATATCAGTTGCCCGAAGCCTCGAGATAGCTTCCCTTCTTCGTCATTTGGCCAACATTACCTCTTTTTCGCGGAGGAGGAATAACCTTGCAGAGCTTTGACTGGCAAGACATCCATTTTCAACGTTTCTCGCCGTTGCGCTCTTGCTCTCCGCCATCTGAATTGGACTCATCATGGCTTCCTCGCGCTGGTGGCTCTATGTCCAAGCCGTGGTCTGGCGCTTCCTCATGCGTATCGGCATGGTGCTGCACACACTGGCGCCGCCTCGACCTCCTCGGCCCACGTTCACTCGCATCCTTCACTCAGAAACCTCTACTAGTGTAGTCATCCATTTCTATTGCCCACCGGATTATCATCAACAGCGCCGTCAGGGTCATCGCTACCCTGTCGCGGTCAATTTCCATGGTGGAGGATTCACTCTGGGGTCCGCGACCGACGATGGCCGCTGGTCGGCCGCCGTCGTGGAGCAAGTTGGTGCTGTTGTCGCCAGCGTGAGTTATCGCCGCGCACCAGAGCATCCATTCCCGACCGCGGTCGATGATGGTGTGGAGGCTCTGCTTTACTTGGCTGCGAACGCCTCGGATTTGGCTTTGGACGTGAGTCGCGTGGCACTGAGCGGGTTCTCAGCGGGTGGCAATCTGGCCGTCACCGTGCCTCTGCGACTCCGGGGTCGGATCGTGAGCGCCATCAAGGAGCAATTGGGCCGGGCGGACTCGACCCAGCAATTGATGAATCAGACCAACGAGCTCCGGATCGTGGCCCTCTTTTGCTGGTATCCGATTCTAGACTTCCTCGAGTCCCGTGACCATCGCCGTGCGATGAGCATCATGCCCAACAAGACATTACCCAAGTTCTTCACGAATCTCTTCGATGAAGCATACCTGCCCAACATGGAGGACCGGTCGTCTCCGTATGCGTCGCCAGTGCGCGCATCTGATGAAGATCTTCACGATGCCTTACCCGACGATGTGTTTTTGTTCATTTGTGAGTGGGATATGTTGATGAAGGAAGGGCAAACTTTTGTGCGACGGCTGGAGGGGTTGGGTAAAAAGGTGCGGTCCATGATGATTGCCCAAGCGCAGCACGCGTGGGATAAATCAGCCAATCCCTTCAGGGACCAAGGCAGCGTGGACATTCACTACCGTGACGCCTGTGCTGACATGAAGGCCATCTTCGACCGGTGAATGGCTCCTTCTACCAAGTGTTTGATTCCGTTCGCCTCGACTGTTCTCCGGCTTGGGTCATAGCGTTTTGGGTGTGGCATTCCCTGGAGTATATATTCTTGATATCAGTTAGCGTGTCGAACTTGTCGAGGGACGTGCTCCCTTGGCAGAGCTCATGTACATATGTTTTTTTTTTGCCCAGGCTGGACTTGGCAGCCCTGTATCAAAACGTCTGCAGACCCTCGTGTGACTCGATTTGCTATGATAATTTCCCTGTTTGGCAATGTCTTTTGCACAGTGCTCGGCGATCATTTGCGGGCACGTGTCCAGCAATCAGAGATGGAACACTCGTTACCTGCACTCTCAACTAACCCCTCCCTTCTCAATTACCCCTGAATCTCCTCGATATTACAACCTTGATTGAGACCTGCCCTGGCCTTTTATTTTTTCAACGTATTGCGTGCGCCTAGGACCCTGGCAGATGCATGCGCTTATCAAAGGTCTGGCCCGCCCCAATGTAGCTCGACGAGATGTCTTAAGTTGAAAGTTATTTTCGTTAGGGACATTGGCAAGTGTCAGTTGTCGCGTGATGAATCTTCTTCCCGAACCAGTCCATCTTCCTGTGGAAACCCCGTCATTTCTGCGGGGCGTTGATTTCAATGTTGATCTGTGGAATCAACCCCGATACTCGTGGTGAATCAATTGGGACGGGATGACCCATTGTGTTTGTTTACATACGAAAGAGCATGACCCGGCTTTTATTTTGACTATCACTCAATACAAGGGAATGTACAGTTGTACTGTTGTACTGTTGTACAACTACAGTACAGTTACACTGTATGATTGTACAGCATGACCATGATGTGGTAAATTTGATCCAAGTTAATTGACTGTTCCTGAAGAACACGCACTGAGCCACACTGCCACATCCATCCTTGTAGCGCATTCCACTGTACTCATTGGCTGGCCTGACAGCCCGTCAGATCGGCCCTCTCGTCTTTGTTAGTGTACTGTCTAGTGTCTACTGTCTACAGTCTAGTCCCGTCCTGGAGCCTCCCGAGCAGCCCCCCAAAAAACAAATTGGAATCCAAGCAATGACAGCCCAGTCACCCACCCTTTATCCTAAACCTGCTGGGCTCTAGTCCCTGTATAATCAGCGCCTCGATTCTCGTGGTCTAGGATGGGTACCATTACCCGGCCAGTGGTTCACTGGCTACTAGCCAGTGGCTGGTGGTCACTGGCTACCTACCTAGGGAGTGACTGCTTGGCTAGTGTGTTTTCCCACGTCACTTTACATGGTCAAATATCAAGGTACTGGTCCTTCGTCATTCGGAAATGGAATGGCAAATACGTCGTCGCGCTAAGTTCAGCCCTGCTGAGCTTGGTAGCGTGTAGATCGAAACAGTCTTGCCGGGGGCGGGATGGGAGTTTTCTTGAAGGGATCGTCGTGTGACTTAACGCTGTGATGTTTTTATGACAAGATACGGTGGGCTTAGGGCTACATAGTACATGTACATACTGGCGAGTACCACAGAAGTATAACTAGCAGTATCACACTTACCTGGGTACCTTGGTATGCAGTTACCTAATGTGGTACTGTGGTCACTACCTGAAGTGTTACTTCACTTAATGTCGAACGGAATAACTAAGGCACCCCTGATGTTCAGGCCTTGATATCAATCCAATGCCACACAGCACCCATTGGAAGTGATCAGATCATATCCCGAAGATGAGGTAGAAATGATGTCATTTATTCATTTCTCTCCCGCGGATATTTCCTCTCATTTCAATCGGCAGAATGAGCAACCTGGAAGACGCTCCAGCAGTACCAAACCCGGTTGGAAAGAGGGTGGCATATACATTGGAACGCAGATGGTTGGCTTCAAGAACACTACATTTTGAATCACCGAAGTTGACTTTTGTACAAGGATTGTAACCAATTCATACAATACTTACTACTGTACTCCACTTCTCTCTCACAGGGCTTACTTAGGAAATAACCTTCAAGGTTATTATCGGGGAAAGCGGAGGCCGACCTCACGAGTGACACGAGTCCCGTCACGCTCCAGCTCCAGCTCCAGTCGAGACTCGCCGGAGCTTTGGAACGTGGACGACTTGAGGTGACCGACTGGATACTTTAGGCACCTACACCGAAGTGCATTCCACGCATTGTGCTAGGGAGAGTGGTGAGCTGGGAACGGTACCTACCTCTTTGCAATCCGATTAAGGTTGTTCATGTCCATGATACTCTATCTCGATAGGTAGTTATCTACGATTCCCGTCAAACCGTGGATTACTACCTTACAACCTTCAACCTTCACGGTTGAACCTTGAACCTACAGTACCTTACACACCGGATAGACTATGGACACTCCTGCCCTGCTGGGTCGATTCTATGTCCGGGATACTCTACCTGTTTATGTAGCACGCGTGTAGGCGTAAGGTAAATAAATAGATTAAGCCAACATGCCATCCATAGCCCAGTGCTAGACCCCCCGTCATGATCCTTGTGATGAAGGCACGGTACACAAGAAGATCCGGAACGGGAGATGCCCGCCACCTTGAAGAAATCTAACGGGAACAATAGATCGAAACAAGGAACAAGGAACAAGGAACAACCCCAGAGAACACGAGTCCGCCACGTGAGCTGAGCCGCGGCTTGCTTTGGATTACTGTCACAAGGTACGGTATTCAATGATCTATAGGTACCTTATGTTTCCTCAGTGGGCAGATAACTTCTGGGGAAGTGCCTCGGCGCGGCACCCGCACCACTGCCACGGGGAAAACACCCTATCCCCAACAACTCAAAAGACGTACTGTGACACTGTAGGTACTTGAAGATGGCACCAGTACTGCAAAAAGTCAGACCTTCCTAAGCTACCAGGTACCCAGGTAACTCATACTCTAGCAACTCCACAAGTCTACATGTTACATCTACGTGTTACATACCTATAGTACAAAGTTATGTACAAACTACCTAGGTAGGTAACTATCTCCTATACGAACCAAAGAAAACCTTAACCCTTCCAAAAACCTGTACACGCTTATGGATCACCCGACTGTGGCCGTGTGGCGTGTCAAAGATGCTTATTCACCTGTCATATCGACGGATGTGGCTTGTCCCGAGCGGATGGCAAGGGATCCATTTCAGGTTGTGCTTTTTGGTATGTCTATTTCGAAGAACGCCGTTCCACTCACAGAGCATCAGGCAGGGTCTATGGTTTGGACATGGCGAGTTCTTCATGTCAGAGCGGTTGTCGACTCGGGTATTCGCTCCTAGGTGGGTGAGTAATTAAGTACTAGGTGGCAGGTGCTGACGGGCATACTACAGTGCAGTCTGCACCTCAGTCTGCACAATACACATAAGCTGAGGTAGGTACTAACCTCACCTCGTAGGTTCATGATGAAATTGTCGCAAGGTTCCTAGATCTGGCAGAATCCTGTCAAGGTTTCAACCTTGGATATGCAGAATTACAGAGTCCATCAGTGTCCCGTTGAGGCCCGGGTCAAGGACCTGGGGGAAGGGGTTCCACCGTTCCAGCCCGGACAATGACAATACGCAAAGCACCATGAGCACGACACGAGATACCTGCAAAGGTTCCATCGACTGGAGTAGGTATGAAATGCGCTGGTGATGAGGTCACGAGACGCAATATTGTGGTTGTTGCGGATTGACTCGGGAGTTGATCGAGCAGATTGGTTGTATATTAGTGTATATGAGACTTTGACTATCGTCTAATTCTAGTTCTAGTGTCATTCACAGCATTGTTTGGTAGTGGCGGGCACTGGCCAGTGGCCACTCCTTCGACGAGCACAGAGGTCAACATGCAATGAGCAAGTTGACTACAATCTTCTGCTGTGGACGACACTCGGTTTTGACAAACTCATCGACAGAACACCCTCGATAGGCTGCGAACACAGCACGCCAGTGTAATAAGTCTAGGAGCCATACGCGTATCCAAAAAAAAAATCAGAGCGATTCAAAGGGAATAATAGAATGGTATCAAGTATTTCCAAAACAGCATGATGGGAAAAAGAAACAGGCAAAAAAAAAACACAGAAGATGGAACCACCTAACCAGTCTCATTATCAGGCTGATGCATTCCAGACCCCAGACGCCGCGCTATGGAGATTGAAGATTTTGAATTGCGCTCGCCGAATTTGAAGGAGCGCCAAACTGGCCCCATAACCCCTTGAGAAGGCGAAGAAAGACATGAGCGTAAACAATCGGAGTTTTGTGAGGCAGCGATGAAATATGAACCTGTGACTCATCAATCACTCTTCATCTGTCGCCGTGTCATCCTCATCACCGGAGTCATCGTTCTCCGCGTCACTGTCCGAGTCATCATCACCTTTGTCAAGCCCGGGAATGCCGCGCCATTCCACGTAGTCACCTTCCAACCAGCGCCGGCTTCGGGGCAGCTGGTAGGGATCAAAGGGGAAGTATGCGTCGAGTTGATGCCCCTGCTGATCCCCGGCGCGGATCTCGCGTCCCATCTGAAGCTGGCCGGAAGACATGCTCCGGAAAGCGCTGATGCGGACACGCTTATTCTTCTCGATGAGAGGATAAACGTAGAGCAGTTGGAAGTGATGAGCGATCCGGGCAAACTCATTCACAATTCCAGGCGAACAGATCTTCAGCGGGTTCAGACGGGAGTAGATCACCTTGCTCAGTGACTCCTTGATGTGTGGCGGGAACGCAATCTGGCTCGGTTCGAGCTCGTCAACCTCCTGTGGGCTGTCCCCTGCGATGGAGGCAGTGGTCAAATCTCGCCATCGGAAGCAGAAGATGTACAGAACAGCTTGAGCAGTGGCGTAAAAGGCACCGTAGCGACGAAGATCCGGACCGCGGCAAGCTGGATCGTGTTTCTCATGCATGTCCACCAATTGCGAAGCCATCTCATTGAAAGTCTGGCGGACCACACTGCTGGGAATGTGAGCTCCTCGAGCAATGAAGCTGGCCAGGTATGCGGCTGCAGATTGACGAATGATGCCCGATTGAACTTTGCCAAAAATCAGGTCGGAGAAACAGGTCGTCGTTTTGGCAAGCAGATCTGGGTGTAGCTGCGAAAAGTGGAACAGGAGGAATTGCGAATGGCGAGATTTGTAAGTGGGGAGAATGATGGTTTGAAAGTGGCTGATGATGAGATCCAAGCTATTTCGCTTGTCGGCGAGGGTCCCCTTCGTGAAGGACAAATTGTAGAACCAAAACAGGACGTCAATCATGCCGTCGACTTTATGGATATTGCTCTTGATCTCAGCCACTCGAGAGTTCTCATCTACCTCGTCGTCACTGACATCAGAAGCGTCGTCGGCATCATCATTGTCGTGTTCCACGTCCGGATCTTCTGAGACACCATTGAGGAGTGTCTCACCAATCTCATCCTCAAACTCTTCCAAGTCGACCTGGATTTGAACGTCAATTTTGACAAGTTTCTCGGTGATGAGAGCGAGAATGTCGGACTGCAGCTCGGGGGCGTAACCGATGATCTGAATGAGATTGCGCGTGTAGGCCACAAAGGATTGGGCCGAGTCTGCCTCGTAGGGGAAGGAATGGGAAAGCACCTGAGACAGCATTCCGCTGCCGGCTGGCACTTTGTTGATGATGCTCCGCAGGGCCATGTGGACACGAGAGTAGATTGCAGAAGCAGGCACCGCCGCATGTCCGGGCAAGGTACCGGTACCACGAGGGATCCCAGCCAGCTTTCCGACAAGCATCTTGAAGATGGGGCTGATATACGTCCCTTGTGCAACAGCAAGGAGCTCAAGGAACCCGATGAAAGTCTTCACATAGGCAAGATCCCGACCGAGCCACTCACTTTCGACAACCGCAGTGACAAGGCTACTGCAGCCGCGATCCAGGTCAATCACATGAGCCCGGAGACCCAGCAAGTATTTCATCAAGGTGGCTGGCTGAGGAAGATCGTATGCATAGACGGTGTCTTCAGCTTTCTTCGGATCGGCGGTGAACATCTCCTTGATTCGATCATAACCCTCGTTGTCTTCGCTGGTGACGGGATGACGGTGACGGTGAATGGCTCGACGGACATCTTCAGAGATCATCTGCACGTTCATGAGGTCGGAGTCTGTTTTATTTGACTTCACCCAGGTGTACGTCTCGACCGTAGGGTTGAAGGTCACACGAGCACGTTTTTCCAAAGGCAGGTCGTCGACAGTGGGACGGTCCTCCAGCCAATCTTCGACGTCGGACATTTTGCGCTTCGAGCCGGCAGACTTGGAGCTCTTGAGGATCGATTTGGGAGATGAAGATGGCTGCATCTCTGATGGTGGCATGGGAGGAGGAGAGGCAAGCGCCGAGGGCTGAGACATGGTGGCAACGGGAGCCATGACAGAGATGTCTTCGCGAAGCACAGCGCAGATGATGTATTTGATTTGAATAAGTGTTCTATGAGCAACAGGATGAGAAAAGCGGACGGCTCAAAGGTCCGCAAGAGTCAAAACAGACGAGCGGATGTAGAGACGGTGGCAGAGCCAGCTTATGAGGCAACTCGACACACGACCTTGCTGGACCCTGGGATCCGGGACCAGTCTAGGCTACAGATCTGAAAGGATCGACCACAGGAATTTGTCTGCACCCATCGGAGGGTTTTCACTCGGTCAGATGCGCGATGATTTGAACGCGGATAGTGATCTGTCGAGATTCAACAGATTGATCAAGTTGACTCTGCCGGAACGAAAAAATTTCCCATGCGCTCGCTCCTTGTGGGGCTGCGGAGACCAGACCGACGAGGAGCCGTGATGGACGAGCGCCCCAGCTAACGCAGTAGAAAGAGGATACGAATCTCTTGGTCTTGGATGTGATATTTCAGTGAAGACGTCAAAGAGGTGATTGAGTTTAGCTATGAGAATCAATTTGGCAAGAGAGAACGTTTGATAGCGATAATGCCGAGAAAAAGTCGATGGAGAGATTGTAAGATGGTAAAAGTGTGGGCGGCGGAGGTGGAGCTAAGCCTGATACGGAAATGTTTGGCTCACCAATGTAATGTGTGGAAAGCCGGCCTGTTCGAGCGACTGGGCGCGTCATCTCGTGTCTGTGCCCTGGACCGACGCGACTTGCGACGTAGAAGCCTCGTTCAATGCAAGTGGGCAATGCCAGACACGCCAAAGTCATGAGTACTCACGTCACTTCATAAAGCATGACATGACTAAAGTGACATTTGATCGTTCTGATAAGACAGATTTCAGTTGAGCTAACCCGTGACTAAAGTGAAAAATCAAGACTACTTTAATAAATGGAGTGAGTGGACGGTCATCTTGGAGGTACTTTGACACGAGTGATGGAGGATCAGGAATTCAAGGAATAGATAGAGATTCATCACCACCCGTTCTAATCCACACACTTTGGCATCGGAGAGTACCGAGCGCGTGGTCCACGGCCCAAGTCACTCGAGAGGTAGATACACACGAGTCACGAAGTCGATCGATCGCAACAAAATAATAAACAAACATGTCCAAAACGAAGAAGACAGGAGGGGGAATAATCGAGGGTCGTAAAAGAAGGAATCAGAGTTGGTCGTCGAGAAGCTGCGCTCAGGGATTCATCAACCCCAGTCGTCATGCTCCGCATTATAGTTTGGTCATCGAGCCGCAGATGGACCCCGGATCAACCGGAGTGAAGTCAGGCCCAGCTTCGCGACAAGTCGTAACATGAGGTACGAGAATTGGGAAGGAGATCCACCCGCTCACAGCCACGCACTCACGCTGGCCGGCCCCGCGCGATCATCGAACACGCTCCCATAGACACTTTCGATCTCACTGAGGTAGTCCTCTACGCTAAACTTCTTCAGCCCCTTGCGCTGCAGGAGAAGCTCTTCCTCATCCATGATATGAGTGGCGCCAAATTCTTCGGCTACCTCGTTCACTTGCGCCAGCTCCTTACTGAATGGATGGTTGTCCGCAAAAAAGACATCCTGGGAGGCACGGATGGTCGGGTTACTGCGCGGGGCTGCCAATGGCGGGGGTGACATTCTGTGCTGCGAGCGCTGGCGAGCCAACTCTTGGTGCGACCGCTTCGTGTGAGATAGGGCCCGCTGAGGAACCAAAGGGGCGTCGTTGGACGAGAACGAGGTGTTGGACGAACGAGGCTGGCTGGTCACGGTCGCGGAGCGCTTGGGGAAATAGGATCCAGCATTGGTATCCACGGGGAAGGGGTCACTTGGCGACCCATCAGGAGTGGTGATGGAGGAGGAGTAGCTTTGAGGGGATCCTGTGTCGTAATCGTCTCCCGATCGCAGCGAGGAAGAGGAGGAAGAGGTAGAGGGTAGGATATCGGGCGCATCGTATGCCAACATGTTGGTCGTGGAGATTAGCTGCACGGGGCCTGAGATGTTGCTGCGCTTGATGGAGCCGGAGTTGAACCGCATGTGCCCTTCTTTGCGATAGGGCATGGGGGCGGACACCTCCGGTCGCTTGCTCCGTTTGGTGAAGGCGCGAGTCAGAGTCGACATGTTGACTTGACGTGAGTCTGGTGATCCTTTGCCACACGATCAATGGAGGTATATAGACGGTTTAAGTGCGTCGACGTCCGATGCACAATTTTCTATCAATGCGAGCTCGTAGAGCGTCGAAGCTTCGAAGCTTTCGTCAAGAGCCGAATCAAGGTACGGCGATCCGATCTGACAGTCTCTGCTACGCGTGGCGAGATGGTGAGGAATGCGGATGACGGCCCGGTGGGTTCCCGGATATCAGATCGAGACTTGGGCGTATAGGGAGCTTTTGGAAATGGACGAGCGACGTATTGCTTGGAAGACAGATTTCGGAAGGAAGGTTGGTCGTCTTGCCTGGATATAGGGCTTTTGCACAGCAAAAACGAATCGGAGACGTGGACAAGATGGACAAGCAAGATGGACAAGGGGATCTCTCTCACGGTCGAGGATCCAAGGCCGGGAAGGGAAGGAATGGGGGCGTACAACCAGGACGCACTCCCTAGGGCAATCAAGATCGAAAGAATAGGGAAGGAAAGAAGAGCCTGGGATCACAGATCACGGATCACGGACAGCTGAGACTCTCTTTGCTTGAGAACTGAAGAAGGAAGGAATGAAGGACTCCCGAGAAATGAAGGGCTCGTGGATGGAGGAGGAAAGAAGAGAAGATGATGCGGCCGGCGGGTTTCAAGAGGCAGGGGGGGAGGACAAGACGTCCCTTACACCACAGACGGGGGGACTGCCAAACTCTGCGCTGGGCGCACATCGTCCCGGCGCCAGCAGAACCGAACCAACAGCGGCGGCGGTACATCGCGTGGTCTGGACTTTACTTGACTTTTCTCGACTTTTGGGAGCACTGGAGCAGTCGTGGACCCGGAACCGCACTGTACGTGTACGGACTACCGTAAGAATGTACTATGTGACATGTAGGACCGCACGGTACTGGTACTTGGGCTCCGCCGGGCGCTGGGCCGCTGGCACCAGGAATCGGCGCCTAAAGGAGGAAACGATCGAAACCCGGAGGGGGTTCCCACCCGACTCCACTCCGTCGACTCCGTCTGGTTCCTCTCAGCCAGACTCACCTCTCCATCACCATCGCCATCTCCACCAGTCAGACAGTCAGACCAGCGACGCAGACTCGTTCCCTTGAAACTCCCGGTCAATCAGGTGCCGGAGCCAGAGTGAGAAAGTAGTGGATGGGTAAATGCGCCACTTGTTCGGAACCGCGACGGAGGATTAAAAGGGACAAGAGGAGGTCGATAAAGGTTTTCATCCTTTAAGGTTTGGTTCAGTTCCCAGGAACCATCTCTGCTTTTAGGGCTCTCGAACACTCGAACACTGGAATAATCGAATGACAACGATTCCTGCATTTTGCAGATTGAATTGATCAGCATGCACAATAGCCATATAGCCATGTAGCCATTTACTACCTACTAACCTAGCACTGCTGTAGTACTAGAGTCACGAATGAGTCTCTCTTCATCGGCCAGACCCGATACTCGACGACCTTCGCAGTGCGGTGGATCGTTCGAATTGCCACCATAAATCCCAGACAGGATTCCAGGCCTTTCGCGTGTTCATCATGTTGATCCTGATTGTGCACCATCAATACATAGCATGGCAAAGGCCACATAGGCAGTATCTGAGTGTAGTAGTAGTAGTAGTAGTAGTAGTAGTAGTAGTAGTAGTAGTAGTAGTAGTAGTAGTAGTAGTAGTAGTAGTAGTAGTA